>VZRH01002850.1:1999468-2169181 GCA_013397555.1 Urocynchramus pylzowi | reverse complement strand
TTTTTTTTTTTCTTTTTTTTTTTCTGAACAGTATGTAAGTTTTTCATTTGCTGTTCACAAACACAGTTCTTGTGATGCAGTCTGAAATTTGATTTTCATTGTCACTGTGTCTGTAGCTTCTGCTAAACTACACAGCTACTCAGACTGCAGTTGTACTGGATTGTGGCCTCCATAACTTGGACGTTTGTTAGTCTGTCTTTATGCAGTCTGTGACTCCCCTTCAGAATATACACTGTAACTCTAGAAAGCAGCTCTAGGGCTAAAAACCAAATTTTAATATTTTTGCTGCTTTTATAAGCTATGTAATATATATTTAGAAGAGATGCATTATCAATTACTCTGATTTCTCTAAACAGATATAATTTTATGTAGTGGTTTTGCAAGTTAATGCCAAAAATGTGGCAATTTCTCTAAAGAGTCCATATAAAGCCTTGATTTTGTGTGTGCTGTAAAACAGAGCATCTTAATGTGTAAGGAAAAAATGGTGCCTAGGACTCCTAGGATTATCAAATGCTTTGGACTGGGCTGGAATGGAACTTAAAGATCATCTTGTTCTGACCCTTCATGGCAGGCACTGATACGAGGCTGATGGATTCCTTGTAGTTGCCTAGGTCTTCCTTTCAAAAACTGGGGGTTATGCTTCCCTTTTTCCAGTCAGTGGGAACTTCACCCACCCACCACAGGTTCTTGAATGTCATGGCTAATGGCTCAGGAACTTCAGCTGCCCGTTCCCTCAGGAGCTGCAGTTGCATCTCATCAGGTTCCATGGACTTGTGCGCCTGCAGGTTCCCCTGCTGCTCTCAGACAAGGTCTTCTCCTGCAGTGGGCAGTCCCTCATTCTCCCAGCCCCTGCCTTGGCCTCCTGGGACTCGTGCAGTGCAGCTGGAGCATTGGTTGGTGAAGGCTGAGGCAGAACCTTGTTGAGCACCTCAGTCTTGTCCATGCCCTGGGTAACCTGGTTTCCTCTTTCCTTCCAGGGAAGGCCCCCATTTTCCTAAGTCTTCCTTTTATCACCAACATAAACCTATAGAGGCTTTTCCTGTTGCATTTGATGTACCTGGCCAGGCTTAACTCTATCAGGGCTTTACATTTCCTAAGCTGATCCCTGTTTGAACAATTTCTCTGTGTCCTTCCCAGCCCACCTGTCCTTGCTTCCACCCTCTCTAGATTTCGTTTTTGCGTTTGAGTTAATCCAGGAACTCCTTGTTCATCCACTCAGACCTCCTGGTGGTTTTGCCTGGCTTCCTCTTGGTGGGATGCATTGCTGCTGAGCTTGGAGGAGGTGATCCTTGAATATCCTCCAGCTTTCTTGGGTCCTTCTTCCCTCTGGAGGCTTTATCCCACGGTGCTCTACCAGGCAGATCCCTGAAGAGACCAAAGCCTGCTCTCCTGAAGACCAGGGTAGCGAGTTTGCTCTGCTCATCCTCACTGCCCTAAAGATCTTCAACTGCATTTTCTTTAGAGTTCATTTATCAGCCTGTAATTTAGAGCAGGCTTCTCAGCATACTCTATAGTTCTATGTGGTTTATTTTGTTTAATTCCTCTTAATTTTTAGACTTATGGAATAAAAGTAGATTTTTTTAAATTCTATTTTTGATACATAGAGAAATACCTTTTCAGACTTGCCAGAATAATTCAAACACATCACTGTTCTCTTATTATTTGGATCCTCATTTGGAAGATAATGTGAAGCAGCTAATGGTCATAGATTTTTACATTAAGAAAATATATTTCTAACTGCCAACCTTACTAAGGTATACAACACTGAAATCAATAAAATAGTTTTGTACTGTCTCAGTGAAGTTGAATTAAGAGCAGACTTTTGGAAGCTGGGATAGCTCTTAGGATGGTCCTAGGGTGGTCACAAGCAGCACAGATGTCAGAATGACCAAGTGGATCCTAATAAATATTTTACAAAGGAGAGTTATAAAGTTTCCATTCTGTTCCCTTGCATGCTGTTGCGGAGTTTCCTTAGCCTTAAAAGTTCTCACAGTATCTCACCCAAATCTGGTTGCTGCAATTGAAACTTTCTCCTCCTACTACTGTCCATAGTAGTGGTGGAGAACAGACGATTTTCTTCTGCATTTTGTCAGGTTTTGATGGACTTGAGGACTGTTGCCATGTTCCATCAGTCATCTTTTCTTCAGGCAAAAAGAGGATGTGTTTTACAGACTTCTGATTACTCTTGTTGTTTCCCAAATATTCCTATCTTCCTAGCAGCAGGATAGCAGAAGTCAGTCACAGTATACCTGTGACTTCACAAACACTAAATGGAAGAGAAAGGTGATTTCACTGTGCAGCCTGTCCCTTCTGCACTCTACTCTGCTGCTTATCTGTTGTCCTGTGTTGAACCTAAAAGGTTTTATTCCCTGCAGACAATGCTGAAGAACAGTCCTTACTTGTTTAGCCTGTGAAAATTTTTTTTTCTCCTTATTTTCACTGAAATTCATCTGTTTTGGTTGGGTTTTTTCTCCCCACACCATTACACTGGTCTTACTTATCATTTTGGTCTAAAGTTTCATTCTTTAGCATGCACATGCTTCTTGTAGTTTCACGTTTGCATTGGTAATAAACTTTTCTTATTGCCCAGATCATTAATAAAACATTGGAGAGAAGCAAATCCAGGACAGACTCTTGCAGAACATCCATCCTTTTGGACAATGAATGTTAATATCTTGTTCCTGAGTTCAGTTACCCAATCCCTCTTGGATTAATCTAACAATCTTTTCATCAACACCATGTTCCTTACCTTGCTTATGGGAATGTCAGGTACAAGTATTGCTCTTCTCCAGTCTCCAATGCCTGTCACCTTTACATGAAATAAAATTAAATTATTTTATACAGTTTCCTCTTGACAAATCCAGATTGATTGCAGTTCCTCCCAATAACTTCCAGATGGTGACAGATTCAGATACAGGACATCTCTAGGACTGGAAGTTTGACCAGACCAGTGTACAAATTTATCTCCTGGTTTTTTGAGTTTTCTTTCCCCACCCTGATCTTTCAAGTTTAGTACTAATTTGGTCTTCAAGAGTGCTTTGCTATCCTGCCTGTTTTCCAGGAAGTCTCAAAAAAAAACCCCAAAACCAAACCCAGAACATCAGAAAACTGTAGTGGCTGGAATTTTATCTTAAGCCTATATAATTCCCATGTCCTAGCATGAACTGCATGGAGTTATTGTTGTTGTGTACTCTTGTTGTTAGTACCCCTTTAGTACCCTTGGAGATGTTCTGGGCAACAGTTCTTTTCTGTTTTCTTCTGCTGTGTGAACTATTGATTATTTAAAGTTTAGGTTCATTAAACATTTTAGTCAGAATTTATTCTATCTTGAAAAGGGGAACGATGCCTTTATCCCTGAACAGAGTTCCCCTGCAACATTTCTCCTTCTCAGCCCCTCCATAAACTGGTTTAAAATAAAACAAATCACAGAAGCAGAAATTTTAAAAATTCTGAAAAATTGAAGAAGAGTAATCTTTAGTTTTTATGTTGGTTTGCCTCCAGTCTGGTTTGCCTAATTTGGGGGGAAAAAGGAAAAGCCAGGAGGGCTGGGAGGGGAGAGAGGCAAATGAGCAAGGTTCAGTGCTGGCTGCTATTTGTCTTTGCTTAGAGTGTATGGATATGCAAGTCCAAAGCTATTTATTACTAACCACAGATTCAGGGAAGCATTCAGGGTTGTTTTCTGAAGAAGAGCAATTTCAGAGTTAAAGCAATAAATTCTTCCCATCTCCAGCTGACAACTTTTTCCTAGAAATTTGGTGCCTGAAATAGGACACAGTGTTCCAGATGAAACCCAAGCAGAGCTGTGTAGGAGAGAAAGATTTCTTTCCCGTGTCTTCCAGGCTGTTACTTTTTTGTTTACATCCCCAGTGTATAAACTTGTGTTGATGTACATTGTTTGCCATGCCATACAAACTAAACAGTTCCCCTCCAACTTCATCCTCTGCTGTTTGCAGTCACCCCCTCTAAAGCAGGAGGGATACACTCCCTCCCATCCCTGTGTAGTGTGTGTTCAGCTCACAGGCAGATCTGGGCAGGAATTGCCACATTCTGTGGTTCTGAATAGGGCACTAACATCCCCTGGGCTTTCAGGCATCACATCACTGCACCTACTCTGTGATAATTATAATTGTTATACAGGTAAGTGGGTTTTTCTTATGCCCACTTGCTCTTGCTAGGCCAAGAAAGAGCTTGGCCTCCTATGAATATTAATCGCTTATGTGAAATTTATGAAGAAACAAAGCAATTCTGACTTTCATTTTTGTGGCAGTGATTTTTATTTTTTTTTAATGAATCTTTCGTAGTTACCTTTATTGCTCCAAGGGTTTCTTCCAGAAGGCTTTTAGTATCAAAGTACTAATGGCTGGACTTTTTAGGTTTTGGTTGGTTTTTTGTTTTTTTTTTTTTTTTGAGGCAAAATACACATCTCTGTTTCTAAAATTACCCTGAGGGGGTTTTTATAATACTGGTTGTTATTTTAAGGAAACTGAGAGTTTTCACAATTGCTTCAAGTGTAACCTTGCAGATTTTATGACTGGTATATGAATTTACTTAAGAGAAAGTGAGAAAAATGTCACCTGAAAAACATGCATTTGATACCCTTCTGCCTCTTGTTACTGATTGCTAATGATTCTGCTTTTTTGCATTTTTTTCCCTTATAAAAGTCAACGTACTGCTGCATGGAGCCTGCAGAACACTTAAAGCACTAAAATCTCACTCGGGCAGCATGTTGAGATCTTAATGATTCCATGACTTAATTATGGAGACAGTCCTTTGGGAATGAGGCAAAGATGGTCATTTCAGCATAGGAAAAGGAATAATGAATAATTAAAGAATCTAATTAAATGAGTTTCTTATGCTGGAGTGGGTTGGAGGTTACTTTTTTGCTTTTATACTTTCATTTCAAATGTTTCCTTAAAGGTTAAGAAATTGTTTGTATACTGGGCAGGGACTAGTGTCTTCACTGAAAATTTTGCACTTTTTCTGGCTGAAGTGGGAAGTCTGCAATGAAAATCAGGGTGAATAAATATGTCCTGTGTACTTGCTGAGGGAGCTTTGATCCAGCACAAAATGTGGGAGGGATCAGGGAGAAACTGCAGCTCTCCTCCTTGGCTCATGTGTACCTGTTTTCTTTGTCTTAGGAATAATGCATGTTAGTAGTAGATTTTTTGTGTATCCAAGTAGTTCAGGGAAATTTAAAAGGGGAAAAAAACCCCACAACACCTACTCTACAAACAAGCCAAATAGCCTTTTTTCTTCCTTTCTTATAATTTCTGCATTTTTGCACCACAGAAGTTCAACAAGAAAAGTTATACAGCTGGAAGTCTTGGGGCAACTGGGGAATGCTGGCAACTTCAGAGAGCCTTTCTAGTGACCTTTGCAGATGGGTTCTTTGTTACACTTGCTCAGCAACTTTTTATTTCAAAATAAGACAAGCAAGCTGCTCATAATGTGCAGAGCTTGACAGCAGGAAAATATGCGGGCACTGGGTCACTCAGTGCAGCTCCCTACTGTTGGCAGTGGGTGGGGGGAATAACCCATTTCAGGAGGTGATAAAGTGCTGCCTTTGTCCTAAGTTAAAGGTACTTTTCCTTTTGGGGCTGTGTCGTGGTAGAGAAGGTTAAATGATATTTTCATGATTGCAGTATCTTGCTGAAGCAGAGAGGCCTACTGCCCCTGGATACACATTGTGCAATCATTTATGGAAAGGCTCACTTGGTCAAAATGCCTTTTAGCCTAAAGTGTATATTTCTGACTCAAACATAACAGAAATCAAAGAATACTAATTAAAGGGTACTGGAGAATGATCTACTAACTACAGGCAAAGGTGTTGCATCTGTTTGTGACTGATGCCATCCCACTCTGTTTGGTAGCTTCATTTGCTTAAGCACACTCACTTCCTGGCACCTTTGCAGGTTCTGCAGTGGTTTTTAATAAAAGCTTTTTGTGTAGCTTTTATTATTATGAGACTGCTACTGCTCCAAAAAAGAGACAGCAGGCGGGGGACTTGATGCCGAGAAACTTGAAATACCACAAAGACATTTTCTGCTGCTGTTTTGGGTTATTTTTAAACCACTCTGAGACAGGGAGTTTTCCATCTGAGATGAGCAGGGAATAACTCATCTTGTGTCTGTTTGGGGACTGGATGACCTGGCAGAGGAGCTTCTGAGAGCCACCTCCTTGATACCTGCTCTCCTTACATTGGAGGAAACCCCAGCTCGGGCCCAGTGTTCACTGGGTGTGTGAGCAGATTGCTTTCATGTGTTGGAGCAGAAGCTAACAGATGCAGCAGTGATTAATTGACCACTCAGGGTGAAGTTTGTAGCTGAATCATAGAACCCTGATGAATGGCATTTTGTGTTTCTTTTTTTGAAGCTCACCAGGATGGGATTGATCCTCCTATCATAGGAGGATCATCCTCCTATCCTGTCACAGACAGCGTTCAAGTTCTGCGTGTGGGAGTGCAAAATTGATACCAAGACTGCTTTTGCACTTATTCCTGTATATATATATATATATATATATATACACACACAGGGGTAGCTTTTCCTGTCTATGTTGCTGTAATTTGCAGACACATCTAACAAAATTCCCAGGTCAAAACTCAGTTTGCTGCCCTGTAGCACCATTCCACTGGCCTCCTGGTCACCCTGCTGTGGTTTGCAGTAGCTAGGAGATCATGGTGAACTAGGCAGAGAGAAATGGTGAAAGTAGGAGGTTAATATTCTGAAGTTAATATTCTGAATATACAGTTTCAGAACACCATTGAGTAGTTCCAAGTGAGGGTTGTAAACTATGTCACTGTGATCTAGTGTCAGTTTGGGATATAAGTTCTACCCCTTAAGATGTGTGTGAAACCAGTTGAATGCCATTTCCTAGTGATCTTTGTCAGCATCCCTAGGACACTGACACTCTACATGGGAGTTTCAGTCCAGGCTGTAGTGTGGTGTTTGAATTGCAAGGGAAAAAGGTATAGAAATGATTTTTTAGAAGTGCATGCTTGTGTCACTTTCAGTGGATCCCAATAAATATAGGGTTTTAGCAATATTATTCTTGGCAGAGGATGAATGGGAAGAAAGTTTTTGGTGTGTCTGCTCTGCAGCCATTTAGAGGTTATATATAAAGTGTAAAACTCTTACCAGTGTTTCTTGCATTGGATAAATTTCCTGGGCTGCTCAGCAGTTCAATCCACAAACCCCCACACAATCTATCTTGCAATTAGTGTGCCTCTATAAATAAGATACATCAGTACCTTTTCCTTAGTTGGTCATGAGTCAGAGATGAAACTCTTTACACCATCTTTGCAGAAGAGTTAATATTAATTTTTTACTATGAGCTCTCTTTCTCTGTGTAGACCTCAAACAAAACCACCCTGTTTTGAAAGTCAGGGTTGGTGATCTCCAGTCCTGGGGGCTCTTCAGTCTTCTGAAGTCCTTTCTCCTCTGCTCGTGCATGAGCACATTGTTTCCCTCTCCCAGTTTGTTTGCAGGAGGATTTACCATGCCTGTGTGGTGGCCTGGGACAGCTGCAGATTTATTTTACCATTTCCTCTGCCCCTGAACCTGTGGGCTGAGTGAGCCTTGAGTCAAGTTTTGAACTGTCCAGATTTACTGTGCAAATCTTCAGGGCAAACAAGAACTTGTAGCAGTTTTCTTTAAAAGTCTTGCCTCCAGTCTGAAGTTAAAATTCACAAACGTGTCAGCCATCCTCATAATCTGAGTAAGCTGGACCACAGGAGGTGTAGTTTCATCAGTTATGCCAAAATGTGTCATCCTTGCACAGAGAAATAGTCATTTTGCACTTCATTCTAAGAGCCTAAAAGTGGCTGCTGCTTTGATCTTGTTTCAGCTCAGAAGGCAGGTGATATGTCTGGGGAGGGCTTAGTGAAAAGTGTATTTCATGACTGTTTTCTGTGTGGGTATTTTGGGGAGGATTTGAGGGTTTTTGGGGTGGTTTGGTTTAGTTTTGGCTTTTGTTGAGATGGTTTGTTTGGCCGTGGGTTTTTGTTTGTTTGCTTGTTTTTATTTTTACAATTGTTTTAATTTCTACTTAAATTTCCAGTAGGAAATTTAAGATGGGTCATTTAAGAAGTACTAAGCCTCTGGCCTTTATCACTGCATCCCTGAATTTGTGTCATTTCCAAAGCATTTTTAAGCTCTTGTGCCCTAAAGAAGTCAAATAAGAAACAGAACATAATCCAACACCATTCCAAATTTTATACTGTAAATTCAAAGAAGGTATGGGGTTAGCACTGTAAAAGCAGTGTATAAAATGCAATTTAAGTATTTCCCTGCTTTTTAGTGTAGTGCATACATCCCTTTCTGACTGTCATGTTTCCCCAGCTTCTTCGGGATTGTTCTTGCCAAAAGAGAATTCCGCTAGAAGAAGCAGGTGGTGGGAGAAACTCAATGCAACAACACAAAAAAGCCAAACAAGCCTTAGCCTTTCTTATTTCCTATTTATTTGCTACTTAGTGACCTTGATCTTCTGCATGTTTGGAGATGGGTCCATCCTATCCTGGACATCAAATGTTAAAAAGTACAACTAGATGCTAAATAAGCTTTTAGTCTTGTTTGGTTTTGTTTTTTTGATTTTGAGACCCAAGGCCTGCTTGTCTAACTAATGAGCAGATGAATCTTAAAAGACTTATGAGAAAGTTTTTTATGGTTAACCCATTTCAACATTTTTTAAAAATTTCTTCTGCCTAGTCTTCTCCCCAGATGTTATTTTCATTAATTGTTTTTTATTTCTAGTAAGTCTTGTTCTTCTTTTTTTTTTTTTTCCCTTCTCATTTCCATTGCTTAACTCAACATAATCCAAAGCAGGGCAATAGGGGCATTTGATCTGTACCACAAAACTCAGAAATGAAGAATATAAGTGTAGCCTCATAAGAATTGGGTTTACTTCTCTCCATGTGTTTTCCTTTCCTTTGCTCTCTGGTATTTCTAGTCCACCTATAATGTTTTTTTTGTCTTTGGGAAAATGTGACATACTTTGTTTACCAGTAAAAGTTGTCATAGTGACCTTCCAGCACTGTGTGTGATTAGAAGCCTTTTTGGATCCATAGTTATCTGAGAAGTGTAAATGTTGAATGTTTCTATGGTGTTCCATCTTACCTAAAACCCCTCAGATTTTCATAAATCTTTTTTTTTTGACATTTTCTTAGTATGCTAATGTTTTCATGAATGTCTTTTTTTTTTTCCTAACTTTGTATAATTTGTTGAAAAAAACTGTAAAAGTGGCAGTGCTATCTTCACTTTATAAGCTGCTGACCAGTTGATGAATTAACAAGTAATTAGATTGTGAACACCTTTTCCTCCTATAACTTTTTGTGGTTTTTTTTCCAAATCTGTCTCAATGTTATATGCTAATGCTGTTTTGCAGTCTCTGGTAACTAGTTTTTACAGTGGGACTAGCATCTTAACCTAAACCAAATGACACTTTCAAGTTGATAAAATCACTTCCTGACATTATTGTTATGACTTTGTGAGTAGATGAAGCTAAGTAGACATTATCCTTGTGCTGACAGAAAGTGTAAATTTCCCATTGTTCAAGTAAGATACAGTTTATCATTCTTTATCAGGACCCTATGGATTGTGCTGAAACACTCATTGGCATTTCATTAACTTTGTAATTAAGGGTGAAATCAAATAGCTTAATTATTTTACTGAAGTCTGAAAAGAAGCACTTAATGAAGATTTCCAGTACCCAATTCCCTTGAAGTGAGTTATGACACATCTGGCATGAAAACCTTCACACTTCACCCAGCTTTCATCTGGCAGTGCCCTGTCACCATCCAGTGAATGGTGCCACTTCACTATTTCCCCAAAAGCAGGAGTTGTACACATACAGTTGCTTTTCCACAGGAGTCTGAATCTTTTACTCACACTTGCCTTGTAACCTCTTTTCTGTTGGAGACTATCCCAGCCTACAAGCTACACAAAATCTCTCTAGTTAGTATCTCTCCAACTATAAGGGATCTTTCTTTTCTTCCACTGATTTTTTTTTTTTTTTTAATCATAGCTAAAAGATAATTTCTCGAAACTGTAGCTTGAAAAGGCATTTTCTCTTTCTGAAATCTCATTCTGGAGGAGTTTGGACTCTGTAGTTCAAGCAGGGATTGTAATCCACATAATAAAAACATCTGCATGTTATGTCCAATTGATTAATTAGCTGAAAAGATCCTTGGGATGAAGCAGTCTTGGCTGACAGATAAAATCCTCCAATTTATGCATATCTCAAGGGATTGGCTGAGTTCACTTATTATCCTAATTTCTTAGCATTTTTCCTCATTAGTAAAAGCTTGGGCTGCTTTCTACCTGCACAGAATACAACCTGTGCATAGGGTGGCACTTGGGTGTTTAAGCTGGATATGTGCATGTTATTCTCCGTGCCAGCATTTTTAAAAGTATGCTTCAAGTATTTTAAACACCTAACACTTGATAATGCATTATTTGTATTTTCATTTAATGAGGTTATTTAGGCATAAATTACAGGCTTGTATGGTTAAAAGGCTTATAGGACGTCACAGGATTAGCCAGCAAGCAGTGAATGACAGCAGCATTCACTTCAGCTGTGGCTCAAATAAAGTTGGTTTCCTAAGGCAAAAACTCATGAGTCTTTCAAATTCAGATGGAAATATGCTGGGAATAAGAGGGATCCAACTCTATTGAATTTTGTTGAATCCACTTTCAGTTCTGGTTCTGCTGTATTTTCTATGCACTTCCATGCTAATAACTGCGTTCTGTCAGACAGGGGAACTAATATCAACTTTATTTTACAAAGATCTGAACTTTCAAGAGGTTAACTGCCAAGGTCATGCAGGCAGCTTGTAGGCTAGAAAGTAAAGCTTTGGGTGCCTTTTCTTTGCCTTTTTTTTTTATTTTTTTTTTTTTTAAATAGGCACAATGCAGTCTTCCATTTCCCACCAAAACTTGAGATCACTGTTGTTCTTGATGTACCTTCTTCAGCCCCTCTGACTCAGCAGCCTGGCCAGCTCCTCTCCCTGGCAGGGCTCTGGTAGTGCTAGAGCAGAGTCTCCTCACTGCTGCTCTGGGCTTCCTTGAAGAGCTGAGCCAAAATCCAGGTGCCTGCCTGAGCGTGGCCTTTGGCAGCTTGCAGTGGTGCCCTGCAGTTCAAAGCATGCTCCGGGCATCCTTGGGGATGCTCTTTGCATCTCTGGAAATGTGTTTATTCAGGTCTCTATAGAACATAGAGGAGTGGGAGTTGACTGCTTCTGGTTCAAATCTAGGCATTGCCCAAGTGCAGCATTCCTCTTCCCACAGCTTTCCAAAGGCAGCACTCTGTGAGGCTTCAGAAGTCTTTCAGTGGTGGAGGGGGAGTGTGGAGAGTCACATGGTGGTGTATCGGTACAGGAGCTTTGCATGCACACAGAAACCCTGGTTTTACTGCATCAGGAAGAAAAATCCCTAAGGTCACACAACTGTGGCCTCCATCCTTGAGCATTTCTTAAAAATCACTCCAAAATAAACAACTTTTTAAACCTGGTTTGTTAGCTTGTGAGCAGGAGACAAACAGTGCACTGTGTGCTGCCCTTTGGACAACGTACGCTGTGTTCAAAGTAGGTTCTGTTTTGGAGATCTAAAAGATTATTTTTCTTTTAGCCATGTTATGTGAAAACTAAAGCATGTTGCTTGCTGGGCCTCAGCAACCAGAATTCAAAAAATGTCTTTCAAGTTCAGGGGAAGAATATTTACAAACGTGTGAGACATCTCTGGATTTTATGTTGCCCTGAGAAGATTCAGCCTGATTTGACTAATTGCACTTCAAATTTTAATTTAACTTAATTTTTACAACCCATTCTGTTTGTTTCTTTCTGGAAAGAAATGCTAGTACCACATAAAATACACTGGTTTTGCTTGGAGAGACTTTTGGGTTTTATCTGAAAGAAATCAGACTCCCTTAAAACGCTAATCTTCATTACAGTGAAGCATGCTGCTAGGAACACTGGGAAAGGTTAAAAACAGCAGTCTTGAGGCAAGCTGCTGATTGTTCATATTTGTGCAGAAAAAATATGGTTCCTTATTTACTAGGTGCTTGCTCTGTGTTCATCCTAGTAAAAGATCCTCCTGCAGGCCTTAATACTGCTGCTATTTTACCTCCCCTAATGAATATTCAAAAGCTGCAGTCATTGAGGACTCAGGTGGCAAAAATAGTAAGATGATTGAAGCAAGCCTTGACATAAAAGCCTAAAAGTACATTTCCAACTACATGGAAATAATGCCGATTTCCCTTTCTGACCACGTAAATGAACAGTGCCAGAAAATCTCCCATGAATTAAATGCCTGTTTCACACACCAGTGTGATTGCATCTTTCTTTCTGTATGATGTGTTGTAATAAGTATGTTTAAAAAAAAAAAAAAAAGGGAAAAAATACAACAGGGCTTTCTGTATTCCTCTCTCACAAAATGTATTGGAATTGAAAAATCGGTATAAAGGACACACTGTTAAGATATGGCAATGCATGCATTGTTTTCTACATAATGCAGTCAGAGTCTCCATGGTAAAAAGAAATTTTTATTTTATTTTTTTTTGTCACCATCAGCAGTTAACCTAAAGTGGGAGCTGCTCCATTTCATTATAGGTTAAATGGCTTACTACACAAAACTAGCTGAGAGACGTACAACGCTAACACTGCTTTTTTTTAGTAGGTTTTAAAAACATGCTTGAAGATCAGTGAAGAAAAAACAATGCAGCATATGTTATTGTTCTGGAATTTTTTTTAATAGAAAGCGCTCCTTTTCAGCATTCCCCCTTCAGTGGAGTCACTTAGACACTTCCAGCTGGTGGCAGGGGATACAGCCATAATACAGCTTTCTCTGTCCCAGCTGTCTTTTTCATTACGTTAAATGCATTACGATGGCTGCACTGCTTTGCAAAGGCTCAGGTGCAGAAAGGTATAGGAAGAAATCTGCAACTATGTGTTTTTGTAGTGACTGCAAGCTTCTGCGAGATCTCTGAATCCTGAATGTGTTCCTGGCTCTGGGCACAGATCTCCTTCCAATCACTGGAACGTTTGCTGTAAGGGCTGGCTAAAGGTGCCCGAGGAAATCACCTTTTACAGGGGAGCATTGTTGTAAAGGATTTTTAATGCATTATGGCTCACGCAGCATCACAGTTAAAGAAAAACAGGGATTTAGAAATAAATGCTGAGGAAGAAACTGAGAAAAAAAGAAAACACAGGAAAAGATCCCGGGATCGGAAGAAAAAGGTATCTAGATCTGTGCCAAATTCTGAACAGGGATTCTTTTGTTTTAATTTTCTTACCTTGCAATTGAAGTATTAAAAGCTTGTTCATGCCTGTAACTTGGTAGCTGTCGGAGTAATTTGTTAACATTGTAAAATATCATTTGTAACCACGGCTGTGGGGTTTGCGAAGCAATTGAATGTTTAATTGGATGTTAGTTGATTGCAGTGATGATGCAGAAGGTGTGCATTCATTTCCCACTTATGTTACTGTGATATGCAAACTGTCTGTGAGTTGGAAATAGTTTGTAACCATCATGTGGGGTTTAATGCTGAGCTTTCTCATAGGTTTAATAGCAAAGCATGGCATGATAGTTTAGTCTTACATACAGGTTACTTAAAAGAGATGTGTGTAGAGGCAGATTTTTTTTTCTTTGTGTTGGGACTGTGTCACATGTTTGGCTTCTGAAACGTCTGTTTTTGGGATAATGTTACAGAAATAAGGCATTTCAATGTTTCTCTTTTTTTCTTAATGGTGAGCTGTTTAACAGAATTGAGCTGTAACAGTCTGTTACTAGCAACTTTCTTTTGTTAGGAAAATACGTGGTTGAGATTACAGAGCCTGGTTTTTCTCTGCTGTAGATTTGTCTTAGCTGCAGAAAACCCTTCAGCAAACTAGGATCTGAAAAATTCAGTAGGCACTGCATTGCTCATTGTTCAGGTCAGGAGCCTCTGAGTGATTCCAGGCTTACTGTTTCTCTCTAAGGTATAAAGCAAAATAGTTATGGTTTGTGGCATAATGACAGATAAAGAGGCCAGCTACTTTGGCAGCTCTGAGGATGTGTCCTTATAAATGACACCTTGTACTCTGCTCCATAGAAATAAGGCCCTGCCACAATTTCTTGTCTTTGGCTGTATTTCATGATGATTATTTTCAAGAACATATCAAGGAGCCAGTTGCCTTTAGAGAAACCTGGGCATGTAGTATTTCTGTGTGCCTTTGTGAAATCCCCCTAAGGGGGGGGGTTGGATAATCTTCATATGCTCAGAGAAGCAGTGCATGTGCTTCCTAAATGACATGTAGATTTCCTCTAACATATGTGCATCTCTTGCTTGGGTGAGAGTCAGCATTTCCTTGCCCTTTTCTCTTTTTTCTCTGCTGTGGCAGTACTATACCTAAGGAAAAGCACTGAGAAGCCCACTGCCTTCTGTTCTAGCGAGCACGTTAGGAGACTCTTAACATGCTGCAGTACATTTGCTGCAGCCATCTACACTGTAGGTATTTTTTCTGTGTCAATGTATAGGTCTTCTGAATCATCTTCCAGGATAAAGGACACTATGAAGATAAGTTTCTGTCTTTGAGGTGAATTTTGAGGCACTGCTGTTTGAAACCAGCCTGAAATAGTAATATTTTTCTTGGCTGCTGTTTATTTATGTGCAGGTTTGTAATGTTGCTGTCAGGGTGGGTTTCCCCCAGCTGAAAATGACCATAGCAGTAAGGAATTAATTGTAGGAGCTGTCCCCTCAGCCCATATTTACCTATGGCTTGTGAGCTAAAATGTATAGTCTCTCAGCTGAATCTACTCGTGCTGCAGGAAGCCCACGTTGTACTTGATGTGCTCAAGTTTAACAATAGCATGCCCAACCAGATCCCTGCACTGTCTTTGTGTAAGGGAGCTTCCTCACAGCTCAGAATTAGAACAATATAGAAAGGATATGGCAGTGAGAGGCTCTTGATTCAGTGAGGTGAGACAATTGCTTTGTGGACAAAAATGCTTTATTGTTTATACAACACCGCTGTAGAGAGGAAATCTCTCAGCAACCAGAGTGGCACATGGATAAATATCTGCCTATTAATCTCAAATATATGGATTTCTCTCAGTATTTTATTTCTGCATCTTAAGAATGAGAGAAAATAGAGAGCTTTTGCTCTACCAAATGCTTTTTTTTAAAATTCTCCCCCTGCTCGACCCCTTTGGAATTTGGTAGCTTATTCCAGTTTCTCTCTGAGTTTCCTTTGGACTCTGCAGATTCAGGACAGGTACAGGCCCTCTCTAGTAGGAGAATGGAACAAAACCCAGCAATTGCTTCACTTAACTCTCATACATTTGGGCATCATTCTCATATCAAAGACATGGTTTTGTTACCCCAGTACATAGGGCGTAGGAAGTCCAATAATTTGGTTTGCCATTTTGTGCTTTCCTGACTATTTAAAACATTTTCCCCCCAAATTTTCCACTATGAGTAGTGAGTCACTTCTTGTTCCTCTGCACCACCCACAAGCAAGCAGTACTCGGGGATTTTTTTGTTGATCACATGATACTGCACAAAGCTTACCCTTTGCTTAAGCAGCATGCAGAAATATCCTTTAGAGTCTTCCAATCACTTTGGAACAACAAAGAATGCTAATGCTTCTGGATAATTTATACAGTAAAGAGCCCAAGGCAACCAATGGTTAGAAAGTAAGGCTAGTGGGATCAGCCAGTGTCTTAGTCTTGTGTGATACTAGCAACAGTCATGCTGATTTATGTTCCTGTTTAGTTGGAGGATGGCAGTCTGAGGGGAATATTTCACTGCTTTTGACTGGTTAAGCAATTTACAGTGCAATAACATCCCTGTGAGGCTTGCTTCAAGACTTGTATGAGAGAAATGACCTTTTTAAAAGCACACACAGAACAACAACCTGTGTTTCGTCCCATCCCATTTAATTTCAAGGTGAGAAATTTTCGAATTGCTGCTCTTAGCTCTGTGGAGAGCCTGTGCTTCTGTGCCCTCTGGCCCCACCACACTCCTTCTCTTTGCTTGCATTCAGGACATTCCAGGCCTTTGCTGAAAGGTTCTGAAAGGTTCAGAGCTTACCCAGCTTAACTCAGGCAAGAGAAAGGGAAAGGGCCAGCAAGTGAAGGATCTGCATGATACAGGTTTCCCATCTACTCTGTTCAAGTTTATGTTACAGCTTCCTACAGTTCTGCCTCTGGATGGCTGTGCAGTGTCCTACACTGAAAATAGTTTGAGTACATCCAAGGGCAGACCTGAGCCTTTAGTGGTATCACAGAACAAGCCAAACCACTCTTTAAAAATAAGTGATTGATAGGATAGCTTGCTTGATACTTGCCAGTGCAGCTCTGTCATGTGTAGTTTTGTTTGTGAAAACTAGAAATTGTTTATCCTATAATAAAGTCTGGACAGAAATTGGTTGCTTAGTCAGTGCCTTTCCTAAAATAAAGGTGAAACCTCTGAAGGGTTTTTTGTGTTCTCTGTTTGGTACATATCAGAAGAGAAGGACAGGTCTTGGCACACAGTCAATGATTTATGTTTTATACAATATTTAGTAGGACTGAAGTGATTTCCATTTATGTGTAGTCCTCGGGAGCTCTTGTGTTCTTTGGGAACACAGAATAATTGGATCATAATGCAAAGCCTGGCTGCTGCTGTCCCTGAGATGTTAAAGGCTGTTGCTGTCACAGTCTCTGCTGCTGCAGACTTGTGGGCAGCAGGGAAAGTAATCCATGTCAATGTCACAAATCCCGCTAATTTCATCATAAGGCTCACGGTGTTTGAAGGTTTTACTAAACTCTCAGGTATGCTGCAAAAATTGCCTTGCAGTTTCCTAATGGAAATAAATGGAAATGCTGTGTCAGGAATGATCAGCCTGTAGGTGTTGCAGCTGCTTTGAGGAGCTTGTGCATCTTCTGGGCTGGGCTCTGCTGCCAGCTCCAAGGGCCTGTGAGAGATGTCTTGGGCTGCCCAGCGTAGCAGAGCTGGGAGCACCTCCCAGGGGCAGCAGGACCCCAGGAGGGCATCATCATGTCCTCACTGGGAGACTCCCACTTTTCCCTTTCCCCTCAGCCCTCCTGGGGCTGTCAGATGTTTTACAGATCTCAGCCATGTGAAGGTTTTGGTACAAATAACAATTTTCGTATGCAAACAAGTCTACCAGTTAAAGCTTTAAACTCAGATAACAACTAAAAATACCCATTCTTTTTTATTTCAAGTAATTTCATTATTTTTAAACAAATCTTGATCAGAGATCTGTTTCTTGGCTTCTGAACAGTTAGACTTGAATGTTGTAGAATCTAGATATGTTGAGTACAAGTGATTGTTCTTTCTCTCATTTGTGTTAAAGCACAAACCAGGCAGATGTTGCTCTAACAGCTGGAAACATGACCAGAGAGAAATGGTAAGAGAAAAGATTGTGTAGATTAAGGGTCTGAAAGAAAAATAGATAAGTCACTGTTTTTATCTAAGTGTGAGAAAAATTTCAGTCATATCCTTGATTTTGGACGTGATGCTCTGTCAGAGGCAAATCTAATGAAATAGAAAGGTGTTTCTGATGGATGTTTAAGGGCACTGCTGGATGGGATATCTACTAACAATGCTGAATTCTTACCAGCATGGAGCTTGATGGTGAAATAGTGTTTCTATTCAGATGGAAAAACAATTCTTTCTTTGAAGATGACCCCTAAAGGAATGAAACTATTCCATTGTATTGTGTGGGGAGCACTACAGCATCATTTGAAGTGGGCACTGCTCAGCGTTACTTCGTTGTTTATAAACCTAGAAAAGATTTTGCGCCGTTACATTTTTATTTAGTTGGGTTTAGAACATTTACCTTTTCCTTTTCACCTTCTTGATGCCTCAGGGTTGTGCTGTCACAAGGGATGGCCATTAGTCACTATGCAAGTGTCAGTTTGGGTTAAAACCTGTGTTGTGCCAAACGCTTCCAGCTTGTGGTGGGAGGGGATGGGCAGGAGGAGGGAGGACCAACCATGGGCAGCCTCACTGTTAGAGGGAGGTGGCTCCACGGCATGGATTTACAGCTGGACTCTCAGGCTGTGTAAATCAGAACTGCTGCTACTGCCTGGTTGGTGTTAACACACAGTCTTTTATCCTTCTGGTTTTTCCACCCAGGCTGTGTTGGTTTTTTTGGTGGGCTTTGTGTTTTGGGTTTTTTTTTAATTGAGAGTTGAGGGAAGGGGAAAATGTGATGCTCTTGAAAGCAAAAGAAAGTTCAAAGATGGCTAGTGAACAGTGATATAAGAAGGAAAAAAATTCTTATATGATTATGAGTGTATGAATATTCA
Source organism: Urocynchramus pylzowi (assembly GCA_013397555.1). Lineage (NCBI taxonomy): Eukaryota > Metazoa > Chordata > Aves > Passeriformes > Fringillidae > Urocynchramus > Urocynchramus pylzowi. Next base: position 2,150,894 of record VZRH01002850.1, on the reverse strand, counting down.
ACCCTGTGCCAAAAGTCAAAACTCTGCTAATTTCAAGCTCTGAACTTGCCTGAATTGATGGCTTCACGATAAATGATGCATACTTTGATGCTATTCCCTTAGGGCATTCACTAAATATTTGTTACTGTGAGCCAAAATACTTGTCAACTAGTGGAACTGATTGGGCACCTGCTAAAATTGAGTGTTAGACTCATTCAGACCTAGTTTGACTGGAACAGAGAGCTGGGGGGAGGAGGTGGGTTGAGAACTAGGCTGTTGGTGGATGTGGTGGAACATATGTGGACAGAGGAAAGAAATAGAGAAAAAAAAATAAAGTGTGAGTTGTAAATTGTATTAAAAAGAAAAATTACTTCTCAGACAAAGCCTGATATTTGCCAGAAGTTCAGACAATAAAAGGCTGGATTTGTTGCTGTTCAGAAGTTTGTGCAGGCCACTGTTAGGGTGGTATCAGGGATTTGTGGCTGAGGAGTGGGACCAGCACAGATCTGCCTTGTGAGGGCAGAGCAGGGGCCCTCCAGGCTTTGTTGGCCCCAGGGCTCCTGTCCAGCTGGAAGCCTCTGGAGGCCTTTCAGCTCTCTCTAAAATGATCCCTTCTGCTTAGACTGGGGCGTGCTGGGGGGCACTTCAGGTGATGAGCTCAACAGAGGTGGCACAGCTACCCCACACTGTTTCTCACTTGTTACCTAACCCAGGCTATACCCCTGTATTTTAAAGCAAAACTCTAGGTACCTTCAGAGATATTTCAGTGTGTGTGAGGCAAGTTAAAGGAATGCCCTCATTTTCAGGGTATTGAGTATTCTCCAGCCTTGCAGCTTCAGCTTTGGGCATTCTGCATATCAGGCTGTGGTATCTCTGGTGGATTTTTGGGCTCATATAACTCTTTAAAAAAAAAGAAATCTTTTACTTGTGTCTGTTGCCTGCTGTGGTATTTTTGTGGAGCTCTGCTTGCTTAGCCAGTGCTCTACAGGGTGGATAATTACTGACCACCATGGAAGAGATCAGCTTCTCCTTTTATTTTTTACAGAGATCACTGTGTGGTAACTTGGAAGGGAAATTCAACATGATGTTTCTTTAGTATTTACTCAAGGAAGACTAATGTGGAAAGGAGAACTAGATTGAAATAAGAAGATTGTCTTGTTAATTGAAAAGAAAATTCATCTGGGATGTATTTTATTTTTTTATAAATCATGGTTTTGCCAATAAGCTGAAAGCTCTGACAATTTAGTAATATGAATTTGTTGTACATAAGATTTATTGCACTGAGATTTACACAAGCAGTTGCCTTTGTATTGTGTACCAGAACTAAAACTTTGTTGTGCCTTTTTAGTTGCAGAAAGGCACAGGACGTGTTGTACTTCATAGCTGCCTTCTTCTGAAAACTTTAGACAACTTATGATTTTGTTTTAAAAACCTGAATTATGTATTTTACCCAACATATTGTTTGTTCAGCAGTGTTCTATTCATAGTTTTGGATTTCAGCTTACTGGGCAGCCAAATGCTGTGCTATCACAGTTTATTTATCAATTTTAAATCTCAGTTTGAGAAGTCATTTCAGCATCTTTTATTTTTTCATTGAAAAATCATTCAGAATTAGAGAGAAAAGTACAAGATAGAAGGGTTCACTTATGTTTCTGATACCCTAGTCCATATCTATCCAGTTGAAATCAATGGGGTTTTATGAAAGAAATTACATCTTGATAGAAGTGGTGGTATCCTTGTCCTGTGATAGCACACTGATTGCTAATGAGTGCAAGCAGGAGATGGAGGTCTGTTTCTCAAAAGGTATCCACTGAGGCAAGGTACTGAGACACAAGATCTCCATTGATTTCATGGGTGTTACATGGCATTTCCCAGAGCCTGCCAGAGCTGCCTCAACAATAGCTCCACCAGTGCCATTAAACCTGATGTCCCTGGTCACCCATCTCTACCAGGAGCCAGGCTCCCGGGTGTGCCTGGTGCTTCACCCGTTAAATTCATAATTTAAAATACAAAGGAAAATCCCTCTGTGACCTTGTCACTTCCCTTGTGAAGAAAGAGACCCCTTGTGTACTAGAAGGTGTCCCTGCCCACATCAGGGTGGTTAGAAGTGGGTGATATTTATTATATTTCCAACCCAAGCCATTCAATGAATATATGAATTACATTCATGTATTCCACACTCGTTTGTAATACCCCTATAAGTAAAAATGCATAGATGAGATAAAGGTGCAATGTGTCAATTGTTTGTATTTTTGAAAGCAGTGAAGTAGATATGCTTTTTCTGTGAAATCCTGTCAGCTCAGCTCTGAGCTACAGGCCTGTCCTTAACCCTCCGGCCGCTGCCTCTTGAGCTAAGATGCTCTTAAGTACCCGGGCTCTGCTGGAGAAAGAGAGGAAAGTCAGAGGAGGAGGCAGGTAGTTGAATTGTGAGTGCCAGGAAGGGATTTCCTGGGGCTGCTGAAGAGGCTGTTCTTGCATTGTCATGTTTTCAAGCACTGTGGTTGACTATGGGCAGCTGGTAACTGATACAAATCCAGGGACTTGCCTGGTTCCCTCATGGTGAGGAGAAACCACAGGCTGTAGCACAAATACCCCTCTGCACTAATGATGATGGGCTCTGTCAAGCTGGGATGGTGCTCTGGTACACAGCTGCTTCTGTGGCATCCTTGTGCTCTCCTCAGCCTGAGTACCAATCCTGCTGCCCTCTGCAAGTGCGGGATTTACACACAGCAAAACACCTTTCATGCACACATGGCAGGGGTTTGTGTGTGTGCAGAGCAGGAGCTGGGGGTCAGGGCCTTGCTTGGGACTGCCCACCTGTGTGTTTTGCACCAGTGCATCCATAGCCCTGAGCTGGGCATCTCCAGAGTGTCCCTGCTTCCCACAGTGAGCCTCCTTCTGTGTTAGGGACCACTTACCCTGGGAGAGGTGGCGTGCTGCTGCAAGGGGTTTCATTCCAGAGGAAGTGTGTTCCCTTTACAGTGGCTCCAGGAAATCCTGGCTCAGCCCAGTGCCAGAGCTGTTGGCCAGGCTGGGTCCTTAGGGAGAAGCTGTCCACAAAGTTGTTAACAGTGTTTTCAGAAGTGCTGTGGCTGTGCATGAATATTTGGTTTCTTCCCTTCTATAATTTACAGTGATTCTGTTCCATTGCTGTCATCGATTCCAAAAGGAATTATAAATCCTGTTTTTAATGAATGGACAATTTGAAAAGAACAAGTTGTTAAATCGAAAAGTTTAATGGTCTTTTTAAACTTGTCTCTTTTCCTTTAAAATTCTTCAAATTAAAGTATCCCCAGCAATTTCTGCATCACATTCTTAGTTCACAAAGCTCAGAACAATTCACAAGTCAGTGTGGTTGCTGACATCTAACCTTTCAGTTAGAGCACCCTGTTTGCATACTCTAAAGAGCTTCCCTTAAAGGCAGTATAATAAATAGAAACCATGTGACACTATCATGCATGTACCCTCTAATAAATGCTACTTTTACCTGCCCAGTTTCTTGTTAGAAGAAACAGTTATGGAACTCACTTTCTGTTCTGCACATTGGTTCATTTTCTGGTGAATTGTAAATGTCAGGATGCAGAATAACTCCATCATTGACTTCCTTTAGTTAAACAAGATTTTCACAGTTAGCTGGGCTGTTGTCCTTCTCTGTGTTCTCTCCAGATGGGTGAACGTGAGGATGTGCTCCCCGGCCTTCTCTGGGAACTTGTAGAAAAGCAGAGTTGTGCAATATCCATTGGATAGGTGTTCCTTCTGCTCCCCAACATGAATTTATGGAGCATTTTACTAAAAAAAGGCAGAGGTGGAACTGAGGCATTGACTGTAGTTAGCTACAGTCACTTTTCCAGCGTTGAATCAGAGTGTCTTAGAAATACAGGCACTCAGAGCTTTAGATGAAATTCCTTCATAGGTTGAATAATTTTATTTTCTCCCACACAGCTTTTCTTTCTTTCTCCCATAATTGCATTACCACTCTTTCTGGACCCTACTGGGGTATCTCTGAAATTGCAGTCATTTCCCTTTCACTGGTCACTGGCTAATGGTGAGCATTTGCAGCCATCCCGACAGCTGAATGCACCATTGGCCCCTGGGGAAAGAGTGGTGTCTGGGTGCTCTCAGCTGCTCCCTTTGAATGTGCATGACTCTGGCAATCACCTCTGGTGCTGAGGCCAGTGTTCTGGTGCTCAGACTGTATGAAGGATGAATGCAGGTATTGTTCACAGATAGACTGCTGGCTAGACAGGTGGAGGAGCCACGCCGGGTGCTCGCTGTGCCCGAGGGGATAGATCTCCCCAGAGGAGAGAGATGTGCACCAAGACCTCGTAGTGCAGCAAGTCAGAAAAGAGGCTCAATCTATGTGTGAGTAAATGCAGCATTTTCCTGAAGTGCTGAGGAAGCCTCTCTCTCAACAGGCCTGTTTGTTTTTTTTTTTGTTTTTTTTGGCCAGGCAGTAGCAGACAGTATGTTCTGGAGGGTGCCTATGGATGGCTTCTACAAAACAGAACTCTGAAAAGTTAGAACATTGCATAGTGAAATATTGCTGAGAAGTGGGTGGCAAAGGTTTCCTCTATAACATTTTTACCATCTAAGCAGAAAAAACATCTTCAAGGAGAATTGGTGAGCACACTGGATACCTGCAGTCCTAGTTTTTCTTGCCACTTGATTTAATATGAAACCACCACCACTTTGAAGCTGTTAAACATCAAAATTCTGATAACTAAAGACTGCTGTTTTTCTACCAGCCTAAAAAGATTAAAAAGATGTTGAGAGGAAAACATGTCTCATGACAGTGGGTGCACAATCAAAGTTTCTAAGTAGGGCAGCCTGAGGAGCAGCCAACGCTTTTTAACAGTTATGGGAAAGTGTATGTTTTTTGATGTTCCTATCTGATATCTTTCTGTCTACCTTTTTTTGTACTATCAGATTGTCTGTTTATGCTCAAAGAAGGCTTAATAAATGTTTTGCACACTCAGCACACACTGCCCACATAAAAGAGGAAAAGTATGCCAACTTCCAAGTCATCCAAGCAACAAAAAAAGAATAGGGGGTTCTCCACTGACTCTTCCAGTTTGATCTTAAACAGTTTGTATAATTGCTAGGGTTTGTGTCCATAAAATATCTCCATGTTTTTGTTCTTGTGCATTTTAAGGGTCTCTTTTCAAATGTCAAGCACTGGCTGTTTTTCTGTTCTTGATATAGGATATATTTTGCATAAGGTTCATGGCTACAAAATATCACCTGTGCAGGGTTTAGAGTTTTTTTAATGACGTTGGAGCTGCTGAATGCTGTCCTGGTGTGTGACCTATTGGCTGTGTCCACAGCTATCAGGAATATTTTTGCTGGTGTCTTACCATAATCTTGGAGGAGAAATAATGTTTTTTAAGAATTTTGTGCTTTTGGAAAAGCTTGTGGTGGAGAGGAAGCATGCATGATAACAGTTCTCAGTGTGGTTCCTGGTATTCAGTATAAATATCCAATTTACTGGTTTTTAGATTAATTTTTTTGAAATATTATACCAAGTCTTTGATTAAAAGCTGTTTTAGAAGGACTGATTAGGTAAGTTGCAGATAGAAACCCATATTGTTTGCGAAGATTTTGTAAAGCTCTTTAGAATTTTTTCTGTGTCCCACCCAATATACAGCGAAGTTATACAAATCCTGGTTTTAGAAGTGCATGAGTTTAATCTAAAGCAGCCAAATGCAGTGTATTTTACAATGTTGTATGAATTCTCTTTCTGGCCTACGTGCTTGTTGTCCTTGAAGCTAAACTCACTGAATTGTGGTCAAGTCAGAGGTCCAATTAGCAGAACCATTGAACATATGCAATAAATTCAGCTTGAAAGGCCACATGCACAATCTGCCTTGGGTTGGAAAGCCAAGAGATGCTGTGACCAAACAAGTTCCGCAGGGAAGCTGGTCAGAATTGTAGCCCTTTGTTCCCAGCAGCAAAGCTGCCCCTTTCTCCTTGTTTACTACCAAATGCAAATGAGCAAACAAGGCTGGTGCACTTTTAAAACTTGTCAGTTTGAAGGAAGATGAGAAAAAAGGAGTGAAGGGATTAGAAAGAGCCTTGATGTTGAAATGGGAGCAGCGTTTGGATGGGGGCAGCAATGGCAGAGAGGAAAGGAGTGATTGAGTCAGCTGACCCAGAAGTCTGGGTTTATTTTGGCTGTAACTAGGTGCTGGAAGATGAGTTCTCCTCATTAACTCAAAATGTTTTCCCAATGCCAAATCAGTAGATGAAACCCAGGAGAGAAGGAAGCAGAAGAAGGACAAAGTCAGCAAAAATTCATCCTCTGCTGGGGCCTGGGCTCCCAACCCTGCTGAGTTCAGGGAGGGCTGCAGTTCCTCTCAGGACAGTGCCAGCAGGCTCTCTGGGCAGCAGGGCCCATCCTTGGCTGGTAAAATGGCCAAGGGAGGACATCTCTCTTCCATGAGAGCATCCTCTGTACTGCAAGGGAGCAAGCAGGGAGCTGCTGCAGGGCTGCTGCTCTCAGTGCATGGCTGCAGGGGGACTGCAGCAGTGGTTTTTTTTTTTGCTGCCCAGGCAGAGCTGCTGCCTTGGCTGGGGGAGGGACTCAGGCCTCAAGGTAGGCAAAATGACAAAAACCCTCTAGCTGTGTATAGCAGGGTGAGAAATTTAATTGTTTGGAGGACATCCAAGCAATTGCATCTGATTAAGTCCTTGAAAAGATAATATCTGTTACCTGGTTGCATGAATCTATACAGAGTATAGTGGTTTGTCAAGGTCCACCTACAAAGAGTTAACCACAAATTAATCAGGGCTTGTCAGACTTAAGATATTTCTGGTACAGTGTTGAACAATTAATGTACGCCCACAAAATAGCAATTGTTCCCTAGAAGTGTAGTCTGCTAACCAAAATATATTGTTTTTAATTCTTAAAGTTTAGGGGTGAAAATGAAATCCAGCTTAATGTCTTTCTGTGTGTTTCTTTTTCATTTGCAGTAAAATTTTCTCACATTTTCTTGACAAGTCAAAATCTCTGTCCTAGTTTTAGCAAGACATGCTCTCTGTGCCTGCCTGCCTGTTTCCTAGAAAATAGTCGTCCAAATGAGTTTTCTGAGAAAGGAGCAAAGGTCATGTCCCAAAAAGGAAAATAAAGTCATAGATTATATTCATACTCAAATGTAACAATATCTTAAGGAAAGATTGAAGAAATACACAAAAAGGAAAAAAAATGAAACTTGAGGGGAAGCAGGAGGAGATATGGGGCAAAGCTAGCCAGCAAAATCCCTGCCAGAGCTTCTGGAGGTTTCTGACTGGAACTTTGCAATACATTGGGTCATCCTGTTCATTCAGTTTTGTCTGTTTTAGTTATTCAAAGTAGCATTTTTTTAATAAACATGTGTCCTTTGTAGTGGTAGTTGATTTTGTTAATATCAGTTATTTTTTACATTTATTGTTCAGATGGCTATTCAGTCCTGTGCCTTGGATAGTTTTGCTAATGCAAACATAAATTGAATATATGAAGTCTTATTAACATGAAGGCTGCCAGGAACCAGTTTTATTTCATGGGTAGCCAGCTATGCAATTCAATAAATGCATATATAAAAAATAATAAATGCAATTGTCTGTAGTTCTTATATTTGACAGTTACAGATTAGGGCTGCATAGCTTTAGGGAGCATTTTCTAGCAGTAAAATTTAGGTTTCACATGTAGTGACCTTATTTTGAGTACATCCTGCTGTTTGGTGGAGAGACATTGGTGGCTGGCAGGGGAGGAGTGGAGGCAGGAGAGGACAAGGTCAGAGGTAACTGGTGGGGGCTGTATTAACCAGCCTCAGGATGGCAAGATGCATGTGAGGAAAATGGCACTCAGAATGTTTAGTAGCAGAGCAGTAATGATGATGCAGAGTTTTGGACTCCCCTCTGTGATGAGAAAAGGATGAGTTGTTTTCTGGGAGACTCTCTGCTGGTACTGGATACCAGCAGTGCAGTTGGGAGAGCAAGCCTGCTCCTTCAGCCTTGCACTGTTCATGTGCTGCTGATATTTTAGAAAAAGATTTTCTTCACTTCTGTTTATATTAAACACATCAGGGTTTCACTTTAAAAGGTGATGCAGGTCTCCTTAGTCTGGTTACATTGTACTTGGAATTTTCAAAAACCTCAGAGCCAGGGTATTGTTGCCTTTCCTGAATGATGCTGGCAAAGGCAATGGGAGTGCACACGGGAGTCCACCACTGGCAGCACAGCCTGCAAAATGAGGGGAATTCACCTATCTCATCCGAAAGGAAGGACTTCAGTCTTTCCCTCTAGAAAACCTTTGCATTAGAGCAAGGAAAACTTCTCTTTGCTTTTAAAACCCTCTAGCTGCTGAAGATGTACGTGCTGTTGCAGTTGAAATGCATGGGAGAAAACGATGCTGTGTGCTAGGCATAGATTTTGGGTTTCAGAAAACAAGCATTTTGCAACTAGATAGATTGATCAGCTTTATGTGTTTAGTTGATAGCAAAGAAAAGCTTTGGGCAGCTTCTGGTTTTGAAATATTTAGTTTTTACTTCTACTTTCAGACAGAAAAGCATCTGGTGGAAAGGTGCACTGTTGTTTCTCAGAGCTCACAAATGACTAAGCAAAGTGCATTGTATCTTTGCTTTTGTTGTCATGGGTCTGGTTAGTCAAAAAGGCCAAATATTCTGGCTCTAATCCAGCCAAGTTCCTAAGCCTGCACTCAAGCCTATTTGTCACTGGGGTGAGTACAGAGGGAGCACTGTGTGCTTAAAGCTGAGAGCAGTCTGGAGTGATGTTTGATTACCTTATCAGAAGAGAGAGTTTTCAGGAGGAAAGGTCCATCCTGAAATGCTCTGGGTTATCCAAGCTCTCAAGGATGTGTGTGAGCACCCAAGAGCTGGAGTTGACATCTGTTACCTTGACTAGTAGATGGAAATCTGATCAATTCAAACACTTGGTATTTTAAAGACATTATTTTCTTCATAGATGCTTTTTGAAAATTGGTGTCAGCAATGTTTGTACATGAGTGGTCAGACACTGTGAGAAAACCCTGAAGACAGGAACAGTGATAAGTCCATTCCATATGGCATGGAAGGCCACCTAGCACTAAGTCACAGTTGAAAATTTCATTCTTATTATTGATTTAATCAAGCTGATTAAGCAGCTAATTAACTCATTATATGGATAGTGTTACAGAGGTGTTAATCCTATTCATAAAGTGTAAGTATAATATAAATTATTATAAATTATAAAGTGTAAGTATAGTATAATATAAGTTCTCCTTTGGACAGTTATGTATGTAGTTAGTAGTAGTTTAGTAGTTAGTTTGTATGCCACAAATAGCTGTAAATTTGGAAGATACTGGCCAATGCCTAACAGCTAATTCAGGCCAATTTTTTCATCTAAGAGATTCTTAATTTGAAAAATATAGAGTTTAATATGCTTAAAGTCACAAATTTAGGCTCAACAAAGCATTTTAAGTCAATAACAAGATGAACACGTTCTGGAAAAGTATGAAGAAACAAACACCAAACTAAACAACCCATTAAATGCTGATTAAGTTCTGAAAATTAAAAGTTCCATGACTTGAAAGCTTTGTTTTCATATGTTGAACCAAAGGATTTTTGTTTGTTTGTTAATTTTTTTGTGTTTTGAAATTTCTTTGCAAGTGTTTTTGGAAGCTGAAAAATTTGATTACAACACGTCATTTAAATTCAGGGAGGTATTGCTGAAATAATTTCTGTGTAATCTGGTGGGGTTTTTTCTCAGATTTTTTTTATTGCTGTGAGCAAAGGGAGCCTTTTCAATCACTCACGCTGCTCTCTTTGTGACAGCCCTTCAAATACATCATGACCTGATAGTAAAATCAGTCTTGTGAAATGTATTAAGGATCAACTTACCCTAAGTCTGCAAATGAAATGAAACCTGAGCCCAAGGTGATGGCATTAAGCATGTGCTGTCATTCTTGTCACATCTGTGCTCTGGAGACTCAAATAAGCAGTAAAATGGTTAAGTATCGGTGATATTTAGAAGAGTGTGTTCTTGGTGACATTGCACAAGTAGAGCTCATCTTGTAAAGCAAATTAATTTTGTAAAGTGTTTTCCCAAATCCAGGGGTGAACCATGAACACCTCCATTATCATTAATACAGGCATTTCACACTGTGTGCTCTTCGAGCCACTGTTCCATTCAGCGCTTGCTAATTACAAGTCACTAAAAGCTGGGCTGCCTGCTGAACTGGGGTGAATTATGCATCGGGAGGTTCAAGGCCCTTCACCTTCCCAGCCCCTGAGGGGAAGGCTTTGTACAGAGGTAGATGTCAAGGGGAGGCCAAGGGCCAGAGAAAAGCACATCAATTCTGTAGGCAGGTCGATTTACATTTGTGTGTTTCCCTTTTTTCAAGATAATAGGCACATTTTTTTTTGTGTTTTGAAACCTTTCAGAAACTGATTGAGGTCAATGGAATCAAACTTAAGATGGCAAAGAAGACTGTTTAAAATCACAGCTATTATCTATTTTAATTTTCTCTGCTGGAGTGTACCCCAAAACATTCATTATGTGGAGGGTATAATCTCTGAACAAATGACATGGTGGAATTAATGAACAATTAACTATGATCATACGTTATAAACAGAGCTGATTAGAATCCACACATGCCTGGGTTTTAGAAAGACTCTTTTTTGACTCTGTTTTGTGTTGCTGAGATAGAACCACACGGCTCTCATTTCTTATTCATTGTGTGAGCATAACATCATTTCCTCTGAGGTAAGGCTACATCTCTTAGTTTTCATGGCAACCAGACAAAGAATTAATCTAATCTTCAACTTACTATGTGTGGGGAGGGTAGGGGAGAGGAAAATAATGTGTTCTCCTCATATCCATTTGTCTAATATGCTTAAGTTATTGACTTCCTCCTATAACCTGGAGACCATTCTCCAATATCCCACATGTGATAAATCAGAATATTACAAAGCTGGAAGAAAGGGAATATCTGTCCCCAGCAGCTGCAGCTGCATAGTGGTGAGTGCAGCATGGAATGCAGTAACTGCACTGTGCAATTTAGTGTCTTCATTAAGTCAGACAAGAGTCAGGTGAACCGTATAAACTCCATCTGAATTCACAGTGGGCTCCATGCTTACTATTTACACTTCTTCCCTCTCACTTTATTTAACTTCCACACATAGGTATTTAATAAATGAATACCAGTATAAATTAGCATGCTTTCAAAACAATAATGTCAGATAATGTGATTGTGAGTATTTTCAACCTTAAAGAGAAGGTGCTTCTGGCATTTTGAAATAGAAGCAGGCCCTGGGCTGTTCTAATGTCATTGGGGACAGGCGAGGATTTGTTTCAGGAGCTGCAGTGCAGCACCAGGCAATGACTGGACATACAGCTTGATGATTTTGCATCACACAAAAGCACTGCCTTCCCTGGTATCGCCTCACTGCTCTGATCATCCTGAAAAAGTGAGACCAAAGAAGTGGCCCACTCTATACTGACCTTCACTGTAACAGCAGAAACCCTTCGTTATTCCATCTCAATACTTGATTACCCTCAAGGGCAATGCATTTGAAACTAGGAAATTTCATTTGCAGGAAGCAGGCATGCAAAATTTCCATTACATAAGGAGAGGTGAAGTTTTACACATGTACTCTGTGTGTATTTGTGCTTCTCAAAATATGTATACTTGAGGGATGCTCAAACAGTAACTTAGAGAAGAGTTCTTTAGTCAGAGACCATTTTACCTGAATAATTTGTTTTCAAGTGATAAAAAGTTGTTTCTGAAGTAGAAACATGTCAGTCAGGTACAGCACTGTAAGTGGAGGAATGGTTGGTTTTAATTAAACAAAGATGTGTTCAAATGGTACTTTTCATATGCCTAGCATGATTATTGAAGGTTTTTCACCAGTAGCATTCTGTGCAGGTAGGGGCTACCTGCCAAACAGTAGATAACTGGTCTGCAGGGCTTTTAGCAAAATCCTCAGCATTCTGAGGCCATTCACGTTCAAGACATTGTACTGCAGGCTTTGGTCTCTCTCTTCTTTGCAAAGGTGAATGTGGGGGGTGTGAAATCTGTCTGCTCTTTGTGCATGCTCTCAGGAGTTCTGGGACTGTAGATGCAGTGCCTTCGACCAAAGTCTGGCAGTGAGTGTAAATTGGCCCCAGCAGCCTTGAGGGACTGTGGTGTTTGAAGGTCACAGAGCACAGTCCCCAGCTGGACATCACGAAGGGAACACTGCAGAAGCCTGGCTGCAGATCAGCTGCAGAGAGCTATAGGGGTGCCTGGCTCACTGTGTTCAAGTGGGAAGGAAAAAGTGTAACAGCTTTGAGATGGAGGTCCAGGGGAGAGCAGGAGTGTATGTACAGGAGGTAGCAGGCTTTGTCCTTCTTGGATCTTTCAGCTTTCCACAGACTGGAGAAGAGCAGCTCCCTGGGCCTGGAATATCCCCTCCCACCTGCTTAGTTTTAGAGCTGCTTGACTGTTGGCTGCCCTGCCTTGAGCAGATTTACAGTTTCTGACAGTGGCTGTCGATGTCAAAAGTTGCCATTAGAAGGGATTTTTTTTACCTTCAGTAGGAGTGACAGTGAGATTTTGTTCTCCCATCTTACAGTATCAGGGAGCTCCAAGGCAGTGAGATTTGAGAGTTTAACACTCAAGAGTTGAAGGCTTATCCTAGTTGGTGTCTGGAGTCCCAGAACTTTATGGTTTGGCAGTGATTTGCTTTTAGCTTTAGAGTTCACTGCTGTTCTCTTGTTTCTGTGGTGGATTATGCAGGCATCGGAACTTTAAAGCTCAGTCATCTTTGTTTCCACAAACTTGATTGCAATTTTGGCCCCATAAGTAATTGTGAATAAGGGCTGTGGGTTTTCAAAATCTGACCCTGAAAAATCTGATGTTGCTGTCAAATCTCTGAGCTTTAGCATTAAAATATTTTAACTTCCTCTCAAGAAGAAACTGAAGAAGGGCTGGCTGGTGGAGCTTTTGCTGCACATGAATCATGAGTCACAGCATCAGTAACATTCAAGTGTGTGTGCTAAGGTACAAATGGAATGCCTGGGAGGGAGCAAAGGCAGGGGTGATCTGCCTGTTCCCTGGCTGGATGGGGAGTGCTGACTAATCAGGAGGTCTGAGCTCCAGAGAAAGCTACAGGCCCTGTAGATGTAACTTCTCCCAGCACCACTGACAAGTGCAGCAGGGCTGAAGACAGACATAGAATCTTGGGACTTAATCTTTCATGGAAAACAAAGTGAATGCTCCCAAAGATTGACTTTTACCAATACTTTCCACTTTCCTCCTTCTTTCCTCCATCACACTGAACATATGTTGGGTACCTTTGTATGTAAGAGTTGGCCATATGCTGAACAAGTCCTCTAGGAATGGCTTTCCAGTGCCAGAAAATGCTCTGCTGTGGTAAATTGACAGGTAGACTAATACCATTTACCCTTTAATGATGTTTCAACATAAGGAGAGCCTGAGGTTTCTTAACAGTGGTAACAAGAAAGGAAATAATAATGAGCAGGGGTTTAAAAATTTCCCCCTTGCTCAGGTCATTTTTTATTAAAGAAGAGGAGACTTAAGGCTTAATTTGTTTTTATGTTGTGCCTTGTGTGTGTGTTGGCCTGTTTGTTAGAAAGGAGTGCTACAAGATTCAGCTCTGTTAATGGTTAATCTCTCTCTTAATCTTTTTTGGTTCAGATGTAAATAGTTCCATGATGTGTAAAACCTCAAAGAAACAGACCCTAGTGAGCAGGTTTATCCCATTTAATGTTTAAAGGAGGAGGAGTTAAGAGCTTTCCGTTTAAACCTGGCAGCAAGCATACATATGGTGAGGAAGAATCAGAATAGCTGAGCACAAAGATTTCTTGTAATTATTTAGAATCAATTGGAATGATTTCTTTGAATACATACATTTTGCTTATAGAGAAAGTATGTTAGTTGCTTGCAGACAGAAGTCTGTGTATGAAAAAGAATCAATACATTCCATTTCAGTTGCATCCTCTTTTGATAATGAACGCTAACATTTCTCCAAGGGAACAAGTGATTCCAGGGTTCCTCAAAGAAGAAAATTGTGTAGGTGGGGTTTTCTTGCAGTATCATAAGAAAGCACCCTTCAAGTGGAAGCTTTTGAGTGTATATATAGCAAAGCAGTAAAAGCAGACACATTCCTGTGGGTGAGCAAATATAAACTCCTAAAGACTACAGAAACTGAAAATGAAAGTGGCAAATTAATCTAGAAACCTTTCTGCTCTGTTCCTGATCTGGCCCTAGGTCTTCACAGTAATTAGAGGAAAGAATGATTTCTGGTTTTTTTGCTTTGGTTTCTTTGTTGGTTTATTCATTTTGGAATGAAAGAGGAGGATTTTGAATTGTTGCCTGACATGTATTGCACAGATAACATGTTATTTGTTGCCTGTGGCTTCTCAGGAGACTGAGCAGAAAGTAGGAATAAGTAGCATGTCTTGGGAGACCACTTTGGCTGCAGAACTGTTGTGGAATTCAGCACATTGACACGGTTGTGGCTGTTCACTGTTTCAGTTGTTCAGCTTGGGTTTTTTTTTAAACTAAGTTAGTAGAACTTTTCTTAAAGGGCTGAGTCTCAGTTTTCTCCTTTATGTTAGTGCAATATTCAGTTCTCAATGTCTCAATAAGCATAGTAACTCTAAGGCAAACAGGACCATAATATTTATACTCCTTTTGAGGGTTAGCATTAGCCAGTTTTTTTTTAAAATGGTGAATGTTTTTCATGCACAAAGGTCCATTATAATTTGTCTGAGTTTACATGTATGTGTGTGTGCACACGCTGAAGTTATTGGGTACCCTCTATAGTTACTGCAGAATGCCAATGAAATGACACAGACACCATGACATAGAAAGAGTATTAAATATTTTTTCAGCACTAGATTACATTTCCCAGCATTTCTTCTGCAGTGATTTCTGCCCTGATAAAATGAATAGCTCATCAATACCTCAGTAAACATCGACTGCAGCCTGCAGCTTTATTTGTCCACCATTAAACAATTGACAATGCATTCAGTATTCCAGCCCAGCTGATCATGAGATAAAGTGTGACTAAAAAGTAGATCATCTGGTGGATGCTCCAGTGTTTGGTGGGACACAAAGGGCTCCTCTCTCCTCTCCAGCTTGCCCGTGCAGCTCCTGCTGCAGTCAGCGGGAGCTGTGCGTGCCTGTTTGAGGCACGTTGCTGGTCTGAAACACTCACCCCATTTCATCATTGACATCAGCTAAGCAATAGGGACATTCAAGCCAAACACAGCCACCTCTTGACTGCTTGTACATTCAGCTGGTTGCAATGTTAGGTTCAGTGGCTGAGCCTCTCCTTCACATTTTTGTGGCCCACACAGAGTCCTTGCATGGGGTGTCTGTGCATCTTTTATGCTTTCCAAGATGACTGAGGATGGTATTAGGCATATCCATTAACTATCCAAGAAGGATTTTCTTCTTTTCGTGATATGACTGCTGTCTTGTGGATACAAGCACCCCCACACACGAGGCTTACAACTGGTGAAGGTGCAACTTGCACTGGTCACACCAAACCTTTGTTGGGAGGACCATCCCTGGGTGGCCAGCAGGTACTACAGCTCCCATGTCCAGGTGGTGCTGGAGCCACTAGATGTGACATCTGAACAGAGCTTTATTCTGTTTCTGAATGTCTCTGGGCACAGGAGAAGGGAGCTGAGCCCATCAGATCACTTCCATATTTCTTTTATAAACAAAATTCCAGAACTGAGATTAATTTGGACTAATGTCAGGGGGCTGAGAAGCTTCTTTTGGAAGGTTCCTGCTGCCAAATGTTTAATTGCTTTTTCATGGATGGAGATAGTCTGTAACAGTTATTTTCAAGCCTTGTGTACTTTTGAATTGTGGCTTTTGCCCTTGTCACAGGAGGGGCAGTGGAGATGGCAGTGGCATGTCACAGCCTCTGTGCTAGGCAGGGCTGACCCCTGTTGGCCTCTTGGTTTAAATGCTCCTCTGTATCCCAGCAGTGCCTGGGAGCTGAAGAGCTTTGCTTCTTCCTGGTACCCTGCAAGGAACCAGAGACCTGGGGTTCACAGGCCAGACACTGCTGGGAGCTCCTGTGGATGTCGTGTTGTGGGTGTCCAGGCTGATGAAGACATTTGGAAATACTCAGCCCTCTGCAAACAGTCAGCTCCCCACACGTGTGTGGGAACTTGTTGCAGCTCTTTTCCCAGCCAACACTTCAGTAAAAAAATGCATTGGGACTGCATCTGTTGCTGCCTGTGTGTCCAGAACTTGTTTTGCCTCCACGTGAAGCCTTTACTCAAGCTTTCTGTCTATATTGTAGACTATATCTCTGTGGCCTTTTATCTGGGCAGACTCTTGTGTTCCTAAAATAATGGTGAAGTGAAGGTGGAGAGCCATGCTAGGAGCACAGCAGCACCCAAAGAGTTGAGGTGGCTTTCATGCTAGAGTTTATGCAGGTCCAACCTGGCAGAACAAGAGGTGAAGACAGGTTTATTGGCAGAAGTCTGCTCACTCTGCAATTGCCAGCTTACTGCAAGTGTTGGCATGAACTGAGTTCAGAAATAGAAATCAGGGACAGAATACTCAGTTAAGAAACATTTACATCCTTTTCTCTTAGCTGTCATTCCTGTACAGATGTGCCTTCATTGTGGTTTTTTGCTCAGCATGATCTTTTTAATGCTTATAAAAGTTGATCATAACTGGGAAATTTTTTTTTCTTATTTAAATATGTGAGCTTTGTACAGCCAACTATACCTTTGCATTCCTGGATCAGTTCAGGTATCATCCAATGGGTTTTTTTTGCCCTTTCCTCAGTGAATGGTTCCCAATTCAGGTTGTCATGGGCTGATGGAGCCTTAGCCTTCTGTCTGGAGCCATAAAGAGTCTGTGTTTGGCACGTACAGCCTGGAAATGGCTCCTTTGTTATACAGCACATGGATGTAAGAAATCACTGGCACAATGCAGTTAGGGTTTTCATATCCAGAGGGATACTGAAGAGTACCCACACAGACCCAACTGCACGAGGGGTACCAATGGCAGCGGGGCAGGCTCAGAGAGCTTCAGTTACAAGTGCACACAAAAATTTTAAATGGTCTTTTTCCACAAAAGCTAAGCTTTGGCACTCACACATGTGAATTCTAAATCAATCTGATTGATCTACCTCGTAAGTGTGGTTCCGGTATGTTCTCTCCTCTTACAAAACAACCTCTGATAGCACTGAAGTGAATAATTCTATATTTGGCAATTATTTATTAACTGCAGATCTCATAAATACAGCAGATGCATTTCCTGGATGGCAGCCATTAGTGCATCTGGGAATTTATTTACTAGTTACTGAAAATACTGGACTGGAAGGGAAAAAGAAAAGATGCGGACGCTTCTTCCTAATTTTCATTTAATTTCTGATGTGCTCCACAGCATTCCTTCCTCAGATTTGTCATGTTAGAAACAACCCTTGACATCTCTCAAATATTTAGTTGTCTTCCAAAGTAATAGCTTTGTAGAATATTCTGCAGCCTGCTTCTTGGAGATTTTTATCTGAAACCATTTAGGGCAGCAACCTCTTAATTTATTAGAAGAAAAATAAGAAATCCTTGCAAAGGATTCTTAGCTGCTTGTTCTTACTGTGTTGAGTGTGACTAAAAGTTAGAAAGAATTTTTAGAATAGTTGAAAAGTGAAATTGGATCTGTCAGCTGCCTGGATATTTTCTGTAATCTACACGAATAAACCGAGGTTTGTAGTGGAGCCAGGCACAATTCCCATGTGCCCTTAATACACCTGCTCTCCTGGGCTGGTGCAGGGCCTCAGCTCACCTGGCAGGCACCAACAAATTACAGCTCCCCCTGAAATTTTGGGGAGGGTAAAAAAGAAAAAAAAAATAATTGCTCTGGGATATAATGGAACCCTTGCTGATTTTTGCTGTTTTGCAAATGTAAGTGTGCAATTATTCCTGATTTCAAAACTAAGTAGTAATAAAATGGGGAGAAACACCTGCTTTATGCTCATCTTGAGGATTTTGCTATCTCAATGACAAGATGTTACTTTATCTAGATTTCTTTTGGTTTTCTTTTGTCCAAAACTTGTCCCAGTATGGGGACTATTTGATACTCTCTTCCTTCTCCTTATTCTCATTCCTCCTGTCTTCCATTGTTTCTTTTTTNTTCCCCCTTTTTTCTTTTTTTTTTTTTTTTTTTTTTTTTTTTTTTTTTTTTTTTTTTTTTCCCTTAATGGCTTTCTTCTGAGAAGGAGATTTCCAGTTGTAATTAGGACAGGCCAAAAGGATGGCATTT
The DNA here is from genome assembly GCA_013397555.1 of Urocynchramus pylzowi. Lineage (NCBI taxonomy): Eukaryota > Metazoa > Chordata > Aves > Passeriformes > Fringillidae > Urocynchramus > Urocynchramus pylzowi. The sequence goes on along the minus strand of VZRH01002850.1, from coordinate 2,132,644 downwards.
GGATTTGTGGTTTTTTTTTGCCTCCATGCCTGAGGTGAAAAGAGGGATGATTTCAGGCCATTAAACATGCAATAAGGCATGAATGTCTTTGGGCTTAGAATTTCCTCTTGCTGAAATTTATAGAGATTCAATTTTAATATGGACTTAGTCTAGGGAAGAGCATGTTCTTTATGATATAGAGCATTTTGCTCCATGTGTCAGTATTTCAGTTGTGAATCTCTGTGGCATTGGAATTCAATCCCTCTGACTTCCTCAGGAAGCAATGTCAGAGGCAGGGTTTGCAGTATCCACTTCTGTTCATGGAGTGTATTCATCTTTAATGGGAAAGCAAATACCAGGGTAATTTCTTTAGCTGCACATGATCTTACTCCCTCTACACACTTGCTGTATGTTGTATTTTATACGTAAAGTACAACAGTTAAAGACATAGAGTAAAATATATGCCGAGGCAAATGCTCCTAGAAAAGCACTTCTAACAGGCTTATGAGAACATACCTGTTTTTGTGGTAGGCTGTCACACTTGGTATGTCATTGGCATTTTCCATATTGAGGTGAGGCCAAAAGAAAATGCTTAGCAAGGGACTGGAATCTTAGAAGCACAGATAAAAATGTTCCACTTCTGTACTGATTGCTTCTTATCTTTGTGATAGTTGTGAGCTTTGGTGTTCACTAGTTGGATATTTTTGAAGATGCTTTAGGCTTAGTTTTGTTTTTAAAACAGTACTATTTTAAAAAAAAATCTGTAATTTCCTCTCTAAACAGCTTAACTACAAATATTCTACCAGTCATAATAGAGTTTGTAATTTTGAATATGAATTCATTTCCAGTCTTCAAAAATGTCTTGGGGCTTGTTAATCTACAGCATGGTTGTGAATGTCATTTGTGATAATTTTCTGCTGCTGTTTCTTTCCAATAAATACCTTAAATTTTCTAAGGGGCCATTAGGGTTTGATGCAAGACAACAGACAGCAGTAACATCTAGCTCTTGGGTACATGCTTCTCTGTTACCTTTTGTGCAAGAAAATAGCATTGAGATACAACCTTTCAAAGTGAACCATGTTCCTAAAAATAGATTAATAGTATTAAAAAAAAAAAAAGTGGGTGGAAGTGGACCCAAAAAAAGACCCCCTTTCTCTGCCAGTGGGTCTTTAGGCATTTCTGGTAGCTCTGCTTATGTATTGGCTTCCACGTGAGGGAGGCACTCAGAGAGGATACTGCAGAATACTTCACTGGACGTTTTAAGTAGCAAAGTGTGTGTAGTGTGTGCACCTTAGGGCATTTTGTAAGGTAGGAGTCTGCTGTTGAGACACATCTTTGTGTGCTGGCTGTGCGTCTGTCAAAACCAGGCTTTTTCTTGTCGCATGAACTCCCTCCTTTCATTTCACTTGCAGTCTCACAAGTCAAAGTCTCAAGGCCAAGTCTGCAAATAGTCCGTAGTGGAAACTTCTACTGATGCCTCCCTGCCGTTTCCCAGAATTCCCACTGAGTCTGTAGGGTAATGGCTCTCACTCACTCATCTGTGACCCATTAGAGGCCCACGGAGTGTTTGCTGCTGCGGTGTTCTTCCCCTTTTGTTGCTGCTTGAAAAGAAAATAAGTGGAAAATACCTGATTTCTGGGAGTTGCTATAGAGCGAGCTGGGTCACACACAGGAAGATAAGGAATATCTGAGTGATAAAAGGAAAGAGGGTCCACAAGATTGTTTCAAGTGAGGGATTGCCACTGTGTGATGTGAGCTTGAAAAGGATGGATTGCACAAGGGGTGCAGGCAGATTGTGCCCTGTGTTGGAAGCCAGGCCTTGGTGAAAGCTCCATTCAGCCCCAGACACGTGGGCTGGGGAAGTGCAGACCTGGCAGCACGAGTGGTTCCCTTGCCAGGCTCCCAACCTTCTGCTCTGTGCAGCAGCCACTATTGATCCTCCCAGCTGTGCTGGGGAGCTGTGGGACACAGGAGGGACAGCACAGTCACTGCAATCCCTCCCTCCACAGCGGCTCTTTGGAAGTCGCCTGCCTCGGTTGATGCTGGGCTTGAGCAGTCTCCCTCAGGTCAGTAGGTCCTGCCTACAAATGTGGGTCATTTGGCAGCTCTTCCTTACTGCTGGTGTCACCAGGGATAAGGCCGTGGCATCGGTAAAATGGCTGCCATCAGCAGGACGCCAGCACTGTCAGTTGTAATTAAAGTCTTCGGCCTAAATAATCCCTTCTGGATTCAGGCAAGGAAGGGACTGTGTGCGTTCCCCCTGTCCCTGCTGAAGTGAGTGTCAGCCCCCAGAAAAGCACAGCTTAACGTCCCTGCTGTGGGGAATGTTTTTGGCTCGCAGCCCACATGAGCAGGGTGTGTCCTTGGCTCTGGAGGGAGTCAGCTCAGCCTGGTGGGATACTCCTTGGATCTGACAGTTTTCTTTAAGGAGTCACAAAACATACAGAGACTTTGGAGTTGCCTCAGTTCTTCCCAGAAGCAGTGAACCAGGTGGACAGTGTGGACAGTCCACACAGTGTGGACTCACACAGTGATGGTGGTGATCCTTTCTGCGTGGTGCAGTTCTCGTCAGATAAAAATGTCAGAACAATAGCAGAATAGTACTACACAAGCAGTAGTACTTGTGCACACAAGGAACCATCTCAGCCTGTTATCCGTCCTTTTTTGGGCCTTAAAAAAGAGCAGCTTGGTTTTAAGCTAGGATTTTTTTGTGCTTTGGGTAGTTGTTTTTTGGTCTTTTTGTTTGTTTGTTTTTGGGGGTTTTTTTTGGTTGTTTGGTTTTGGTTTTGGTTTGGGTTTTTTTTGGGTTTTTTTGTTTGTTTGTTTGTTTGTTTTTTGTTTTTTTTTTTTTTTTGGTATGATTTTTGTTTAAAGTCTTGGTATAGACAACTTGGCCTTAAAAATGCTCTGACTGGTTGAATCAAATTTTTCAGAGGCACTTGAGATATGGTCATAGCTGTAAATCACAAAAAAACCCAAACCAAACCAAATCAGCAACAACAAAAAAAATATTATAAACCCCAAAACCAAAGCAAAAAAACAAGCAAGCAAACAAAACCGCCCTAAACCTCCACACATCTTTTCTGTGGGCCAAAAGATCCTCTTGGCTCCTTTGAGCTCTATTTGGGCAGTTTGTATCCCACCTAAATCTCTGATCCTGGTGTTGGCTGCAGGCTGGCTGCCTTTGCTGTGGCTGGCTCTGGGCTGACACAAGGGGCAGGGACTTAGTGCCTCCTCTGCCTTTTGTGGAGTGACCAAGAAGTGACCTCAGTCTGAAGTCATGTTGCTTCTATCCCTTACAGCATACAAAATATAGTGTGGGAAGACATGGTATTTTCCTTTGTTCTTGCCCAGTTGCTCACCAGTGGAAAGGGACCTCTTCAGCCAGCTGGAGGTAAAAGTGCATTTTCTTGGAGGGAAGCATTGTGAGGCAGTGCTACCACAAAAATGGGAAACTGAGTCCTGGCAGCTCTCTGGTGTCTGCAGGTGGTGTCTGTGGCAGCTGCTGTGCTGTTTTTTAGAGAAGGCTCTCTGAATCTCAGTCTCCAGAGATGCTTTGTGTCAAAACCTGATTTATGCTGTTAGCTTAATTTTGAACAGCGTATTCCTCTTGCCAAAGCTGTGAGAAGATGAAAAGTACTTGGTGAAAAAATGTTTTATAATTGCATGTAGTTTTATGTCTATTGATTGTGTGTTACATGAGTTTGCTGAAAGATCTCCATCAATGAATTCCTGTAAAAGCTAATATCATACTGAAAAAATTGCCAAGCAAAGATAATCCAATTAGGCGGCTGCACATAGCTGAGTTTCTAAATTATTGATATTGTCTTAAAATGGGCTGCCTTATAGTGCAGTAAAAGCTGCAATGTAGGTGATATATTTAGCTGTAGTCACATTGTGGTATCACTGTGCAGTATTTTTTTTAAAAGGTACAAAAGAGATATTTTTAAAGAGGCATGGATTTTTTACGGAGCACATACAAAAGAACATGTTTAAAATGAGCATCTGGGAAGTAAATAATAGGATTTGTGCCTACACTTGTCTGTTCTTTATCTTCAGAGAGATGGCTCCTGTCTTTAAAGCTCAGCATTTCTGTGGTGTTATTGGCAAAAATTGTGCCAAAATCCCAATCTTCCATATTGCAGTTGCCCTGAGGGAAGTCCAGCTGCAGCTCTGCATTTGCTGAAAGGAAGTATTTTTCCACTGTGGCTCTTAAAATAAATAAATAAATAGATAAAACAAGCCCCCACCAAAACTCCAGAGCAGTTGAGGAAGTTGAGTGTCAGTGATGCTTGTCCACGAGCTCGGTAGTAGAGGGCTGGAGCTCTGCTCGCTCCCTGTGCCCACCCTGTGTGGGGTGGCTGCACAAGTCTGTCAGCCAGAACGATCCAAAACTACTCAGAGCTTTGGTTTTCTAGAGCTTTCAAACTCAGCAAACAGGCAACAGCTGTGGCACAGTGATGTTATGTTTCGAGGGAAGACAAGGAGCAGCTAAAGAAGAGTGCCCTGCACTAATCCAATCTACAGGCGATATTAAAGCCGTGGATCACTGTAGCAGAGCCTGTGTCCAAAAGCAAAGGGACAAAACGTCCTCCACAGACAGATTAAAGAAGTGGTATTGATTACTGTCTGTGTTATCAAGCATCTGGGACACTAATCAGCATCTCAGTTATGCATTTTAGTAACGAAGGAGAGCAATGATTCAGTGGTTAGGAAGGCAGCAGGATTAAGTGGAAAGGAAAGGGAGTCATTATGCTATGTGCTCAGCTGCTGTCCACAATGGAACATTAAAACCCATCATGATTGATTTTTGTTTTCTAAAGGGACTATATAAAATATTACTCCAACAGAATATCCTATTTTAAACTTAACCTGGATGAGTTTACTATTTCCCATATGTTTTTGTTGAAAACAGCTTGCAAAGGCTCACATACTCCCTGAGTGAAGGCTTTGTGCCAAAGTGGGAATTAACCCATTAGTCATTTAACAGTTAAAAGCTACTGTTAAATGTAATGTGTAAATCCCTATGAGATATTTCTGTTCAGCACTAGTTATTTGCTGCTGTTATGGTGGTGGTAAAACATAAATGGAGAGATAGCTGGGTACTTGCTCAGATCAGATGTCTATGACGTGCATGCAAAAGAAATGAGGAAAGGGGTTGTTTTGAGCATCTTTGATGTTGAAGGTGAGAAGGTTGTCCCAGCTTTCAGCTGGGATCAGGTTGATGGCACCTGAATTAGGACCCTCATGCCCCTCAATAATCCATGGGAAGAGAGTGACACCTCCAGAAGCTGACTGGGCACCACTTGAGGGTAGTTCAGGCAGCCTCTCTCCATGCCCCTGGGCTGTCCCTTGCCTTCCTGAGTGACCCTGCCTGGACACCTGAGGTCAGCCAGGGCAAGCTTGTCTCTGTCTGCCTGGGTCAGACCTTGCTCTTTTGTCTGTTGGTATTCAACTTCCCCGTGCCCAAGCTGTGCCAGCTCATGCCCATGAGGTCAAATCCTGTCTGCCAGTGGGTATTTTGCTGGCCTAAGAGGGAGCTTATCACACTGTTGTGATTTATGGCTGTGAGTTTGCTGTACAGTGTAACAGAAGTGAGCACCTGTGCTGGAGGGCTCTAAACTCTGCTTGGCAGGGATGCTCTTTAAACTGCTGTCAGCTTACTGTGTTTAAACTAACTAAATCAAATATCTGCATAAATAGAAGCTGGAATTTCTAGTTTGCACTTTCTGCAGAGTATGTGAGTTTTCTGAAGAAACTGAATCTCTCTTACTAAGCTGTATTTCACTCTGCAGTTTTTGAGACCTCATTAATAAAACTGTCCCAAAAGAAGGAGGAACACTATTTTTGCATTTAATCCTCACAGGTTTTCCATATTCTCCCTTGGCCTCTGTATATTACATAGCTTTAAAGGTGTCTTTCAAAAAATATCGAGTACATTGTTCCCTGTTGCTAGAAATCTAAGCCACTTAGGGTTAGTATCTAGTTTACTGGCTAATTGTTATACCTGAAATTGCACAGCCATAATTTCTGGTAATATTGGATGTAGTCAAGATAGGCTGAGTGCCTGGTAATTTGAAAAAAGCAGTGGAAAATGTTAGTCAAGGTGGGGCTATTTGCATTAATTTTGCAGACATACCTGAGACTGAGTGTTCAGTGGCATTGACCTGTTGCTATTATTTGCATCTTTCCTGTGTGGTTTTTATCATTATCTATTATATTGTATTTTTAATTAAAAAACACATTTATTTTAATTTTAAGAATCCTGAAGGGCTTTGCAACTGAATAATTCATATTTTTTTGTCTATCCAATGTGTTTCTGTGTGTGAAAAGTAAGAGGGGAAAATAAGTAGTGTAAAAAACCTCTAATGTTGGCATTGAAAACATAGGAAATGCAGCCAGGAGCTGAGGTCAGCAGATGAAGGCTCCTAATGTAGGTAATTGCCACTGCTCTGGGAGCTGGGCTAGGGACAACTCAATTCCCTGAGCTGAAATTTTGTCATGACATCCATTTGCCTCTAAGTTTGCAGAAGGCACACTGGGATCTCTGGTGACTGTACACTTCAAAGGGGGATTGTGCTTCATCCAAGCTCTGAGTGGGAATAAACAAGTGAACTATAGCAGTGTAAATATGTGGGGGAGCTTTTTGATGAAAATTTATGCAGTTGTACAGGTGTGTGAGCATTGGAACAAGCTGCCCAGGGAAGTGGTGGAGTCACCATCCTTGGAGGTGTTTAAAGATGTGCAGATGTTTGGCAGTGCTGGGTTAATGGTTGGGCTTGAGGATCTAAGATCCTTTCCAACCCAAATGATTCTGTGATGGAGTGAGAGCCATGTGCTCTGTGTATCCATGTCCAGTGAGTTTTTTTCAAATAAATACACACTTAACTCCCAAATCTTGCTGGTTTTTCTTCCTAGTACCACCCCCTCTTTGTGTTTTCATCATTTTTTCACAGTCCAGTGATATTTTCCAGCTCTCACACTTTACAGATTTACATGATGGGCTGAATTAAGCAGGAGGACATCACCAGGGGCAGCACATCCACCATCACTATTGTCACAAGGGGCAAGGCTGCTGCCTGCCTCTTGCTTCTTTTGTAAGCTTTTAAAAGGAATCTTTCAGTTTTATAAGCATATGGTAAGATTAGATCAAAGCTGATGTAGTCAACAACAAGAATACAGGAGACTAGTTATTTACATTCTACATGTATCTCTACTAACAATCTTAATCAGAAGGACAAGAATAATAAATTTTTATTTGGGTAATACATACTGATGGGGTATTATATGTGTGGATGGTGCTAATTTAAAAGAGCACTCTTTTGCCACTGAATTTTAGGAAATATGATTAATGTCAGTAATGACATGGTTTTCCATCCTGGAGCAGTCTGTCAGGGCTCTGGAGGGTTCATTTTAGTTTAATATTCATAGATGAACTAGCCCTTTTAGAAGAGCTTTTCTGCTTTTTTTTTTTTTTTTCTATTTGCATTTCAAATAATTCCATGGAATTGTGTGGGAGCAAGAGAATTGTCTACTGAATGCTGATGGATGCAGTATTATTAATAGTAATAATATCATTAGCAGTGGTAAGGAAATAAGTAAATCACAGAAATTTGCATGTGCCTTATTCTATGAAGTCCTGCAGCTGTGTATTTTTCCTTCATTTACAAGATGTGTATTGCTGTTTATTCTGAGTGGGTAAAGCCCTCCCATCCACTCTGTGCATTGGCATCCTCCATGGCCCAAACACCAATTATCCCCAGGTCAAGGGCAGCATTGTGCACCCACAGTGCAGGGTCATCTTACCAGAGTAATACTTTACTAAGTGCTGGATCTGAGCTTTTGTGATGAGCACCCTCTTCTAGGGAGGAAGGCATTTGGTCTGTAAATCAGAAATGACAGTTTGTAACAGTGCTGTGAGATGGGGAAGGGAAGAGAGGGAAATGGAGCTGAACTCTACACTATGGAGGGACTGTAGTTTCTCATTACTGCCCCAGGAATCCTGATCTACAATTCTTTGCCAATGAATGTCAGCTCTGCTGCCCATAGGGCTTTGTGTGAAGGTGGGGACAGGATTGCCAGGTTGGAGAAGAGCTTCTTTTTGTTTTTATTGTTGGTCTGGAAGAGGTGAGAGAAATAGTTTTATTCTTGTTTGTTTTTTATGTCATGTCCAGGTGGCATTCCCAGTCAGTTCATTAGAGGAATTTATAAACCAATATTTTTACTAATCTGCAGGCTTTGTAGTTCCCCAAGATGGTGCTTACAATCCAAATCACAATGGAAGTATTTCTCCTCCTCTTCTCTGCTGTTAAACTTGAAATGACATCCATTGTTACTGTAGAGACTACTTGCATGCTTCAAACTGCATCATATTTGTTAGACAGTATGTAATAAATCCAATTGAATTTGAAGCACGGGTACTAAAGAACATTAATAAAGTAAGTTTCTGATGCATTCATTTACCCTTTTCATGGTGTTTCTCACTTTAATTTCTACAGTCAAATAATTCATGATGCCTGGTAATTAAAAATGAGATTCCTTAATAAATTATGTGGAAGCTGGGTCAAATTCTGTATTCAGGTTCAGAAGTGCCTTGTCCTAACTTTGAGCAGGAGTGGAACATGTGCAAATCTAAGCAGTCTTCAATTATTAATGGGAAAAAAGATGGGTTTTGCTTAGTGGTTATACTGCTTGGAGTCTCTGGAGCATGTTACTTACATTTTCCTCTTTGCTGAAGTCAGTAAAATCCAGTTGATGAGGTCCATGGCCTCCTTTTGTTTTACACCCAGGATCACACCATTCTCTGTGGTTTTCAGCAGCTATCTGCATGTTCAAATGTGTTGGACTGGGGAATGTTTTCATGAGTATCTAAAAAACACAAATTCTGTGAGTGTGTGCAGAGTATTACTTGTCTAAACATGGAAATGAGTCTTTGAAAAGATCTGTCCCATTTCCTACCATTACAAAAACATAGGTGAGTTATTGGAGAGATTACTTTAGCCAGAGTGGATCAGCATTACATTTATAATGTGCTTTAGATGTCTTCTAAAAAGCACATTAAAGTCTTGGCTCATCTGACATGGCCTCAGAGTAGAGCTCATTAGCTACTGGCCCCGGGAGAAAAGTTGGGAAAAGTCAAAAAACTTATGGAGTCTGGGATTATTCACAGAAGGTGTAGATACAGGATTGATGGTTTGTCCTGGCAGTTCATGAGAGATAATTACATTTCCAGTTAGCAAATTCAGCATGCTGTTTGGATGCATTAATAATTTTGGAGAAAGCTCTGGGCTGCAACATGAGATACTGAATACTAAATTTATGTTAAATACCAGTGCCTGCTGGGGGGGGAGAGAATTAGGAAGTGCCTTCTCTGTGTTATTCGTGAAGTTTAAATTGTTCATGTCTTGTTCAGAAGTGAAAGGGTTTTATGGAAAAGGAGAAAGCTCTTGTCTGTGCAGGGTGCAAGATGCCCTTCTTCCTCTGATGGCTCCTCTTGAATCTGCAGCACAGCGAGCCAGGGATGCTGTTCAGTGAGGCACCAGCTCCTCTGGCTGCTTCTCTGTAGAGTTTTTATTTTAGGCTAATAGGTAACTAGGGGAAAATGCCAACTTATTGGGTTGTTAATTGAAGCTAGGATTTATAAATAGGATTTTCATCAATCAAAAAAGGCATAGCAGTAACGGTAAAATATCTGTAAAATAAATAGATTTACAATGGAGGATAGCATTCAGCACCCTAAAAATAGCAGCTGCTGCCTCCTCCATTATGCAGTGTGAACACTAGCTAGTTTGTCCTGCCAAGGGACTGCTTTTTCATGAAGCATCATGGAGATAATACAGATATAAGAAATACTACTGCTATACAGTAATTTTAGAAGCCCTTTGAAAGCTATTTAACATCAGATTTAAAAAGAAACAGTTCACATAGAGAAAGGAAATGTGAGAGCTAGCTACAAGAACAGCTACAGGCTTAAAGGTTCTCCCAAGGAAAAGAAATGCAGTGCTAACTAAGCAGGTTAGGAAGAAACAGATTATGGCCATGTGTGCTGTTGTAATTGTCTGCATTATTCATGCAGTCATTCCAAGGTGTATTTCTGGATCTGCTCAAAATGTTAATGTGAAATTAGGCGACAGAAGCTTCATGAACCTGTTTGACTGATGTAGCAGTGAGAAAAACCCAGTATTATTCTGACCTCATGTCATTTGAAATGCATTTGGGTAAGTGCAGCATGATTGCCAGGTATGATGGAGTGTGATGCACAGGAGATAGAGCAGGGCAAAGAGAGCTACACAGCTCCTTTGTGAAGATCTTCAGTAGTTGTGGCTCTTGTATCTCTCTATGCAGATAGGAAAAAGAACCCTACATTTCTGAACTAGAACTGCTTTCCTGTAAACTAAAGGGTTTGTTTTGTAGCTTAAAATACCTGCTGTGCAGCTGTAAAGTATTGCACCACACCCCACTATAACCCAGTGTCGAATCCTCGTGCATCTGCAAAGCTCAGCCTGACTTCAGGAGTTACACATTCTGCAGCTTCCTCTTGCCCTCCCATCCCTAATTCCCAGGGAGCCATATGAGGATTGATGCAGTCTCTGAAGCTGCCATTTTCTGTTCTTTTTTAGTTCTAATGCAACTTCAGAAAGCATCTGTCTTAGCTGTGGCCAGCCTCTCATGTATGTGAGACACACAGAAGCAGTAGCAGCGCTCCAGGGACAGCATTAATATTTAGCCAAGCTGCCAGCACTCCAGTGAGAACTGAGGGATGTTTTTATACATCTGTGCTGACAAATAGAAGTCCTGTTTGGAATGCAGTTTGCACAGCTGTCCTCATTCCCCAGCAGCATGTCAGAAATGATCTTGATGAGATCAGTTTTTTAATTCATTTTACTAATTTTCCTTTGTTTTAGGGAAATTCCTACATAACCCCAGTGCAGAAGAATGTTTACTCCTTCCTGGTCTAAGACATCTTGAGGTTATTACATCTGAATGCTCCCAGTGTTCTTGGAAAGCTCTGTTCACAGTGTTAGCCCTGATGCAATAACAAAGTTGAGGCAGTATGAGTCCAGTGTTACTGCCCTACTTAATATTTGGGAGGAAGAGGTTGTGGAAGTTGCTTGTGTTTGCTCCCCAGACATTTCAGTGCAGAATTTCTGAGAGACAGTTTTGTACCAGTTCAGAACACTGAACTTTTAAGAAGCTGAAAATTCACTAAGTTTATATATATTGCTTTATAAATTGTCTATGCCTCGATTCTGTGCCATTGGAGAGCTCAGAGTGAAGGTTCAGGAAGAGGAAATAACTTGAGATTTTGCTGTGACTGTGTTTAAGGGCAACAGCTCACTTCAGAATGTGTAACTCCTGGAGCTTTCCCCTTGATTCTTTGAAAATAATAGTGCCTTAGGAAAGGAAGTTGATAGGGAGGAACCTACTGACCGGAGAACTTAACTGGATTAAGTTAAAATTAGATTTTAGTCATTCTGCAGAAGAAATACAGGTTAATTTTTTAACTGGGAACAACACCATGTAACTGTGAATGGTTACTCTACAGCAATCTTTTGGCTATTGGTGACCAGTTTGTGTCCTAGCAACTGGGCTGTGTTAATACTGAGACTGGGGATAATTTTTGAGTGATGCTGAAGTCAACCACAGTTACATTCATTTATTTTTCTTTGGGTTCATTGCATTGTAACATCTTGAGTTTTCATCTTCGTAATGAACCTGAGAAATGAAAATATTAAACTTGCAGTTTTCCTGGAAAGTCCTTCCAAAATATGAAGAAATTTTAGAGTACTTTGAAGTGCTGACTGATAAAGGGTGAGAGGTCCCTCAGTCCTGGCAAACAGCACTGAGGCCCTGTGAGAGCAGCAGGCTCTCCCTTGCCATGTCTGTGGGCAGGGCTCAGGTAGATTTTACCTGCCCAGGCACTTGTGTTCAGTGGCATCTCCCACTGTGACTGACCCTGAGTGTGGCTTGCCTGCAGAGGGTCTCTGATGCCCCAATAAGTCGGAATTATTGGAAATAGGGGTAGGTATGGTTCCAAGAACTCCTTTGTCTACCTTCATCCATAGTTGTCTTTGTTCTCTTCTGACCAATTTCTTATTTTTGTTCCATTTTTAAAATCTAACTCTGCACATAGAAATCCTGGGCAAGCTATTCTCATGTTAGTCTTCTCATGAAGGTTTTACCTTGTGTCTGCACACATTTTTACAGTGTAATAATTTGTCCATATTCTGTTCATTGGAGTTACAGTGTAAATGTTGTTCAAAAGCCTTGGTCATAATATTGCTCCACTGAATTGTCTCCATTGCATTTGGGAATGGACTCATGGGATTAGTTACAGTTAGTTTAGTGCTTCCATTTTTCTTTTTATTGAATACTGCCCTACTCCATCTAGAAATGAAACACAGACACCAAATGAGAGCTGTGCTCAGTTGTGCTCCTTTCCCAGGGCGTTGGACACCTTCATGTGCCTGTGCTGAGTGGATACACTTGTCTGTTGTTACTTTATTTCTCTTTTAACAAAGCGTGCTTCTGTTTTCATTTGAATTGCTCCTTTAAAAGGCCCTTGATGAATGAACAGGATCAAGGTGCATAGTCAAATATTTTAATTGTGGGTTGGGGTCTTTTTGGCCAAGGTCTTGCAGACAGTCAATTGTCAGTGTCCCAAAAACTGCTGCTTTTGGAACATATTACATGATAAAAATTTCTTTTTCTGTGCTAAAGACATGTCTGAACATTTTGAAGCCATCTGGCAGTTCGGTGGCTTTGTATCATGGTTATGTTCTGAATAAACCTAAAAGATAGACAACAGAGAGAAGGAGTGTTTGGAAGGGCTAATTTGCCAGCAGTCACATTTCTGGTGCTTAAATCAACTTCACAGTGAAATACTTTGCTGTTGTCACCATGAATCTTAATGATTAATTCTTTGCTTCTGGCAGTCATGGAATATTGAAAATTGCTGGAAATACGATCCAGACTAAGAGTGAGCCTGAGCCAACTTCTTGTCACATGGATGCCATATACAAATGGATGGTATATTTTATATAACATTCCTCTAACACTTTCAATTAGTTTTGGGTTTGTTTTTTTTTTAATAGTCTTTAAAAAATGAAAAAGTTATTTCTGAGCTGTTCATTGTTTTCCTATGCTGTGGTGAAATAATAAGATTTGCATGTGATTTTTATGTGCCTATCTATGTGTTCACACGCCTGTGGAGACCAATCAACAGCTACCAATTTCACAAGTGCATCAGAATTATATTCTGTTAACAAATAGAAGTTCTATATTTAGTGAAAATGCTAAGGTCTGCTGTTCATATCCAAGGAATCTCTATTTTCTGGAACCCTGTGCATCAGTGAGGTATCTCCGAGAAGGAGCAAGGCAGCTGCTGCACTCAATTTGTACAAAATCCCAGTTTTCAGTAGGACTTGGAACAAGATGCATGGCATGCAACAAGCCATCTGATTAATCAGCAGAGAAATTGCACACATCAGCAATGTTTCAAGATGATATAGGAAGATCTGATACTGTGTCTCCTTGTGCTTTCCATATATAGATCTTTGCCCTTGCTCTTCCCCTCATCTCCATGAGAGTTCATGTGAGGTTTGTAATTTGACTAAACACAGGGCTGCCTGGAGTCTCTGCCTTTTGTTTTTTGCCTTCCTAATTGGCTTTTACTGGTTATTTTCAAGCATGATGGTGTCAAGTCAGTTTGCTCAGGAGTCAATCATGTGGCAGCATGATGCTTATGTAAACACTTCTTCCAGTTTGCAGCTTTATTACCTCGGTGTTTTCCAAAGGTGCTGTCCAGAGCAAATCAATGACATGGATGTCCTCTAGGGTGATCAGTGGGAGGGAAGGAAATCTTCATAAAGCCAAGGGCTTTCAGTTGGCTTCACTGGAGCTGCTTCTCCTGGTGCTTACAGGGTGACGTCATGAAGCTCTGCTGCTCTTTTTAGTTGTTTATGATCTAAAGAGTGTAGAGTGGTCTTGACAGCAAGAAGTTGCCTTGATAGGTATTATCTTAACCTCTGCTTTCACACATTTGTGAAAATAGAGGTTAAGATAATACTTACCAAGGCAATTGTGGGATTTCTGTGATACTGTGGCAGTGGTTTTGCAAAATCACGCTTCTCCACAGAACAGGTGGAAGATGCTTTTCCATGTTGAGCCAGTGCATTGGTGGGGGAAGAGAAATTGCTGCAGTCTCAGTGGTGGAAGCCATGACTGACTTATAGTCCCTTTTTTGTGTTTAGCTAACAGTTTCTATTCCAGTTGGTCACAGTTTTTCCTATTCCCAAGGGACAGGGTTATGTTTTAGTCCCAGGGTCACTGGAAGTTAAAGGACCTTTAGAACTTGGGCATAAAAACTGCAGCTGATGGATGAAAATGAAACAAAAAGTGCTCTTTCAGAAAGCTGGAGCTGATGAGGGCCGACTGGAAGCATATATTCTACTCTGATATCTTAAGGGAACAATGCAGGGTTAAAAAAAGGAACTTGGAGCGGATTTGTGGATCAGATGCTGTGGGCATACCACTCATACCTTGCATGGATCATTTATTTTAGTCCCTCGTCCCAAGAGCCCTTTGCCTTGCTATTGAAAATGCAGGCATACTCTGGGGAGTGCTGAGGGTGAGGTAACGGGAGCTGGCAGGGATCCTGGCAGAGTAAACACTGCAGGACCTCCGTGTGTCTTCCACAGCCTTTTGGAATATCTGTGAAGGGCTGGATTTCACAGGTCACAGCAGGGCTGGCTTTGAGCTGTTTGGAAGGGTTTGGAGACTTCTGAAAAATTACTGCAGGCTATCCTTTTATAGTGATTGCATTTCAGTCTTTGAGGTTTGATCTTATGTGCTGCTAAAGAATAGGATGGGACCACAGGCTGCCTGTTCACTCATTTGGAAAGCCTTTAAAGAGAAGTTTCAACTATCTTCTAGCAGAAGTTATGGAATTTGCTGTTTTAAATTTTGTATGATAGCTGATACCCTTGTCAAAGTAAAGGAAAAAAAGTTAACTAAAGGATTTGCAGATTTGGTAGATACCTTCTATTCAAGAGCAGTAGACTACAGAGGAGCATATGGCAGATTTTTTGGGGAAGGAAGTGTTGGGCTTGGTGACTTCAACTTAATGTTTGGAGTATTGTTTTCCTATCCTCATTTTATGTTTAATTTTTTTTGCATTAATGAAAGAGAATATATGCTTCTGGCTATAGAATTCTAATTCTGTGGGTGTTTTAGCAGATGATCTGAGATGGCATAATTTAAATGGCAATATAGCAAAGATAATATTTACATGATGGATGGTGGTTGAGCAGACATTTGAAAAAGTCATACACAATTCACACAGATCCTTTTGGCATTTTATAACTCTGAATTTTGTTCCTGTGGCTGCACATTCTGTGTGCCCACAATTTCAACAGTTAGCAGTATAAATGAGTAAATGTAATGTAAATGTAAGCAAATTTTATCTTGACAGTAGCCTTGTAAAAGCCAGTTAGATGTGCACAGCAGTGTGAANTCTGAAATATCACAGAGATAGAAATCTCTTGCACTGGTGGGCTTCAGCTGACTCTTCATCTTTCTGAACTGTTTGAAATGTCATCCACTGCACTTTCAGAAAAAAAAAAAAATTCTTGCAAAATCTGGGCTCCAGATTATGGTTTAAGCTATTTCAGCTTGCCTTTCCCTTTCTTAGAGAGGTATTTATATTGTTTTGCATCTCATGTCAAACCATGTTTTTCTTTCTGCTGAATTCTGCCATGTGTTGCTTTGTTTGCAAGTCACTTCCAAGCCAGTAATCATAAGCACTCCATCTGGTTGGGGAGCAGCGTAGTGATAATGTAAAAGGACATTTCCACTATTCTGTTTAAAAGAATTCTCCATCTGTACCAAATCTGCCATTTTAATCAGATTGTAAAGGGGTTTTGTTGCTTTTTTTCTAGAGGGGAGGAGATTGATTGTTGGGATAATTTTTTCCTTGCATTATCTACTAATTACATGATTGTATCCAAGGCCCTTTCTTTTTCCTAAGCTAAGAATTACTGTAGGAGTTTGCAGATCATGTAATTCAGGATGCAAAGAAATAAAAGGATCCTGGAAATTTTACCCAAAATCTATAAGACATTGATTTTGCCATTAGTATTGAGCCTTTCTATTACTACCCTTTGTTAATAGTATGCATTGAGAAATCATACTTGAATGCTCTAAAACGGATTCACAAGGTTAAAAAAGAAAATACAGTGTCACTATGATTTATGGCAGTCAGTAATCAGAGCTGAATTGATGGATGTGAATGTGCTGAGATGATTTTTTGGTGCTGGCAGATTTAAATTTTTCTTTGTGCTTTTCTTTTGTAATTCTGATCGTTGCTCTTTTAAAATTAATGGAGAGAGAATTGGACAACTGCTCTTGTGGGAATGTCACAGCCCAAACCAGGCTGGTTTTGTGGAGGTTAATAAGCAGTGGCCTGGGTCAGTCATCCACTGGTGTCATCACTGGTGTCATCACACTGATGTGAACTCAAAAGCCAGGAGCCAGTGGCTGGAAAAGCAAAGCAGCTATAGCAGAAGAAATGAGGAGGCAGAGTGTGGGGAGAGCAGGGCAGCTCCTGGAGGAGCAGGCTGGCACCCACACCAGGCTGGCACTGGCCACAGCCCTGGGCTGCCTGGGGAACAGGGGGCACGGCCGCCAGCAAAACAGCAGAGACTGTGTGGAATCCTTGTCCCTAAAAATGATCTTTCTCCACTGCCAGCTTGGCTTTGGGATTGCCAGTCCTGTGTCACCGGCCCGTGCCAGGAGGCTGCAGTCCAGGGGCGTGGGGCACCACCCCACAGTGGGCTTGGTCTTCTGCAGGGACTTGTGACTTTCTGTAAAACTGCCCAATTTAATCCTTTCACCTACAAAAGAGACCTATTTGGCAAATTTTAAATTTCATGTGATTCCCTTGAATCCTATTACAGAAATTATCATATTTCCTTTCTCCTTGTTCTCAAGCACCTTTACAAAGGCAGAAGAAAGCTATTTAGGTACCTGGGCTTTATTTAGAGCCAGCTTTTTTTCAGTTAGAAACAAAAATTCAGACACTGAATAGTAACCCTGTGATCTTGGCTTTCTAGAACTGGGATATTTGCATTTATTGTTTCGAAATTACAGTTTTCAGCTCTCAAAACTAAGAGTAATGCTAAATCAAAATTCAGTTTTATAAATTGAATATTCAGGATACTTTGTTTTCTGTGGTGGCTTGCAGTAACAGCATTGCTGAGGTAGCTGTGGGGCAGTGATTGAAATCCCTGCTACAGGGAGCTCTGTGCAGATATGTCAGTGAGGTAAATTCTTTGAAACTGGCTTGGTTATTCTTTTGTACTTACATTGAGGTAGGAGGCTCCTCCACCCTGCAGACAGCTGTTGGCTTCTCTGTGTATTTACTCAGTGGCAGAAGTAGGTCTTAGTCATGAATCCTACGATGCCATCAGCAAAATGTGCAGGAACACAGGGTAGTTGTTAATAGAATGCATCATCAATGAGATTAATGAAGTATTTTCAAGCCAGGTCCACCTGAGTGCATGGCTGGTGCCCCAGGGCCTCAAATTTTGCACCTTCTGTATACAGAGATGTCTACATAGATAACTGGTGTGATAACAAGTTTGGTGTTTAAACTCAAGAGCACAGAGCTCCTCCCTGGTGGCTGTGCTCTGGTTGATACAAACATGGAGATATATTTCTGGAAAATTTAAATTATCCCAAAAGTGTTTTACATACAGCTTATTTCCTTTCATCAACATGTCTCAAATGAGACATTAGGCCTGTCTTGTCTGACCAAAATATTAGGCCATGATTATTTTCCTCCTCTTCCTCTTTGCTGTTCTTCTGTGCCAGTGAATATCTGTTTCCAGCTCGCAGGTGTGAGGTGAGATGTGTGATAGGCAAGTGCAGTGCAGGAGCTTGTGGTGAAGTGAAGAGATTTCAATATTCCCTTTCTCAGAAGGTGGGCATTCTTTAAAGCCACTCCTAATGTAAGTAACTGTAGGGAAGCACGAAGAAAATTCCTGTTGCTGATGATAGCTTCCATTGAAAAGGAAGAAGTCTGCTTTACTAAAATCAGGAACCTCTCTCTGGGCTTCCCTCTGAAGCAGAATTACTTTGCCCTGGTGTTGCTTTTAATCTCTCTAGTTTTGGAACTTGAAGTACATAGAGAACAGCCTTTTAGTTCAGGAAAACAGCCTCTAGAACCAGCAGCACAAACCTATCATAATTAGTCATCAGAAAATCTGAATAAATATAAAATTACCATGGAGTGGGAGGCAGGCATATGTGGTATTCAAAACACACGGAGTGTAAAATGATGTTATTGTTGCCTTTAGAAATAGTTCAAAGTAGTCTGCATTAGAAAGAGCTGATAAGCAGAATGACAAAAGCTTGTTTCATGAGTGATTCCAAGCAGCAGTGGTTTTCTGATCAGCTGATGCTGCAGCTATTTTGGGTATTCCACAGATCATGATTACATACACGGGGAATGATTGGAGGCAGCAAATATGGTAAGTGAGCCAGGAATCCTGGGACACGCTCTGTTACTAACTTAACAGTCTTCTATTCACTCGTCCTTTGCCATTTAAATCACCAAGGGAAGTGTAACAAGTGACCGTGCTTAGTTCCTTAAAAAAAAAAAAAAGAAAAAAAAAGAAAAAAAAAGAAAAAAAAGAAAAAAAAGAAAAGCACTTCCTGAGGCTGCTATTTTTAGCAATGGTGCAGTGTCCAAAGTGTTAACTAATTGAGTCATCAGGTTTCATATCTGGCCACAGAAAATGGCAGTGGAAGAGGGAGAATGCTTTCCAGAACAAGTAAGCATTTGTGGATTCTGAAATGAGTGAAATCTGCATATCGAGTTTCTTGTATTAGTGTTTTAAGTCTTTGATTGTTTGAGGCAAAGCTGGATGTAGGAAGAGGTACGTTTCGGATTGTTTGGTGTGTTTTGTTTTCTGGTGGCTGGATTATGGTATAGGCTGAGGTGGCAGTCAAATAGAATATTGCAATTATTTGTTCTCTCTGTCTTGCCAGTGGCTACATTGTGTTCAGAACACTCTGTAGAAGACTCTGATTAAAATTGCACAAACATTTTGTAACATTGTGTTCTGTGATCAGGGCCTTAAGTAACACAGGTATTTGTAACAACTGCAGTCTTTTAGCCAATCTTGTGTATTTAGAAAAAAAAAGTTTAAAATCTGTGCTTTAAATGTGTGGTTTTCAAATAACACACCTCTTCTACTGACAATCCAGAGGTCAATTAAACTTGCAGAGGAGTCAGCTGTAGTGCTAGTAGTGAGCTAGTAGTGACCTGTAAGGAGGCACCCGTACCACTCTTACTCGGAGAGAGTCCCAGTGACCTTCAAGATGCTCCCTGTGGGATTTAAAAATTCCTCAAGTGAGGAAGCTGCTGTAAAAGGACATCCCTGTACGCCATGAACTAAGTTCAGAGGGTCTGCAATAGCTTGGGTGATTCACATCAGTTAAAAACCACAAAGCCCAAACAGTTCTCTAGGCTACTCTATTGCAGAATTAAAAAAAAAAAAAAAAAAATCATGTTCCCAGGAAGGTGGATTTGTGTTTTAGTACTGATGAGTGCCAAGCTTTGTGGAAATGTCAATTAGTGGCAATATTTTTAGTTAGAGATACTACTGATGCCAGAACAGAGCCGTTTACTAGCTAATTTCCATGTCAGCAATAGCTTTGTGCTCTGAAAAAAATAGTGCAGCGAGCCCTCTTAAATGTGTATGTTGTTGTTTACTTGCTGTCAGCACAGGACTGGATGTTGTTCTCTGCTAAAAAGCATCTTTGAAAACTTTGGTTGTTTTCTAGTGAAGATGTTATTTCCATAAGCTTATTTCCACTAGTAACTTCAAAACTGTGGAAACATTTACTGGGATATTTTTTTTGTGAAGTATTTTTTTGAAGAAGCTCTTATTATTCAGATGCCTTACGCTACTTGATTAAACTCTCTGTTGTTCAGTCCTGATAATTTTATTTACTCTCCCCTGCGCTTGGTAGCACAGCAGTATCCATTTTCATGGTGATAAACATCTTTGCTGATGCTTCATGTGAGCCTCAGCAGCACAGGAGCCGCCGGGCACAGTCCCTCCAGTTTGGGTGTGCAACAGTTGGGAGAGCAGGGCGCGCCGCGCTGCCCTCGGCCGCGGCGGTGGCAATGTGCTGGTCTGCAGGATGCTCTGCCCCTCTCTGCTGCACCAGAATGGTATTTACTCTTGCTTTACAGGGGTTTGGTACAAGCTGTACAGCAACTGCTATTTCTCTTCATTTGTACATTGTCTGGGGAAGGTGTAGCAGCACCCCAGAAATGGGGTTTGGCAGTGGAGAAGGGGCAGAGTGTATATGCACTAAGATTTTCCTTGCTGATAAGTTTTTTTTTCCCTTTATGATAAGTTTTGTTTTCATCCCTTATGTAAATCTTACATAGGCTGCCCTCATATTTGAGAGGCAAGAGAGAAACAAGCTCTATTTCACTGCGTGTTTATGCTGTAGATTTATTATTCAGGAGTGATACTTTAGCACTGTACAGTAATGGCCCCTTCTGTCATCAAATGCTGGGGGAGATTCACTGTATATGGCTGGTGTGGTTGGTTGTAGCTTATTTATGTGATAAACTGATCTTCACTTTAATGGTAGCACTGAAAACAAGTTCTAAATCTGTGTCTGTTAAATATAGTAGGAGTAAAGTCTTTTTGGCCAGTTTGGAAAGTTTTAATTCATTAGTATTATACCATCATATTTGATTAAACTGCTATGTGTTTTTCAAACATACTTCATTCTATGCTAACAGGAAGTGATAATTTTTGGATTAAAATCAATTAGTAAATCTGGTTAAGGTGAGGTAAAATATTAAAATAGTTCTGCTGTTTGTATTTTTGTTCAAAAAATTGAAGTCTCTCCTGAGATATTCAATTCCTCATGGTGGTTCTGCTGAATCCTGGCTCTCTAATGCACAGTGGCTTTGAAAACCAGAAAAATAAATGGCATCACCCGATCTGCAGTGATTTATCTGTATATTTGGTAACTTTCTCTCAGAATGAAACTGAACTCTGTGTTTTCTTTCTCCCTGCATTGATCTCAAAGATCCCATACAGCTAAGGTTGTTCTCACTGTTGCTGTTTTCAACCTGTTTGTGTCTGTAAATGCTGGTCCTGCCCTTGCCCCAACAGTGATTTAGATTTCTCCTTCTGCTTTAGAACAGAATTTCGTATTTAAAGTTAGGACAAGACTTAAGAGTTTTAAACTGGAGTTTAAAATTTAGATAACAGATACAGGGCTCTGATTTTCGCTCACAGATTTTGGTGCTTGGGCTGGAAAAAGCATTTTTCCTGTTGGAATCTGAGCTCATCCTCAAACCCAGCCCACCTGGAGTGAGGAACAAAACACTTGTAAACTAATTTGTGTTTGCTGTGCACCCCATTGAGTACATTTCATCCAGACAGCCCCCACAAATGCTGTGACAGAGCTTTCCATGGCACTGCACAGATGCCCAGCAGTGAATGCCAGTGTTTAATCGTGGCAGAGCAGGGGAAGGGGAGTGCAGGGAGGGGTGGAGGCCAGTGGCTCTCCCGTGCCCAGTCCCACAGCTCCATGCCTGGGAGAAAGGGTTCTCCTCTGTGTTTGCAGCAGTAACAGGCTGCAGTGTGTGTAGCACCTGCTCTGACTTGCTCTGCATTGCCTTTGAGGTTTACAGAGGTGTGTGGGTTACAAAATGGGCCTGGAGTTACTGGGTCAGGTCCACAACAGCAGACTCAAATGAAAGACATGCTGCAGCAGGTAGTGGTCAGCAGAGAATTGCAGCTCCTGTAGAAGGATGGGGCTAAGCCAGCACAGCCTGAAGTATTTATTCCCTGATGGTATTCCCCAGTAGGTCTCAGGCATCTCCAGGCCAAGATTGAAATTGTTTCTTGGCAGGTTGCTCAGCTCCTGCGTTGGAGGACTGTTAACTCTCCTGGGTGAAATTGCCCTCATGAGTTTGGGAAGTGCTAGGTAGGTATTTTTCCTCCTGAACCACCAAATTACCTCAGTCAGTCTTTAGCTCTAGGAGAATGTTTGAATACTTTAGTTTCTTGGTCTCATTGATTCTTTGCCATTGTACCAGGGTCTATCAATTTCACAGCAGATCTACAAAGAGGTGTCAGGACAGCTGGTTCTGTACATGTCACAAGCTCTCCTAAGGTGAGCTGCTATGACAGACCTTATCTGATATCTCTCACTGCCCCTGCAGAACTTAGTGGTAGCAAGTTTATGACTGTTTTGCAAATCTTGAGTCCTCTTAGTACTCAGAAGCTCTTTAGATAATTTTCACTGGCCCTTCAGGTTCTCTGTCTGTCACATCAGCCATGTGGAGTTCTCCAAAGAGAAACCCCTCAACAAAGTGTTCAGGTGGGTGAAAGGAAGAGGTTCTTTGCTCCTGATAGGGGTCATAATTCCTGCTGTGGAAACCTATGCATTGGTTTAAACTGAATTACAAACTGATAAATGTTTTTTATTCTTGTAAGAATCCTCAACTATATGCCCCCCCACAAAAAAAAAAAAAAATTAAACCTCTAGTAGATAGCATTACAACTACCCATTCAAATGCCTTTAAAAGCTAAAAAGGCATAAATTGTAATTATATGTGGGGTTTGCAAAGCTTGCAGTGTAAGTTGGTGTGTGTCTGCATGTATTTTTGCCACCTCTGAAATGGCTTGACCAGTTATCATCAAAATCTTTCTGTTTAATGATAGTTAGAATTTCAGAGTTCCAAGGCAGAATCAATTTGGTTTTAAATGAGAGTTGAATTCAAAAGCAAGCATTAAGTAGAAACTTATGAATTCATGATACTGAAAGTTCTTAAAAGATTAAGTAGCTTGTCTGTAGTTTCTATAGTTTATTTGCTACAGTATTTTTGGAGAAAATTTATGTGCATGTCACTTCTCCTGACATGGAGTTTTCTCCATGTTATTACCACTAATTTCACCACATCTGATCAAAGCATATTTAGTAAAAAAAATCTCTCCCAGTGAAATCAACAGTATTACTTCATTTAGGTTTGTATGATTACCCCCCCAAAAAAAAATTATAGACAAATAAAAGCAGTTTACAGAATATTTTGCAAGAATTGCAGAACTCTTTTTCCTCTCCTTTTTGGGTCCTGATTCTAAAATTATATTCACAAAGAGAAGAGGAGGTGGACTGACAGATGTTATTTCATGCAGTGATCTGAAGAAAGTGACTTTAGCATGGAAGTGGCTTTAAACTTGGGCCTGAGATGTGCTGAAATTATCTCCTTGCTCTTTGGATAGTCAGCCTCTGAGAGGAAAATAGCAGGGAAGAGATCAATGGCATCTCATCTAGCTTGACATATAAGAGAGTTATCATCTTCAGGTGAATATAAACATGAGAAGAAGCCCTGGAAGCACATCCAGCTCTTCTCTGGCTCTTTGTGACTGTGGTAGCAGTTATGAAAGCCAGTGATTTATTCTTCACTTGTAAATGTATGATAGGAAAACTTAAGAGAGGGAGAGATGAGTCATTATGGATTCAGGAGTTTCTTCCCAGAATTTTTGAAATAAACTTCTATCTGCTGAGACCTTCAGCCTGGAAAATGAATCTTGAATTTGAAATGCCAAAATTTTTTGCCTTTTAATGCATCAGATCCTTTTCATTACTTATATGTGTGAGTTGGTCACAAAGAGCCTGGTTCTTGTGCTGGTTGTCACTTTTAATGGAGTACAGTGATTCACTGGTGAAACCAGGGATTATACCAATCTTAGGGTCTTGAACAGAATGTGTCCCAATTTACCTTGTCATTCACCTTTTCATCCAGTGCAGTCTGATAGCTGAAAAGTTGCTATTAAAGGCCTTTATGGTCTTTTTATAGACTTCTTGGTTGTTTTCCCATTAAAATTATTCTTTTAATTTGTTGGTCTTGCATATTTAGAAAGATTGTGTGTGTGTTTTGCAGATGTACATTGATTTTTGTAGTCCTCAATCTTGCTTTTGGTGTTACTAATTTAATACATTCATACCAGTAATCGTTTTCATAAATTCTTCAGGTGAAGCTGGCACATCAAACCTTTTTTTGCTTCAAAATCTCAAAAATTCATCTGTGCAAACTGGCAAAGCATATGGAAATAGTGTAGACCTTCACCTCCTGTCTGAACTTTGTCCCTGTGGGACAGGTTTGATCTCAGTTCAGATGGCTTTGGTTGGGTTGTCAGATCATAATTTTGTATAGAACTGCAGTTAAGTCATTCTGTATTTGTTGAGTATCTATGTTGGCAAGTAAATAATGTGGAGATGACATCTTTAGGGGCATTTTTAACTTGGATATTATGTTCAACATATTATGGATGTTATATGTGGATTTTAGGCAATAATTTGCCATAACTCTGTGTCTTTTGTGCCCTGGAAATCCCAACCCCCTTTGCTATTTGTAGAAAATCAAAATAATAACAAGTATTTTTCCTTTCTGTCTTGTGCTTGAGCTTTCTTAGGAAGCAGGCATTCAGGTATTTAAACCCAGGTAGGATTAGTGGTGTCACAAGTCAGAGGATTGAGTGAAGAAGGCTGCATGCACAAAGTCTAAGCGACTTTCACAGTGGGAAAGCTGCATCACAGCTCCACAGCAGGCGTTTGTCACTGCCCGCAAACAACACACTCTAGATAGCTCTGTGCTGTTCAGGGCACTCACAAACACCTTTTTTACTGCTTGGATGTACCAGCCTTGACACCTGAGGGTCCTTTGGAGCCACCTTCCACTCTGAGTGGTTCATTTCTCATGGGAGCAGGGCGCATATTCAGCATTTTACCAAGACAGACTCTGAGAAAGCTCCAAGGCATCTTGAAAATGGTTTATACTAAACCTGCACTCTGTCCCATGGTCTAGTAAGGAAAGAGGCTTGCTTGCATGAATGTTTTCCTAGTGTGGCCAAAGATTTCTAGAGGGAAGGACCTGCATCTAAAGTGCATTTTCCACTTTTGTTCTGAACTCCTTAGATGTGTGATTTTTCAGGAAATGTTTCATTTTTCTCTACAAGCATGATAAGATTGACCACTGTGCAGGGATGGAGTCTCTGCACAACTGCAGTTGTTGAAAATGCAGTTGGTTGTAGATTCACGTGCATATTTTGCAGAAATACAAGAAGTTTGGTCTCCAGTAGTGTGACCAAGAAGAAAATTTCACACAGCCTAATACCAGTGTGGTTTTTAACCTGTGGAAAACATGTAGTTACCTAGTTGGAATAGAGCTCTTTATGGGGACATTGCAAATAGCATCGTGTCTTTGGCTGCTTTATCATGCACAATACAATAATATGATCAAAGAAAGTTGGTGATTAAACTGTGTGATAGGGCAAACAATTAGAGGGATTAGTTTTTGACTAGTAATTACATTGTTTCTCTTTTTGCAATCATATTCAGAACAGCTGGCCTTCCCTAGCTAAAAGATGTGTCCTCTGAATTGTCAGGCACTAGGAGTGGAGCTTTTCCTGTTGCCCTGAGGTTGTGTTTAGAGCTGTGATCCCAAAAGCATGTCTCTGGAGGGTAATTAACAGCACAAGTGCAGATAGCAGTTGGCCCCAGGCTGGTACATCCTTATCAGAAGAAAACACATATGGTAGCATGGTATGTAAAGTGTGAGTACTTGTTTGCACAGAGAGCATCATTCATCCAGTGCAATCAGACCCCTTTCTAATAAAGAAGATACAATTGAAAATTTTCAATAGTGATATAGTTAAAAGGTAGCAGCAGAGAGATACTAAGGGATTAGAGCCTCTTGGAGGATGAATAAAGAGTCTCCCCTTGACAGTGATGTTGCTGGTTTATTTCACATGGCTCAGACACTGCTGTTAATTGGCCACTGTAGTTTATTTGGAATAAAAATTTCATTGCTTACCAAGTGGGGATAACACATTTGCCTGTAAGAAAATTCTAAATTAGCATAGGAGCAAAATCTAAGAAATGCCAAGGTCCTCCCATTTCTGGTGTCATTTCTTAGTGCCCATCAGAGTTGAGCCTTCCTGCAAAAAATTGCCTATGGCTGCAGTAAGCCCACACTTATCAAAATAAGCAAAAATGTTATCATCCATTTCCTCAGGTCACCTCATGCTGCTGCAAAGACTCTCTTTGTTGAGCACATTTCCAAATGGAAGTAACCTAAGTTCATCCCTTCAAATGAGGTCATTGCCTCTCCCCACAACAAATGTTAGGCATGGTTAGCATCTTTTTGTTGGGACTCAAGCCAGAATGCATCCTGCTCTGGCACAATGGGAACCTGCTGGGGGTTTCCCTTCACAACAGCTACTGTTAAAGATGGAGTGAAAAACAAAACCCTGCTCTCAATGTGAAAAAAAGAGTGGATTTTTAATCTGAAAAAGAGGCCACTGTAAGCAGAACACAAAGCAAAGAGAGATGAGCATAATAAATACCACCAGTATGGGAGGAGGCCTGTGCACATTAAAAGTAGTGGCTTTGCACTTTAGAGGGTTCACTCAATAATACAGATTCTCTGTTTTCTTAAGGGACCCTCTCTAGTGCCATGGAAAAACCAGGCCAGACCCTGGACTGACAGTCAGTGAAAATTTGCTAATAGTTTTTTCTCTTTAGCCATGATAAATAATCTCTTACTTCACTAGAAGCACTTAAAGAAAAAGAGTGAATATGTATTTGCTAGCATGAGTCAGCATCAGCATTTGCTGGAGGCTTAAGGTAATATCCAAGTGGCTTAGGCATTAGTCTTTACTGTAATAGAAATATTTTTAATTCATGTAGCTTTTCCTCAAAATGGGGAAACAGTTCTCAAGTCCCTTCATCATGTGGCAGGACTAGGGGACCATAAGGTAAGGAAGGGTTGGCAAACGGAGTGCTGCTGCCAGCACAGCTTATTCAGCCTCAGCCCTTTCCTGAGGTGTCCCTGGGATGGATGTTGAAAATGAGCTCCAGACTGGAAAACCTGTTGTGTGCTACAGGCAGTCTGCAAGCTCATCAGCCTGCTGTACATTAGAGAAGGGATTTTTTATAGCATCGCACGTTAAAGGGAAATACACGAATCTAAAAGAAATACACATTGCATAAAACCTCCCTTCATTAGCCAGTTGAGCACATTTGCACATGTCTTAAAACTAGAAACAGTAACCCTTTTTCTTCCAAGAAAGTATGGGGAGAGAGAGGAGAAACCATACCATCTCTGAAGAAAAATTTTGGTATTATGCATTCACCAGTACCGGTACTCCCATAAGTCCTCTATTTATTAAATATTCTCTGAATAGCTATTTCAGAGCTGAATGCTGTGCACAGTATCTGAAGTTTGTCTCTCCAAGAATTAAAGCACTTGTAAAAATCTTGATTTTTAATTTTAATCTGCATGTAGAGTTTGAAAAGGTAGCAGCCACAGGAAGCCCAAGAGGGAGCAGGGAAAGGCTTTGGGGACACAGCCTGACAACAGGGATCCAGTGCAAATGCAGGGGAAGGGCTGCAGTCTTTGTGGCAGACTGCAAGAGCATCTGAGATTCAGGGTGCTTTGATGTGTGTCCCATGCCTGTTGCTCTCATGATATTTGTCCAGACCTTGGAGAATCAAAAGCCAATTTTCATCTTCATTTCATATTGGGATTGGTTATGGAAAAAGAGAAAGGGTTCAGAATGCTTCTCAGGAATGCTGAGGTATAATAAGTGAAGAATAAATGTATTAGGTCTGGTGGAGAATGTCCTGTAGACACAGTGTCTATGTCTATTCTGTCTGTGTGGGGTTCTTATTTCCAGATGCCAGCTAGTGTGGAAGGTGGGAATGGGCATATGGAGGAGGATTGCCCACAGACAGGAGCACATGGGTGTCCTGGGTGATGGTTGGAAACCCCAAATCCCTTTCCCCCCACTGTGGTTTTAATGCATTTCATATAGCAGGTCCTTTATCACTTATGACATGGGCTTCCAGGAATGATGGCAATCCAGATAATAAAAAGAATTATTAACATTATTATTGCACTTCTTTGATCTTTAAAATCCTCCATTGGTTTGAGTTTAGGCTCTGGTGCTGTTTCTATCTGTAATAATACTGAGGCAATTCCCAGGCTCTAGGAGGGACTCCAAGAGGCTCTTTTCTAAACAAAACAGTGCCAATTGCAAGTAACACTTTTCTACTCTACTGAGGTATTAAAAAAAGGAAAACAACAAATTTAGGCTAAAAATACAAATGTAAAGTTTAGAAATTTTGGCTTCAGAAATGTCAAAGTTTTGGATTGATGTTTTTGATCAATTCCTTACATTTTGGATGGAGAGTGTTCATTGGTTCTCATGGTTTTGAAGTGTCATGTCTTAACGAGGATACTCAAGACATTTTGCAAGGCAGACAAAAGCTTGCAAGTCTCTCCTCTGTGTGAGCAGGTCTGTAGTAATGCCTTAGTTATAAGGGAAGTAGAAGCTGGTAATGCTGCTTTGAGAGGCTGAAACAGCTTTTGGTTTCCAAAAGGTTGTCCCTGTTTTCTCTCTAATGTTACTGCTTGTTTCTGCTTATGTTAGAGATGGAAATGAATGGAGAGAATCCCAGAAACCCTGTTGAACTTATTGNGAAGCTGGTAATGCTGCTTTGAGAGGCTGAAACAGCTTTTGGTTTCCAAAAGGTTGTCCCTGTTTTCTCTCTAATGTTACTGCTTGTTTCTGCTTATGTTAGAGATGGAAATGAATGGAGAGACTCCCAGAAACCCTGTTGAACTTACTGCACGATTGTGCACCCTCAGTCTGCTATCCCTCTGTGCAAATCTCAAAGCTCCTGTGCATGGTGGCCCAGAAAGGGTGAGCTAACCCCATCTGTGGGTTTGGGAGCACCAAAACCAAAAGGTTTTCCCCTTTCTCAGAGCACAGGGATGTGTTACACCCTGTGTGCTAAGGATACTCATGCACTTGCACACATTGGCTCACATCACACTCAGGTAACTGGAAACCACTAAGGTGGAAACTGCAAGTGCCAACTCAGACCAGCTGATTGGAGGGAGGGTTTGGGTTATCCTGTTAAAGGCAGCTTCTCTGGGTGCTTCCCAGTTGCTGGCCAACTTTTCCTGCACCGTGCCCTTGTGCTGGGAGCCTCTCTGAGCACTGGGAGTGCAGGCTGACGGGTGAACAGGATGCTGGGCCCAGCACCTCACCAGCCCCTCTGCTCGGATGGCTGCTGGTGTTGGTGGTGTGTCTGGACAATTGTAGCTGTTTTGGAGTGAGTTTTGAGGGATGACTAGCAAAGGAGGACATGCTGTTAGCTTGAGGGATTTCAGGAGTGGATTTGTGCATCACTTAGCAGCACCTGAGATAGTTTGGTTTGAGACATTTTTATATGGCCTCAGGCTGGGAGTGTGACCTGAACTTTATCCTTGCTCCTGTTAGTGAGTGCTTCCAAGCATTGTTAAGTCTTCAGAACCCCAAAGCCCAAAAGTCACGCCCAAGTCTGTAAAAGACACAGACATTGCTCTCCCTCCACAGTGAAATTGCAGTCAGAGATTAATGTGATTATCAAATATTTATTGCTGCTTCTGCCTCTCCCTCTCCATTTTGTTTGAGCAAATAGGTTGGAGCGTGTCTGCAGACGAGCAGTGTTCCTTGTCTGGCGAGTATTAATGCGACTGCCGGAATCTGATTTTCCAGAGCGAGCGGCTCTGGCGCATCCCTTCCCCACCCAGGAGCAGCTGTAAGCAGCTGATGGTAGTTCTGGTTCCCCTGCTGACTGTGCCAAACAGGGATGCCATTACCCTCTGACAAAAAGGCTCCCGCTCTATTGAGTCCTCCCTCATACCTTTAGGAATGCTGATAAAATGCTGACCTGTTTTTTTACCCCAGTGACTGCTGTTGCTAAGCACTGAGAATATGACCTGTCTCCTGTAATAATCTGCATTGCACAACTCAGATGATCTCCCAAATGATAGCAGCTCTCAAGGCAGCTTTTCTTCCCCATGATTTTTGCAGTTATGACTGTTTACTTTGCAGCAGCACCTTATTTTTGAGAAAGCCCAACTGAACACCAATATTTGGGGGCTGTATTTGGGGGCTGTTCTGTTGGAAGAACATTGCAGAAGCTGGCTTGTAATGATCAGCGTGGCATGCTTGGAAAAGAATGATAAAGAGCAGGGAAGGCTGTAAGCTGGTGACTTAGCACTGCAAAGTGGAATGCAAACTGTGCAAAACTCAGGAGAAAATGAGGAGTTCATAAGTAATGGTTCTCTCCTTAGAAGGGAGAGCTTGTTTTATTGGAAGTACCAGTGAAATGGTCTTGTACCTTGTATGAGTACAAGGAGAAAAGCAGATTTCCTACCCACTTATCATTTTGCTGTCGTCATGCCCAAGACTGCTTCATCCTGCATGTGAAGGTGGCTTCTGATGGGCTTGAAGCAATTCTTGAGTACAAAATCCAGCTTGCAGTGGCTGTGTTGACAGGAGAGGAGAAAACTCTGTAGCAAATCCAGAAATTTGGTATTAGAAAAAAAAAGAAAATTATTTGAGCAGCAGATAAGTAACTGTGCTCTGGGGCCAGGGTGTTTCATATTTCTCTTAGCACTTACTGCCTTTATTGTTTAGTGTAAAGGTAATTGTTGCACTTTTTCAAAATGTTAAAACATCTCAATGCACTGGTAGCTGCAATGATGTAAGCCTGGGATGAAATGATACTGAGAGGGAAAAAACCCAGACAATTCCTGCTTTACCAGTCTAGAAGAGGGCACTAAAAATATGTTGACTGCCCAAGATGCCAGGGAAAGCTGTGGCACAGATAAAATCGAAGGTTGTCTGATTTGTCCCTCTTGAAAGCTAACCCAGTTCATTGCATTTGCTCTGAGGCAGGATCAGCATTATCTAAACTGTCCTCATGGATATTTGCATAACTCGTTAAAACCCTCTGGGGATGGGACTTCCTCTCAGTGATTCTGTCATGACTTAACCAACATTTCTGCTGTCCTTACATTCAAGCTGAAGTCATCATAAAGTAAATTTGCGTAACTATCTTTAATGCAAGGTCTGAAAAAAAGGAAAATGCAGTTTCTATAATGGTACTGTACCTAGAAATTTCTGGCTTCTTCACTAAATGTGGACAGGCATTGTCAATAAAATTTGCCATAAAATTAAGGAGAATGGAGAAAATAAACCAAAATGTTAGCAGGCGTGAGATTTTATAGCATGTTCATTTGTTCAGCCATGGGTTTTTTAATTCCACCAACCCAGTCCTTCAAGATTGAGTATTTTGAATTTTTTTTTTTTAAATCTCTCAGATTAGTTCTCACAGTACTGGTTGGGTCTGTTCAGCTTGGACATTAGAAGGGGTGTAGCACCTTTGGGAAGAGCAGCACAGTTTCCCTGAGACAGTGCTCCATAATTCATGTTCATGTGTGAAGTCAAGCCTCCTGCTGCCTGCTAGGGATTTGACCCACATTTGATAAGGTGGTTTGGGATCCTTTCATGTTTAGTTAAGCAGATGTACAATATGCTGTATCATTAATAATTTCTTTGCCACTGAAATGTGTTTTTGTACCGTGCCATAATTTCTCATGGGACTTCTCCTTTTTTCTTGTAGTCTGACACAAATGCAAGTTACCTGAGAGCAGCTCGAGCTGGCAACTTGGAAAAGGCTCTTGACTACTTAAAAAATGGAGTGGACATCAACATTTCAAATCAGGTTGAAGAATATTTTGGTTAAATTTTCTGGATAAATACCTTTCTTGCTGTTTCTCAGATTTCTCATTATATTTGCCCTTCATGTCAAAGAAAAATTGCATGTTTTTGATGAACCATGTTTACATATCTTATCCAATTACATTTTTTTGTTTTTTAAACCCTCTACCCGGACACCATTTCACTTGCACTTGGAGAATTTGCTACCTTTTCTTTCATTCCATTTGTATTGCATTAGATCATGGAATAGCACACAGAATTTGAGTGGCAGTAGATCTTGATTTAATTCTTACTCTGTCCCTATAATCTAATTCTTGTGAAGTTTGCCTAAGTGTAGTTTTTGTAAGCAGTCCTCTCAGTGGGATGGTAATAACTTGTCTCCTCATATGCTTGGTAAGCTGGAAAACACTTGGTAATCCTTCTAATTGCTTTTCTTTTTTCCCTCCCTTTTTCAAACCAGAATGGGTTGAATGCTCTCCATCTCGCTTCCAAAGAAGGGCACGTAGAAGTTGTCTCTGAGCTGATCCAGCGAGGTGCCAGTGTGGATGCAGCCACAAAGGTCAGTCAGGCCTATCTGGTTGTTCCCTTGCTCTCACTGCTGGCCTGGGCACGAGGTGTTGGCCAAGTGATTACAGACTGCTGCAGCAGTAATTGCCCATTTTCCACTGCTTGGCGGGGTGTGACTCAATAATTGCTTAATATAAACAATTATAGTAGATGGTAGTAAGTGTCACCGATTGCTAGGGAGATTTACTGAACAAACTGTAGATGTTCTACAGTTTTGTAGAACCAAAACTGTTCCTGTTTTGGTTTCTGTCCATGCCATGTCTTCTAGAGTAACACACCCATTAGAAATATTCAGCAAGAAATACTATATTCTAAAGTGGAAGGTGTTCTTGATTGTATTGTTATGTATTCAGGCTCAGGTTTTGTACTCTTTTCAAATGCCACTGTCTCTAATTCCAGAAAGGAAACACAGCACTGCACATAGCATCCCTCGCTGGACAAGCTGAAGTCGTCAAAGTGTTGGTTACAAATCGGGCCAATGTCAATGCACAGTCTCAGGTAAAGCCATGTGTCCCTGCTTGCTACTTCCAACAACTCTGCTGACACTAAAATTGTTCTTCTCTTAGAAACTCTGATTTTAGCAAATATATTTGGTAGATTTTACTGTGTTAATGTTGGCTCTTGAAAATGGAGTTGATAGTCAGCGAGATCAACCTCAGATCTGCCCTAGGAGTGTCCTACGAGCTGCTGCTTGTTAGAGCTGGAAGAGGCACGGATAGAACAGGACAGTGGGAGAGAATGTGTTCAAAGGGATCCTGTTTCACATAATTCACTGTCTCAGGCTTAGTTGAGCCCATCCCCTTCCCTTGCACAGGGAGGTACTGCAGGCATATGCAGAGTTTGTAAGTTTGGTTTGAGTTCTTTGAATAAATGTTTAGGTCAATTATAGGGAATTTGAAATGAGAGAAAACAGTGCTGGTGCTACGAGCAAAGCAGCAAAACAAAACAGAAAAACTCTGGCTCAAAAAATGCATAAACTACAGATTGCTGAAAGTCATGTGGCTGTGCCAGTGGTGTCCTGCATGCCACCCCATTCCTGCTCTCCCTGCTCAGGGGCTGGCAGGCAGTGTCAGAGAAGAGACAGTCTTCCCATCTGGCCCAGGATTACCATTTTGCTGTATTGTAAAGATGTGGGCATGAAAATAAATGTTAAAAAAAAAAAAAACCCAAAAACATTTTAAAGAAGGAGGGCGGGATTTTTTTATTGGTCTTTCAAATAATAGGAACAAAATGTTTAACAGGATCTGTTTTGAAAATGTTAGTTATTTGTGGTCTATATTTCATGGGTTTTTTTTCACCTGAACTAAAGAAATAAATTACTCAGTTCTTCTTTTTCACTCTTTTATACTAGCTCAATACAGAACTATTTGATTCCAGGAACCATATAACTTGAATTTAAAGAAAGCAACAACATAAATTATTTTTAGGTAAAATCTCCCATGGCTGTTAAGAAGTAAAACAAAGCAGAAATATTTGCCATGGTTTTCCTGTTAAAGAACTTAAGATAGGATTGACAGGGTCTTTTCCACTTGTGTTTGAGAACTTGTGTATTCAGCCCTGAAACTAAAAATAATCTGAGATTGTAAACATCTTATATAACTGCATTGTCCATACACCCTAAGGTTTTGCCACATGTTACTTTTACTTTGCTAACATACCAGAATTAAAGATTTATTTCTCCCCCACCCCACTATGGAGGCCTTTGATGTCTTTGCTTGGACCACCCATGTTACACCTCTACTGGCCATTCCACACCAGTACCAGGCAGTGGGACACCCTAGCTGGGATTCAGCTTTTGAGGAGGTCCCTGCTGCTTTCTGTTCCCAAACTGCCCTGGACCAGCTTGGTCTGTGGTACTGAGCTTCATTTCAGCTTTGTCTCCTCTTTCCTTGAAGGTAACAGCTCTCCCATGCTGACAGTTCCATGTTAGGCCTTCTTTAACCAAATCTTCCTGTCTGTAAAAAAGCCAAAAAGCAAGCCATAAACTTGTGCTGGGCTTGAATTTTACACCTCTTCTAGGGGCTATTTATTACCATTCAAGAAAAAATGGTTTTTCAGACTTGTGGCTGTCTGGCAATTCCAGCCCCTTTTTAAAGAGAGAAGCAAATGTAAAGTATGGGGTGGAAAGCTATTTAAAACCCTACAAAAACTTAACATAGGCAAAAAGGTTCCGCTCTACCTCCCAATGCTAATAATATTTGGTTTTGAGAATTTTTGGCTATTAATTATTTCATGAAACTACCTATTAGGTAGTGTTTCCTGCTTCCTTTCTAATTACAAATGTTTGAAACTAAAAAATTAATCTTTGTTTCCAGCTGAGTTAGTAAATAGATATAGAATATGCCATGAAATGATAGATTACCAGACTCAATACCAGACTGCTGTTCACTGTAATAACTTGTAGTGTGACATAGGGGGTATCTTAGCCAGGGCTTCTTGGCTTCTCTGTTTTTTAACTAAGTAGAATTTTGACTGTATGGTGACTGAACTGTTGAACCTCTGTTCTGGAGAGTGCATTAAACACATTTCTAACTTTGGGCTTGGGCTGTGTGAGCCCTTCAGCGCCTGCTTTGTGCTTGTAGCAGTGCTTGCCTGAATAGAGACCAAAATATCAAAGTCTTGGAACAGCAGCAGGCCCTGCCACCTGTGCAGGCCTTGTAAACATGTGGCTTCACAGCTGCTCGGTGCCTTGCTGCTGGTGAAGTTCCTCCTGGATCAAACATCCGTTTCCTCCCCAGCTGTCCTTTGTTGTGACCTCCTCTGTGTCCCTGCTGCCAGCGTGGCCTCGTGCTTGGCCTCAGGTCACCTGTGCTCGGTGCTGGCCGTGTGCCCTGCCCTCTGCTGGGACAGTCAGGTGTCCCTCAGCTGTTCCACTGTGGCTGCTGCAGCTCAGCCCAGTTTCACTGCCACAGGTCTGAGCCTGTGGTCTCCCCCTGCATCTCTCCAGGGCCCAGCATGTGGATGTTTTTCCTTTGATGTAAACATATGGGCAAACTCCTCTCAGCTCGTCTGTTTTCAGCCCCATTGGTTTTCTGCAAAATCTAGGTCAGTGTCCTGTGTTAGCTGTAGGAGAGATTTCAGAAATTCTTAGAACAAAAGGTAAAAAATACATTGTCTTAATATTAAATTTAATATTAATAATATTAAAATTCAATTTCTGACAGGCTGTGACCTGTTTATGGTTAAGGCAAAGACAAAAGCATTGACTGTAAGACAAAGGCATTCACCAAAGAATGAGTTAAGCTCTGCAGCCTCTACTACTTGTATTGCATTGATTGAAATCAGTCACTTAAGCATAATTTGAGAGATGCTCTAATGTGTTCAGAAACACTGATAAACCTCTGTCGCAAACTGCTGAGAACCAATGATCCTCACATCTCCTGGTGCCTGAAATATGAAGTAGCTCGGTGCCCAGAAGCAGAGTGTGCTCAGAAGGCAGCTCTTTGAGGAGATGGAAGGCAGAAGTAGCTGGCACAAGTGAAAGAGAAGTCAAAGCTAATGGAAAGAAGAGAAAAAAATGTCAATTACTCTGAAGAGTCACAGCTCTTGCTTTCGCCACAGACTTGTATTGTATTTCCCTGTCCTGTTTCGTATTTCCAGTGCTGTGGCTGTATTTATCAGGAATCATAACTCATTGCCACCAAATTATCTGTCCAGATTGATTTTTAGCTTAACTTCACAACAGATGTGAAAGGAATTGTTCTTGCTTAGCTGTGGGAATTGTATCTGGTCACCTGAAAGATTTTTCTGTGTCCTTTTAAATATTACCCTTCTCCCATCTTCACTTCAGCCAGTGTTAATCATGCCATTAACTCACCTGTGAGCAAACAGTTTTTTTGTTTCTCACCTAATCTTCCTTCAATTGCCAGATCTGTTTTATGCATAAAATGTTTGTGGGGTGTTTACACTCTTGTTTTCACATTTCAGAATGGCTTCACTCCATTGTACATGGCAGCCCAAGAAAACCACCTGGAGGTTGTTAAGTTTCTTCTTGACAATGGTGCCAGTCAAAGCCTTGCCACAGAGGTAAAAGTTTGAATTTGACACTTTATGAACAAAGCAAAATGTGTTTCAGCAGTGATTTCTGCCAGCTTATATCAAACTAGTCTTTTAAATATAAAATTAAAGACGAATAAAAAGCTGTCTCTGTGAAGTGTGCTAATGAATAGAGTTATGGGCTTTTCAGCAATTTAAACTGTCTCTTGCCATTTCTAAAATAAAAAAAAAATTACTTTAACTAGAGACAGTTCTAAATATAGATGTGTTCTTAGTCATAACTGCTAATCTTTCAGGTTAAGTGCTCACACAGGGAAGCTGTGTGTATAATATAAAAGTTCACTGTGCTTTTATTAAAAATAGTGAACAATGAGAAAGGTGGCAGCCATAAGGCAAGAACAACTGGTCACCTGTGCTTTGGACCAGCCCTGGGATATCAGAGAAAACCCAGGGTTGCTTGGGACATTTCCTGAACTGCTTCATTACCATGGTGGTACCCTCTTCTGTGGCACCCAGTCACCCCACCTGGTGCTGCAGGGAGAATTTCAAGCTGACAGAAAAATGCAGGATCCATCCTTGAAGTTCTGTGATCTTTCTAGAAGAACACTTTATATTTCTTTCTTAAAAAAGCAATTCTGACCCAAATACAAACTTAATTCTAACTCAAAGAAGACAACCTGTGAGGAAAATAAATAACAAATATATTAATAGTTGTAAATGTATGGCATTGAGAAAGGTGTTGAATCTGGTAAATTTTCAGTTGTCATATTACCAAGATTTTGCTACCAAACTGTAGAAAGGTGTTTCATTATGTGTTCTCTTCAATATTTATTGAATTTATTGAATATTCCCAGTGCTGCTTCCATGAAGGAAATAATGCTTACTTGAAAAAGGCCTAGTTTGTGAAAAATATGAAATGCACAATTAGTTTGTTGCCAAACTATAACTGATAGTATCACTGTATAATGGTGTAGAAAGAAAATCTTATTCCTTATTCCACTGTGAAAAATGAATTGCTAATGGATCAAAACAGTGTTTCCAAAATCACTAGAACTTATAGCTTGAATGTGCATCAGAACCACTTTCTGGAAATGCTCAAGGATACAAAAGTCATGAAATACCAAAATAAAATACTTTACATCTGGAAAATTAAATCTTGAAAATTGTCACTTGCTGCTGTATTATTTTCTGAAAATAGATTTTTAAAAAATTTTGAAGGGGTACTTGTTTTGGTTTTTTTTGTTAGGTATTGTTTTTTCCTTGAGCACTGTGTGTCAGTTTAGGTTGAGTTTTTTTCCATCTCAGCTTGATGATAATGTGCAATCTAATTTTATCCATGGAGAATTCATTTGAAGACTACAAAACAGTGGCACCTTTATTGCCTTCCTTGTTGAGGTAGTTGCTTATGGGTTCTTTCTTATTTTCTCTTGGTCCAAATTTTCTTATAAATCTGATTTCTCTCTATCATTCTAAATGCAAAAACTTTTGTAACTAAAGGATTGCCACTTAGCTAAATATTCTTTAAAAGTAACTATCTAATCATGGTGTTTTAATCTAATTAAAGGAAATAATTTGTTCTATTTCCCTACAAGAAAAGATTTTGTCGGTGTCTATCCCACTTTCCTGTGAAGTGGCTGAATTTTGGGATTTTGTGTAAACAGAGCAGGAAGCCAAGGCCTCCAGGGTTTCTCCAGGCAAGAGCCCCCATTTCTGCACACACACTAGAGCAGTATTGCCAGAGCCCTCTCTGGGGATGCTCAGGGAGGTTTTTTGGCCCTCAGGGCTGCAGAGCATCTTTCACACCCCTTGGCCCTGTGGCTGTTTCACCCAGGACTGCAGCCCAGTGCCCTGCCCTTGCTGCTAGAGGATGGGGAGCTGCAGGCCAAAGGGAAACCTGGTTAAATGAACATGAAACTCCTTGAGGGGTGGGGAGGATGTGGTGGAAATTGCTTGTTAGGACCCAGGAATTTCAGTGATTTTTTTGGATTTTCTTCCCCTCAGAAATTTTGAAAAAGTTCTCTTTTTCTGGACCCCTCCTGTTTCTCATCCTAGATTGAGGTGTTCTTTGTTTTGAAGTGAGAGAGAGGAATTCCATTTTGACAACATTACTTTTCATTCCAAGAGTTAAAAAGTTAGCACTTCAACTGTGCACTGTTGACATAGAGTGAGGATCTACCCTGTTCTCTGTCAACTGCTGCACTTTTATTTCACAGTTACAAGGTTTCACCATGATAGCAGTAGTTGAAAAGTGAAAGAATGTGTTTGCTCGCTAAGATGCAATGAGGTTTGGTAATACAGCCTTTGGATATATTCATCAGGAGAGAAACTGAATAAATAAATATACAAAGTAGTTTGCCTTTGTGATTTTTTGAGTGATTTATGGGTATTGTCTTGGGCAAAGTTGGATGTGCTCCTAGGTTGCAATGACAGATGTTTGGGACGGAGCAGAATGAAAATAACAACTCCTTCATTCTTTAGTTTTCTAAGAATCCATAACATAAAATTAAAATTAAGATATAAAGCTATAAATCCCATACTGTACTTTTTTATGTGTTGAGGAATCTGCTCTAAAATCTGTTAAATGAAAAACCTTCTGTTTTCCAGGTTTTTTATTCTCCACCAATATGGTTATTAGCAAATCTGAAAGGAAATAACTTCTTTTTGTAAGAGGATTGTCTATCAAGTTATATACATTTTCATAAAGGGAAATGTTCTGTTGTAGTAGAACATTGGTACATTAGGAGAATGTGGTATTCTTGATCAATTATTATGTTTTAAATGTACATATAAATTATGTTAGAGGATGGAGCTCATTTTGTTTGTTTTGGTTTGTTTAGTTGTTTGACTTTTTTTTAAATCATCATAAAACTGCAGATTATAATCTGTCAGGAATTGATAATAATTCGCTATTGAGACATCATTAGCAATTGTAATTCTAATATTCCAGCTTTTTATACCTTTTTATATAATTGAGCACTTACATAAATAAGTATCTGTATAATTACCTGTAAGTTTGTGAGTAATTTCACGCTTTTTTTCCTCGAGTCTGTCATTTGTATCTTGTAATTTTATGTTGTGTCTGGAGTGCCAGAAGGGTGTTTTGAGTATTTGGAACCTTGTTCACCAGCACTTTATTCCAATTTCAGGATGATTGCAGGGCACTTTTAACTTGCACCATGTTACGCTGGGTTGAATTTGGGCCAGCTCTGTAAGGCTGAGATCTCTTCGCTCCCCCTTCCCACCCCGTGGAAGGTTTGGAGCACGCCTTGACGGTGCCCGTTGTGTGTTGCAGGATGGTTTCACACCTTTGGCAGTAGCTTTGCAGCAAGGCCATGACCAGGTGGTTTCTCTGCTGCTGGAAAATGACACCAAGGGGAAAGTCCGCCTGCCCGCCCTTCACATCGCGGCTCGCAAGGACGACACGAAGGCAGCGGCTCTGCTCCTGCAGAACGACCACAACGCTGATGTGGAGTCAAAGGTCAGTGGGGAAAATCAAGGAGCTTTGATGCTCTCAGGTGCTGACCACACCCAGGGGAGATCTCTCTCGGTGTGAGCTGTTTTGCTGCAGTTACACAGATCTTTCTCCTCTAACACCTGGTGAAGAATAATGTTAGATTTGCCTCCTTTGCCTCTTTCGCCCGCATTCCCCTTCTGTTTAAATCAGGGTTAATTTCTCTTGTAGAAACCTTGCAAATGGAAAATAATAAGCAAAATGTAATTTGAATTATTATCTTGGAAATGAAAGCCACTCCTGAAAGCAGTGGTGAGCTGTAGGTACTGCGCAGTTGCCTTTTGATCAGCTGTCTGTGCAATTGCTACTTGGAGAACTTTGGTAAACATGTAACGATTAGCGCTCCAAGTACCGCTGGTTCGGCTTCCACCCTGTGGAGCTTCCCGTGTGTGCCGGGCGTGCTGCCACCCGAGCTGCCATGCCACACAGCCATCATGAAGCTTTCTGCACCCATGTCACCAGTGGTGGACTAACCGTTCATTTTTTCCCCCTCTTTGCTTCCAAATGTGTTAACCTAGATGATGGTGAATAGAACAACAGAGGTATATATAAATATATATATGCATCATCACTCCTCCATGACTTAGTGCTGCTGCATCATTTCTCCCTCCTGTTTGCATCGCATATTATAGGATAGACACCTGCTTTAGATGAAATGAAGTAGCATGTGCTAGAGAAGACTGTAGTTTAGAGACCAGGGCTTTCTGCAGCTGGAACTAGGGTTTAAAAGTAAGAGTGAAGCATTCTTGGGAACTGACTGCCATCATAAAAGGGCCATATTACAAGAGATGGAGTTTTCAGGGATTCTCATGGAGCATATGTTTATCAGATGTTTTAAGAGCTGCAGACAACCCTGTCATGTTGCGCATCCGGGTCTGATTCTAGGCTTCTGCATGACACTTACCTTGATGGTGTCAGCAAATAGAATGATCTGAGAGTGGTTTTACAGCTGCAAAACTCCCAAAGCAAGGCAGTGGCAGCTAGCATGGCTTGCTAACAATTTAGAAATGCATTTAGTTCCCATAAGGTTTCATACTTTGCAGGACTGATGGAATTGCTGCATGTTTTAGCATTATTTTAAAAGGAAGTAAAACTACTTAAATATGAAAATCAGTTGCTGAAGTAATTTTATCAGTAAGACGTCTTTTAATTAGGGTGGTAACTCGTGGTGTCTGAACATAACCCAGTGTGATCACCCACAGTGGGAGACTGGTCCTTATGGTGCTAACCCTTGGAAAAAAAACCCCATATTAATAATTTAAAATAGTCTTTGATGTTATTTTCATTTGCATCTACTTTGAATTTATAAAAATCAGCTAGCAAATATCATTAAATGACTTGTATTTGAACTTCTGCAAAGAATCTCTAAGAGATTTAACTTGCAAGATTGACATAATACCAATAACTGTATTTTTCTAGTTAGAAGCTAATTTCTTATAAAAGTCAGATCATAGCTTTAATACTCAAATGTTTTGCTGCTGTTTTTCTGGAATAACTGAAAGTTTTATTCAACTTCTTTTCTTCTAGAATAATTATGTTAATTTTTTTCCCTCCTGCATAGCAATGTGATTTTATTTAGATTTTCTGAGATACTATAAATAAACATCAGTGAGTGAAAACTAGTACAGAATTGGAGTGGTGACTTGCAGCAGGCTCCTGTTACTAGCTTTTGTCAGTGCTGTGCCACGAATTGTGGAGTACTAGTGCAATATTTTTTTTTAAAGTATCTATTGGTTGTGTTTTGTTTTGTTTTTCTGCAGAGTGGGTTCACTCCCCTCCACATAGCTGCTCACTATGGGAATATCAATGTAGCCACGTTGCTGTTAAATCGGGGTGCTGCCGTGGACTTCACTGCAAGGGTAAGTGTGCAGCCACTCATGCCCAATTTGCTTTGTCACCACGTGGTGGTGACACTTTTTGCACAGAGGTGTGAGAGGCACCTCATCCTCACCAGCCAAGGGGCCCGACCTGGCTGAGCTGTTCTGTTACCACCTGGTGCAAAGGGGCTTTGCTGAACCGAACCTGGGCTGGAGAGCTCACCTCCCAAAGCTTCTGCTTTCTTCTAAAGGAGCTGCTGTTTTCGTGGTTCCAGCCTTGCAAAAGGTGGGCTGGGATCCAGTGACACAAATGCTTCCACCTGTAGCTGTGACATAAGGCAGGAGTGATGTGTCCCTGCTGAATTCTCCTCACTGTTCCGTTGCTTCCAGTGAGCGTCAGGTGTAGTGGTGAAAAAAGCATCTGTGCTGCCATTGCATGCACCAGAGCCAGGGGATGCATAAAGGAAATCTGAGAAATTGGGTGAGTAGGGAGTGAAATGAGACCTAGGAGTGGAGTCCATAGTGTAAGCAGAAGAAAGAAAGTTAGAGCTGGAAGAGCAGGGGGAAAAACCCAAACAGATATGGATAGGGATA
Source organism: Urocynchramus pylzowi (assembly GCA_013397555.1). Taxonomy (NCBI): domain Eukaryota; kingdom Metazoa; phylum Chordata; class Aves; order Passeriformes; family Fringillidae; genus Urocynchramus; species Urocynchramus pylzowi. The sequence continues at coordinate 2,090,516 of VZRH01002850.1, read as the reverse complement.
CAGCAAGAAGGATAAGGGTACAATGTGAAGAGCAAGGAAAGATGGTGGTGCCAGGCATGAGACAAAGTAAATAAATAAACCCCAAAACGAAACAAACTGAGGCTCTGCAAGGCTTTGGCTCACCAAACCTTACCCAAAAAAAAAGCCAGGGAAGACACGTGGTGGTGATCCAGGACAATAGGGAAATAAAATCAAGGGAAAAAGAGGCATTCAGAGTGAAGGCAAATGCTGATGTAAGAGTAAAAAGGCATAAATTGGCCATGAATAAATGTTGTCTAGAAATTTAGATATTTCCTACTAAATCTTAGTAATTAATGTTTTTTAATTAATAATTGCTCAATAATGAATGTTAAATATAACTAATGAGATTCTGGAACAATCTTTCAATTAAATTAGAAAAGAGAAAAAAAAAAGTCCAATGTAAATTCAAGATTATATTTATGAGGGGAATGTCATTATATTTATGAGGGTTATGTCACATGGATAATCCAGCAGCTCCTCTTCTGAGATTTTGATCATGTTTTATGTTTATTACTTTTGCAAGAGGAAAAGTACTACAATACTTCTTAGAGCATTTGCACAAAGGGAAAAGTTAATTTGCAGTATTCTACTTTAGATAGTTTGTATAGCTAAAAACTTGCATGCTTCTGTAGTTAAGGCAAATATTTACATGCAGAAGGTTTTGTGACAAGCATTGCATGCCCCTTGCTTTGCTTTCACTGATAGCATTGACCTCTGATTTCCAAGTCCTTTAAGTGACCCAATTAGAGCATTAAGGCATTTCATACCACCCTAAGCTTTGGCATGGCGTATTTGATAAGCCCTAATCACAGAAGCAAGGAAGACAAATGGGGTCTTGGGTCAACTCTTTCCCACTCAGAAACAAGATTAGGGATTAGCAATGCTACTACATTAGCAATTAGCAGCATTTAGTACCAGTGCACTAAATACCATCTGCCTGTGCTTGTTTTAATGGAATAATAAGTCTTAGGCTTCAGCAGCTCTGTTTTGGATTAAGGGCACTTGTGGAGAGCACATCCAGAGTGAAAAGGCCATTCTTGCCTGCTCTTCAAGATCTGGACATTCTAAATTCTGCCTCCATTGGGTGTCATCATCAGACAGAGTTCTGGGATGGCTGGGGAAGTGGGGGTGCAGTGGCATCAGCCTGAAGGAGCAGTGGGCTGAGGCTGTGACTCAAGGAGCACTGAGCTTTGTTTGTGCTTGTGATACAGGGCAGGAGCATACAGAGAGAGAGAGCTCATCTCCACTCCGTGGCAGTTGCAAATCTAGATAAAGCTGTTGTGACAGAAAGAATTGTAGCATAAATAACAGTAATATGGAGCTGAATTTGGTTCTTTAGAGCTTATCAGGCTGCAGGGGATGAAAGCACTGCACAGTGTGGGTTAGGTTCTGGCAGAGCAGTGGATTTGTAGGCTAACAGAGCACTTCCAATTATCAGCACCCAGTAGCAGAGCCCTTGCTTGATCCTTGATTACCCAAATTGCAAAACCGATACTGGAAATGACCCACAGGTACAGCCTGCTCATTGCCACCTCATGGCCTTTTGTTGTAATTTCTGTAAGTGCTATCCACAGTCTGCTGTCTTCCCTCTGCAGGAAAGGCCTTTATTTGAGTTGCTGACAATGTGAGATGAGCAACAGAGCAAAGATAAGGAAGGGCTGTAACCCAAATAAAATATTACCATATGTACTGTAGCTCTCAGAAGTGCAAAGAGCAAATTTTAAGATGGGGTGTCAAATGCACTTTGTGCATTTTTCCTTTGTATTTATTTACTATTTATTAATTTGTATTTATTTAGTTCTTACTAAATAAATACAAAATAACACTACTTTTCTATTTCTCAGTTTATGTTCAAACTCTTCAGGAAAGTACGAATTCTAGGGAGAGGTTTGAACAAGAGAAGAGGATTATGGTAACAAAAGAAGCTTGTGTGAACAGGGTAACGTGAAGACAAATGTGTGACAAATAGCCATCTGCCACCATCAGAGTAGTCAGGGTGGGGAAAGGTGGAGGAATGTGAATGGATGTGTAGGATGAAGGCAGAGCTCTAAGGCCAGGGGCAAGTGTGGTGAGAGGATGAAGAGCTGGTGAAAGGATGTAAAGAAAAGAAGGGCAGGCCTGGGGCAAAGGACATTCCTCAGCTGCTGTTTCCAGCCAGTTTCCAAGAGGCCTGAGGGAAGGAAGAGGTTCCAGCAGCAAAAGCAAGGAAAGAGATGAGCTTGCTGATGGCTCTCAGTGTGTGGGCAGGAGTGAGCAGTGGTGCTGTACTGTAAGGAAATGATGTCCCCAGTGATATTCAGTAGCAGCTGCTGCCTCAGCCCCGCTGGTACACACCTGCCTGCCTCTCATCTGTCACATATTCCCTTGGTCCCTTCATTCACTGCAGCCAGGGGACAGGCACAGCTCCAGGAGCTCTTGCAGGTGTCATAGTGCCTGCCAGCCTGTGTACCTGCTGACTGCAGAGGCTGGGGGATTGGAAATGTGCCTGCTTTTACAGGTTTGCATTCCTGCAGTCGAGTGACTGATGTCATGTCAGCTCTCCCCGTGAGCTGCATTAGCACTTCTGTGTCTGCTTTCTCCTCCTGCCTTGCTGCAAGTGCAGGGAAGGTGGCACAGCAAACTCCCCATTGGGGTGGATGGAAATAATTTCAGTAAATCAGCTTGTGATGCCCTTATTCCACCTATAAACAAGGAGGCAGCTCTGGGAGCCATCCTAACCTCATTCCAAGTGAAACAAAATCTCCTTATTCAGCTGGATGTTTGCCATTTTGTAACAAAGCAAAAACAATCATTCCAGATTGCTCGACTTCTTGGGCTCAAACTCAACAGAAAACCTGTCACAATTACTGGCAGGGTATGCATTGCAGGGTAACAGGCATTTTATGACTGCTCATCATCCTTTTTCTGTAGTACATTATTCTGTGTCCGGCTTCTCCAAAATATTTCAAATACTTCATTGCCTCACCATATTTCTCTCTTGCTTAACTGGGAGGCAATCACACTGAAACTAAAGTGGAGGAGGAGAATGAAGGGTAACTGAGGATGAAGTTGGCCTCCTTTCTTAGCCAGATTAACACTTTAAAGCAGTCACTACTAGGGCTTTGAATGATTGCAACAGCTCCAGGCACCATTCTCTTAGCTGACAGTGCTAAGAGAAGGTGTGATGAATCCTAGTTACAAACTGAAAGATAGCCAGATACCTTTGAGTGAATCTATTTTATCAATTTTTTCAACAGGAAAAACTAATTCCTGTAATTTTAAAACCGTTGTTTATCAGCCGCTTGTGCCTTTAAATCAAACTGTATCAGATGTCTTACCTAGAGTTTTAATGATTTTGAAAGTGTTTTGAATAAACTGGGAATTATATTTAGGAAAAAGTTATCTTTGGGGGGTTAACACAGCCTTCAAAAAGCCTTCTTCTGTCTGAGATGATCTTCCAGTGGAAAGACCTGTTTAGCCCAGGTGAGGAAACACCTTTGAAGCTCCACCTGTCTCTGAGGAAAACAGTGCTTAGAAAGGAAGGAAGGGTGAGATTCTCTGCAGCTTCCAGAGCAACAGCTGGGAAAAACCTCTGTGACCCCCACATCCACTCTGTGCTCGAGCAAGTCAGAAGATGGAGGTAGCCAGGGAATCCTCTATGTGAAGATGACCTCTCCCTCTATCTTTCTTGCCTGAGCAAATGGGAGCTCATCACTGTGCCATAAAACTGCATCCAGCCCTGGGAAAAGCCTTCCTGATCCACAGCACTCCTTTTCCTAGAGGAGATCTCAGTTCCACTGGGAGTGGGCTTTGCCTGCAGAAAGTTTGCTTACTGGAAGGTTAGGAAAGGATTTGGTAATTTTGAGGGTGGTGTGAGGACAACATACATTAATAAAGACCCTGAGGCTGAGAAGCAGAACTCCATTAGCCCATCAAAGAGAGCAGGCAATATCTAAGTGACAGTGGCATAAGAGAAAAACATCTTTGTTTCCCCAGTGGTAGTTTGCCATAAGAGCCCCTTTCTATAGTCCTCCTTGTTTCCTTCTAGGATTCATTTTATACATCTCAACCCTGAAGAAAGTTAAGTATATAAGCACACAATAACTAAAATAGCACAATATAAGACTTACCATTAAGAAGAGAAGGAAAAAAGCTGGAAAATTGTGTACTGTGGAGGGTTTCCTGGAAAGCATCTGATTGTGAATTTTAATCTTTAATTTCTGAAACATCTATACAAGCCTCAGTGATCCCAATAACTGCTACTACAATATAAGACTTTTCTCTGCAGGAATTCTGCTGTGTTGTAGCTCCAGTTCTGAATTGCAGAAAAATACAGGGGAGGATATTGAGTCTTTTAACATACAGAATGTTGATGTTGGTGCATAGTTGCATATGAGAATCTTCAAATGCACACCACAATCTTCCCATACCTCCAGGATCTGGTAATAGTGGTGATAACAATGCAGTGGTGCTGTTGACAATTCCAGTATGCAAAAACCACCATTATGCTCTTTCTTTAAAAACCTCTAATGCTGGAGGGATTTTCCAGACTGTATAAGAAATTTCTGTTTTAGAAGTCTGGCTGTTTTCAGCTTCTGTCTTATTCACACATTCTGTGTCAATATTAAGGTCTTTGTAGAGTTTGCTCTCAGTTGAGGAATGAGAGGAACTGTCTTACTAAATTCCAAGTTAATCTGAACATTTTCAAGTCAATCTGAACAGTAAGAAACTGTTCTGGTTTGTTTTAAATCAAGGAAGTGAAGCTTGAAATCAGATAAGTGTAATTTTTCTGATTAAAACTGCACTCCATTGGGAGGCTGGGACAGCTCAGAGGTGGAGGTAAGTTCTCTCCTTGGCATCAAGAAGAAATGCCAAGTCTGTGTGACTGGCAGTGAGTCCTCACAGTCCTGATGTGATCAGCTGCTCAGTCAGCATTTAAATCAATGCAACACATGACTAGGAAAGGTTTTCCCTTTGTTTTGTGCCTTCCTTTAAGGTGCATTTCAGAGCCCAATATGAAGCTGTAAGTGCAAACATTTACTTTTCTTAGTTATTATTAGCTTCCTTATGCTTGTAAGACTCCAGCTGTGATGGGACAAAGAGGCAATCTCGTAGGACAGCATAGCACACCAGAAACCCAGGAGGAATTCCTGGTTTTCTAAATGCCTTAAAATGGAACCATATAAAATCTGCTTTGCACACTGATGATTTTAACCCTATATTTTTCTTGACTTCCTAACCATTCATGTGGCTAATTTGTAGTGGAAAGGAGCCATTCTGACTGCTGTGGTGAGCTGTGATGGATAACACCGTGTGTCAGAGGGCAGCTGATCTCCTTTCAGCTGGGACATGTTAGGTGGCTTGTTTCTCAATGCAAGATAACTCAAAAGTTTTTGAGTTTTCTTGTGAAGCTATAGATAGAGAGCTGCAGCTGGAAAGGTTTGGTGTTCCCTCTGATCAGGCACAAGCAAAGGCCACTGATCGTAAAAGCATGTCACTCCTCACCCATTGTATTTGTGGATGTTGTGTGGCTCTGGAGGAAGGCATGAGCCCTGTGTGAGGGGGTGGTGGGCTGCAGCAGGCAGTGGATGGAGACAAAGGGAAAACCACCATCCACCATGCTGTGAAGTGTAGAAAAAGTTGCATGCACCTGATCCATGGCATTTGAGCTATGAACAGTCTCAGAGTACTTCAGGTCGCTTGTCCCAGCAAATCTGCCAAGAAGGAGAGGAAAGGCTGTGTTCTGCTTGATAATCCTATGGCCATTTTCTCCATAGTCTTAGCTTGCTGTTCTCACAATGATGTTTCATATTCCCTGTAGAATTCATTAACTCACAAATTGGACCTCAGTGTCAAGGGGTCTACGTGAGATGTTACCCAGCATTGGATATTTCAACAGCAAGGGCAAGCAGCACTCCAGCAGGAACTCTAGATCTGAAGCACATATTCTAATGGCAACTTTTGGAAGGCATTTCAGCTTTATTACTGCAGGAAAACATCTTCAAAAATTTCCTGATTTACTATTCTATCTTAAGAACAAAGGGAGAAATTTATAGAAGATCAAATGGATAAAAATAGTCTGAAAAGACAGCAGATGCTGTTGATACACTGAAGAATTCAGAACCTTACATTTGGTGGCTATTTTGTTTGCTGATACCACAGTTTTAGTGTTAATAAACAACAGCAAAGTTGCACATATTAAGAAGCTTTTTTTCTCTCTTGTTTCTTGTGACAAGTACAAATATCTCCATTTTGAGTTCCTTGCTTTACGTTTTGTCATCAGAAAAATTAACGATGGTGTTGTCTGAGGTTTTTTCACTTCTCAGTTCGTGTTCTTAATTGTGAGATGAGAGATGGGGAAGGACCATACCTATGAAACTTCTATCTGTGATTCTTTAAGACTTGATACAACAGAGTATTGACAAAAGGCAAGTGTTTTGGCCTAAACATCAATCTGCAATTATCAAGCATTCAAATAATGCATCTCTTCCTTCATCTGTTTGGATTCAGAACTCTCAGCCAGCTGAATTATTACTTAGCATTGGTTGCTACCAGTAAAAGCTTAAATAGCTAAACAGCAAAATTAAATTCTGAATAGAGACTTGCCCCCTCTCTTTTTTCCCCCTTCTTTTCCTCACAGTGTTTTCCTGAGATGTTAAGGGTGAAAAAGGTTAAAAGTGTTTTTAATCCTTCATCCCTTAATTTTTTTATGAACTGTCTGATCAGGTTAGTAAAATACAGCAAATGCTGCCAACTCCTTCCAAGGGAATGAGTGCTCTTTCCTAGGAAAGAGAAGCTCTTTGGTCATCCATAAGGACTAGATATTACACTAGACATATAGAGCTTAATTTGCTTGATTCCTCCTGCTCCATTAGTTATTTCAGGGAAGCTGTGTGTAGTTGGTTTTCCTCACAAAATTCTTTTGGTACAATCACATCCTTTCTCCATCCATCTCTTTGTAATGTGAACTTGCTGCCTATTTTCAACCAAAAGTAACTCCAGGTTTCAAATGCTAAAGACATTAAATTTATATGGTTTTTTGTAAAGACAGGTGATCACAAAGAGCAAAGATGGATTGCTGGCTCCCGAGCTCAGTCCTTATTCGGTGCTGGAGAATTTCCTCACGTTTCCAGCCGGCGTGATCGCCCCTGTCAGAAGCTGGGAGAGAAATATGCTGTCCTAATAGTTTTGGTAGCAATCCAGAAATATGAATGTCATTTGAACAGGACTTGGTTTGTAACATGAAAGTGGATATTTTTCATTTTTTCCCTGTTGCAAGCAAACAGTGTCACCTAACCCTTAATTGCTAAGGGGAGGTCATCTCTTTTAGTTTTGAGCTGTGTATTTGCCAGTACTCATCTGTCTGTTCTAGAATCAACTCTCCTTATTCATGGCAGCAGGACCTTTGACTGGCAAATAATTAGATCCAAAGTGCACATTCCTATGTGGTTATGCCCTCCCTTGTGCTGCACTGGATTCAGCTTAGTGTTGAGATGAATGAGTACCAGACCTCTAATAGGTGTTTGTCTTGCCTTTTGTAATGCTGTCCCTTCCTCCTCCGTTTCTTTCTTGATGCTTGGAAAACGCTTTTCTTCTTGTCTGTGTATGAGGTAGTAAATTATTAGTACTAAATTATTTTGATGTATTAACAGGGCACTAGGGCCTATTAGGCTGAGTTAACCTCTTTACCCCTTAACATCAGCAAGTAGAAAAAGGTGTTTCTTTAATCTAATTCTGCAGTACTCTTTACTTGAAGACACAAAAGTTATTTCCTTTACCATTTTTTTCCTTGGGAAAGTAGAATTCATCTCTCTCTCCCTCTGACCTCAGTAACATCTTTCCTCCTGGGAAGAGAAAAAAAGCAGAAAGTATCTCCACATAATTGTTTTTCTCCCTTTTTTTTTTTTTTTCTGCTTTTTGTGACTAGTACAGTAATGTAGTCACCCCATATTATATCCAGCATCAGCTCCCAGTCAAATAGAATTAGCTCTTTTTTTCCAAACCATCTCACAGAAAATTTAAGTGATCACATAGTTTTACCTCCCTGAAAGGACTAGACATGCTGCACTTTCTGTTTAATGTGCTAAGCATCTTCTTGTTTTACTTTGCTTTTTAAAGGAATGAGAAGTTACCCTAGCACAGTCATCACTTTGATCCTCTAATGATCATGAGTGTTGTAGAAAGGATCTCTGTCATTTAACCTTGCTAACATGTATTTTACCTCTGTGATATTAATTAGTACTTTCTAGTAGCTGTGAGTTTGCTTCATAGTGACATTTTGTGTAAATGAAAATGTAGCAATGTACCTGCATGGGGTACTTGGTGTTATGATTAGGCTGTGAGTCAGCTTGTCACACCTGAGAGGGGATCTTGGTGCTGGTTCTCCATCACTGCACTCACCTGTGCTTCTGAGGCAGTGCTGCTGAAGGCTCTGTTAGCCAGGCCAGACAGCTGTGCCCCTCCCTGCTGCTCAGGGTGCCTTTCTGATTCAGCCAGCCCCAGGACACACACCCACTGTGCGTGCTGCTTTCTGCTGGCTCCCAGGGCTGCTGGTGTACACAGCCAGCTGTTTGTGCTGCCCTGAACACTCAGGAACACATCCTTTACAATTCTGTGTGTCTGCATACACTAGCTGCGTGCTCTGTTTAGATCCTTGTATTTTTACTTGGCTCCATATGATCGGAGATACCCAGGACGTGGCCTTCATACGCCGCGAGATAAAGGATTCACCAGAGCATGAAGAGACGTCCTGGCTGCATCTTGTTAAGGAAGTGGCTGTGTGTGCTCAGTGTGGGTTATGTAACTGTCCTGGATGTGCAGCATCCCTGCCTGTGCCAGCCTGCCAGGCAGCGCTCAGGGAAGCACACACACTTCTCTGCAGCCCCACTTCCAGCAGGGTGTTGCACCCGTTAGAGGAACAAATGGAGTAGGCAAAATTAACGGTGGAACTGAAATGAAAGTGCTTGCCAGGCTTTCAGGGTTTGCTGATAATGTTCAGAAATAAGTAATGATGGCCTCTCATAATTTTTGTATGAGATCTGCAAATATAATGGTTTTGTTTATTTTTCTATGGCTCCTACAAGGCAGGTGAAGTTGAGGTATGAATCTTTATCACTACAGGCTCATAAACAACCACTGCTGGATTAAATTGCTAAGATTCAGTAAAATTACATAAGTTCAACCCTTAAGCAAAAGTTGTGAGCTGAGGCACAGTCATGTCATCTTATAACCCTAACAACAATTTGACTTTTGTCTTCACCATGTGTATGTTGAGATATCAAGCCAGTAATTCACATGTGAAGTTGAAAACAGCTTCCCTTTGCTTTCATGCTCCCAGGGAAACAAACTGTGTTATGATTTAGCAAACTGGGCATAATTCACTCTGTGAGCAAACCAAAAATGGAGTTAATGAAAGACAGACATATGCATATTTATTTTCATGTTTTCTTCCACAGAATGATATCACGCCGTTGCATGTTGCATCAAAAAGGGGAAATGCAAATATGGTCAAACTCCTACTGGATCGAGGAGCTAAAATTGATGCCAAAACAAGGGTAAGCTCAAGTGTGAGTGCTGAGAGTGACTGTGTGGAATTATTGCCTCTGACCTGTGTGTTGCTGTAGACCTTAAATCATTCATCTTCCCGGCAGCTACTACAGCTGCACTGCATTTATTTTTAATGAAATGATTGCAGTAGGATACTAACATTTTACATCTCTTACAGCAGTGTGTGATACACCAAGGATGGCAAAGCTCAGAGCCAACCATTTTCCATGTTCCCTTTCCAGTGATTAATTAGGAGCTGCTTTTATCTACTTGGGAGTAGAGGTGTACAGGAACATGCTAAAAGACGAGAATTCGAGTCAGATATTTCAGAATTTGAATGCTAGCAGGGTAACTTTGCGTTGCAGTGTGTGTTTGCCTTTCACTGTCCACAGGCAGTGTCACAGTGTGGTGTGGCTGATGAGCCTCCTGCAGCTCAGGCTCTGTGTGGGCTTTGTCAGCACATGTGTCGGGCACAGGGATGGTTTCCATCAGGCTGACACCTAACTCAGTGCCCTGAGTGACTTAGAAACTCAATGCATATGGTTATGTCTAACTGCTGTAGTAAAAACCCAACCAGACCAGGGATATTTTATTTACTTACACAGCAGGAGAAAAAAAAAAAAAAAAAAAGAGAAGGAAAAAGTTCAAATATTTGGAAGTAAATCTGGAACTAGTGGTGCTGAGGGCTGTCAGAGCAGTCTTTGCAACACACTCCTGTGTGTGCAAGGTAACTCTCAAGAGCTGTCCCAGTAACTTTCTGACAATTACAATTTTCTTGACATATTAATTTATCACCTCTACCTTTTCCATTTTGAGTTCATCTGTATAAGTTCTACTGTTCAGAATCATTCTAAGCAAAAGAAATGAATAACCTAAGAGTAGTTTTTCTACAGTTGTTCCTGTATTCACAGGTTTTTGTTTGGTTACTGTAGTCTCTGAGATTTCCTGCAGTGCTTGTTAGGCACATTGGTGGTTTTTTTCTCTGTCGAATTCAGAAACTGGGTCAATTTATTTTGTCATCTCTTCGTTCTCTCCACGTGTTCTTCCTTATTGCTTCTATTTTACCTTTAGTAGCTAATGGTTTATTTCTAAAATGTTTAATTTTTCTACTTGGGCAACATGGAAGAGATGACTTCTCATGAGTAATGTGGACAGTGGGTATAGTATCTGGACTGAAATTCCAGCCTCCTCTGTGCCACACAGGGGTACCAGGCTGAGGGGTGTGCTTCTGCCTTGTGGTGGGGAGGGACACCAGTTGGTGGTGTAACAGATGTGCATTTGGTCAGGGCAGGGAGAAGGGGACTTGGTGGGGGAATAGTTGCTTCCCTCTGCAAGTATTTGTATGGCCCACTGCAGTCCAAATCATTAGGGACCAGTACTTTAAATAGTTGGAGTCATGTTAGTTCTTTTAGTTAGGAAAATTCGTGCTCTGCTTCATTTCCTCTGTCACAAGCTCGGGGTCAGACACTGGGATAATTTATGTAACTAAAAATACAGGCTGGGACGGAAACAGGATCTAGGAAGAGGGCAGAAGCATTAACAGCTCCTGAGTCTGGCACAGCTTCCCACTGAGGCAAAAGGCAGCGATGACTGTGGCTCACGAGGCGCTGGTTTGTTTTTTCTGGCTCCCCCCAGAGCCTGCCTGCTTCCCCAGCCACCCATCCTCTCCGGGGGTCAGGAGGGATGTGCACCACTCCTGTACGGTGCCACTCCAGGCTCCAGTGCCTGGCATGAGCAGAGGCAGGTTTCCCAGCTCCCAGGGCTGGGTGCAGTGCTCTCCCAGCAGCTCCCAGGGCTGGGTGCAGTGCTCTCCTGGCTCCCAGGGCTGGGTGCAGTGCTCTCCCTGCGGCTCTGGCTCCCAGGGCAGCTCCTGGAGCCTCGCACGCTGCGCTGTCCGCGGAGGGAGCGGCAGCGGCAGGGCGCAGAAGGCGGGACCGAAAGCAGCAGAAGGCTGAGAGGAATGTGGTGCTGGGTGAGGAAGGGGCACTGTTTCAGGAGTGCCTGCCCGGTTCTCATATTCAATAGCAAAGATTAATTGCTCTGAGCTGGCACGACACATGTTCCTGCTAAACCCCTCCTGTTGTTCCAACCTGACCCGATGTTGTTTTCCAAGGCTGAACAATTAAGATATGTCAACTTTGCAGATTTTTCTTTTTTTTTTTTTTTATCACTATTTTTCTTTTCAATGTCCCAGATGTAGAATGGCCCTGCAAAAATACAGAATGACAAAGGCTCTGGTCATACCCTTTACAGCAGCATCACCACTGCTGAATGCATTGAAAGGCAAAGAGCAGCTGAGGCTGTCTTTTCTGATACATGTGTCAAGTCCTGCTTATCAGCTGGATGCCCAGGCAGAGCCCAGCCTTGTGTGTTCTGTGAGGGGCAGGTGCTGAATGCACACACAGCTTGATAACAGGTGGGATTTGCATGTGAAAATAAGTGAGTCTCCTAGTGCCATATTTGTAAATGTGAGACCTCTCTCTTTTTTCCTATTTTTAAGAGATTAACAGATTTATTTTTTTTTTTGTATGTAAGAGATAAGCAGATTTTTTTTTTTTCTGTTAGGATAGGGTTTTTTTGTCTTGGACAGTATGATATTATTTAATTCAAAGATTGATTATTGAAGACAAAATACTTCCTTAAAGGTAAATGGCAAAGGTTCTGTACCCTTATGAAAGGATAAAAAAAATCTTGAAATTTCTGGTGTCTACTGCTCTGGGGGAGAAATTCTTAGGCCTTTGTTTCTCCTGTTTCATGTCTGTATTTCACCTTTAAATGAGAATGCAGAACATACTGTTTTGTGTTGTTGACCAAACACTGACAGAGCCAGGATTTGCTACTCTGACTCTTAGATGGGACAGATTTATCTATTCAGCTGGCATTTTGTGGTCTGTTTGTGCATTCCATCCTCTGTATGGGATACTGGAATACTCTCCACATAATGCTTTTTTTTATTGTTCACAAAAAGGATCATTTTATAGATAAATTAACGAAAAGCCTTTCCCGAGTAATGAGTAAGTTGAGGTAATGATTTCTTTTCCTTAGTCATTTACATGAGCATTTGTGTTTGCTGCTGACAGATGGTCCAGGAAACTGCAGTGCTGAAGTACTGCACAAAAGGTTAACATGAAGGGCTAAATCCTTATCCTGTTTAAATTACTGTAAGAGTAATCCAGGAGCTCCCACTTTCTCTGGGTTCATTAGGGCTGGGATTTGAGGAGCACCATTACACTCTTACACACCTGCACACTGTAGCTGGGAGTTGAGAGAACATGTGAAACACATCCCAAAAATTATGTTAAAACTATTTTGAGACTCAGACGTGCCTTTTTTTTTCCATTTTAGTTCACGCTATGTTGCATTGTTTATTTTAACCAGCTGTTCATCTTCCCTCTGTTTTCTTTTTGTGTGTGAGATGTCTGGCAACTGGTATTTGGGGCTGGGTACTGAATTCTTAAGGGTACCCCTCAAGAACTATGTGCTGCCAGGGCAACTTTAATCATTCTGGTTTTTAGCCAAGGTTCTGGGCAAAGGCCTGTTAATGCCTCATGTAACATGTTTACTGAATGTTGCCCTAATTATGTTTTTTCTGTCTTCCAGAATAGACTTTAAAAAGTAAAATTTAATTAGAGAGGTTGATTAAATTAGCTTGATTTGCTTTGGCTGCCTAATACTGTATATGCCAAAGTGAATTTGTGTCTGAAGCAGGCAGCAAGCAAGTTTTAGCCTGGATTAACAGTAAGTGTTTATAATCTTCATTCTACTGATTTTGCAGCTAAACAACAGGCCCAGCACTCATATCTGCATGAAACATGTGGGATATGCTCTTTGAAGATGCATCTGATCATGCATAAGCTGCTCCAGAACAACCACACGTGTTAAGATAGGAAATAACTCCAGTGGCACTGCCTTGGCATTCTGAGCGTGCTTTGCACGTGCAGGGAGAGCAAACCTTGTTTGTTGCCCTATTGCCCAGATGGGGCAATTTGCAATATTTTGCCAATGGAGTGAAGAATTCAGGAGACCTGGAGCATGGAGGAGCTGTGGGACAGAGCCCTGCTGGGCTGAGTGTGTGCATGGAGAGACACTCAGCAGATAAACCCTGGAGGCAGCAGTAATGGCTCCCCTGGGAATGTGTGCTGGTACCTCTGGCCCGGGGTACAGGAGTGTCTGCTGCTCCTGCCAAGGCTGTGGACAGGCTCTGGAGCTGGCTCAAACTCTGACAAGCTCTTGCTGAATATTTGCATCACATTTCAGCTTTTACTGGGTATTGTGCTTGGTTTCATCGCTCTTAGACCGGGTTAGAAGCTGGTGCTCACTGATGTGAGAGCTGTGTTACTGAGGCTGCTGTGGCTTTGGGAGACAGCCCAGAGGATGCCATGACTCAAGGGGAATCCTGGGGCTGCACTGATGCAAGGGGAATCCTGGGGTGAGCATTGAGAGGGAAGAGGTAGCTGGGGAGCACAAGGAGGCTGCTCTGTGTGGTGGTGAGGAAGCACACAGCAGCAGGAAGGCTCAGTGTCAGGATGGTTTAGAGTCCAGTGTAACAAGATCAGGGAGCTACACAGGTACCTGAGTGTCAACAGGGACCCAGAAACAGTGCTTAGGTCTCATTTGTGTGTGTGTGTGTTTAAAATAAAAGCTAAAGCAGGCAGCAGCCCCAGAGATGGGTGTGCAATGCTAATGGGAAGCTTGTACCTAATCATAGCTCCTCCTATTGTCCTCTTGGCTTTGCTGAAGCTGCTCTCAGGCTCTCTGGAGGGATAGATAACACAGATGATATGATTTATCATGTCAGTGCATACTTACAGAGTCCTTAATCTGCAGATTATTGTCATAATCGTTTGTAATGGTTTTTCTGAGCCATTGCAGACTCATATTAAGGCAAGTTTGCTTCCTAATACATGTAATATATTTTATGCTTCATATAGTATAGTCTATGTGAACAGTAAATAAGCAACTGGAAAATCTCCTGACAAAGTCAGTGAAATCTTGCTGAGCTCATTGCAATCTGTTTCAATCTCAGAATCTCTTTTTGAAAAAGAAGTCTTCCTGATCTGCAATTTCAGATTGCCCCTGCACATTTCTTTACCTGCTCTGAGTGTTGTGTACCAATTAACTAAACCAGTGACTAGTGTCTTTTGAAACTACCAAAAAAAATCTGTGCAGCTAAATTATCTGTCTTGGAGAGTGTTTGCTCTTTGCAGAGGGAGACCTGACATCGTGTGAGCAATAGCTGTAGTTCAGCTGTCCCAGCAAGCACCCGTGTGCATTGTCCTGTTGTGTCACATGTGGTGCATCTGCTGGCCCAGAATTAGGTCCAGGTGGCCAGGCATGACTGCTTGCTCCTCCTGAGCCACAGAAACCTTGTCAGCCAGAAATACCCACAGAGGGGTGGGGCTCTGGGAGCACTGCAAGGGTCTAGATTGGTACAGGAAGATCAAATGTGTCTCATTCTCTGTGAGCTAACCATGGTATATTGGTGAAATGACTTGGGGGGGTATTAAATCTGGAAAACTGTCTCTAACTTTGGTGCCTGATCTCCTTGAGTATCTATCTTTGATGTACCTGCAGAAGGTGATAATTATAGGAGGTAAAAGAGTGAACAATCAAATGTGCATGATGATCTTCAGCTCTTGCCTACAGGTCTGTAGTTACCTAGCCTTGCTGGGTTTGATTTTCCTTCCTGTACAAGTTTTCTTTTTTTTGTTGGTGATATTGTCATAACAAATGTTTGTGTCTGCTCAGTACATGAAATGCCCTCACCTGTGGAAACTACTGGTATAAGAAATATGCATTACCCATTTTAAACACTTGTGAAGCTATGGCAAAACATTTGCAGCTCAGCTGAAAAATGCATCATTTTTGGGTTTTAGTATCTTTTCTCTTTGTCTTTACTTAAGTGTTTTGAGCAATACATCTTGAATTTGTGTAGTGTCATTTTAACAAGATGCACTTTCCAGTATTTTATGGGCTGAAAAAGCAGAAATTACAACAGAATTGACTTGAGAGATGTCATTAAGAGCCATTGTGGGCCAAGCTGCATTCATCTGGTGGGAACAAATGACTTCCTGAGTTAAGGGAGTTAAGTCTGGACCAAAATATTTTCTTGATCTATGTCAAAAATATATGCCTTACTTTAAATGCAAGAACATACACAATGAGAATCATACAAGTTTTAAATGAAAGTAGCAGGAGAAGTTTATCATAAAAATTCCTATCTAGGTAGGAATTCCTTCATAGGTTGATTAGGAGCAGGCAAAAATGTAGAGGCAGGAGAATGAACCACCTCCTCCCTCTCCCTGGCTGCCCTCTACACTTCACAGGGCTTAAGCTGATATTCCAGTAGAGTGTGGTTTAGGAATTACCAAGGAAGAATATTATAATTCCACATGAAAAGTATTATTAAGGAGGTACCTTAATAATACTTGCTATCATACAGAAATGGAGGGGGAGTGCATGTGTGTGAAGAGAGTATGTGAGAAGGAATTTTAGATAATCCCTTGTATTAAAATGATGTGACATATGTATTCTAGACAATACAAAATATGTGTTTTAGGAGTAGTGGAAGACACCAGAGAAAAGCCCTTTCTTTTGTGACTTGTAAATGGAAAAACCAAAGTTTCTGAAAACTTTGACTTCATTATTTGCAACAAGCAATAGGATGTTGACCATTACTAAGCAAACTATTCCAACAGGGGTGTGGGCAGCATGCCTTGACTCTAGGCCAGTCACTCAGCTGGAGGTCACATAAGCACAGTCTGCACAGTGAGACAGAAGTGAATCCAACATACTTCCATCACCTGGGATTAAGATGCTTTTCTTGTCTGCTGTACACTTGTCAAAATCAGTGTAATAAAAAAGTCTGAGGAGGATTTTTTTTTCCTCTCAGACTGACTCTGATGCATACTGTCAAATGAGAGACCCGGTTTTCTCCAAAGCATGCAGGCAAAAAGCACCTGAAGTGCTTTTTGAGCACTTTTGATTCACTTTTTTGAGTGAATCTCATCTTCTTCTTGCATGTGCAGTGAGGGCCTGGAAGGAGCCCACTGCATGAACACCAGTGTGATATGACTATTTACACATTCAGAAAATCAGAGCCAGAATGTGCTCTGTTGGTTTGAACAAACAGGTTCAAATGTTCACTTGCAGAAGAGCAGCGCCTTGCAGGAACTAATGAGCCTCCTGGGACATCACAGGCCTCTACAAAAGTGTGCAAGACACTAATCAGTTATAACTCTGTATCCCACAGGATGGGCTGACCCCCCTCCACTGTGGAGCAAGAAGTGGCCACGAACAGGTTGTAGAAATGCTGCTGGATCGTGGTGCCCCTATTCTTTCCAAAACCAAGGTAACTGATACACTTTCCTGGTGGGATAATCCTTGTACATTTTGTTTTCTTTCTCCTAATGTAATTCTGTATGTCTCATGTATTTAAGGGCTTGGCAATAACTTTCCTATTTCTTAGTTATTTAAAGTAACTGTGTGGGAGCTCTCCAAAGTGAATGCCGTATGTAGAGCACGTCTGCATATGTAAAATGTGTTAAATTGAGATATGCAAGAAAAGATTTCTGTGCCAACCAAAAAGGCTTGTGTGGTGACCCTATCCCTCAGAATTTCAGTAGCTGAAGGTCTCTGTGTCTATCCTGGAATAAATACACAGTGATTACAATAAATCTTCAGCTTGTACCAATTTACCCTAAGGCTAGAGAAGAGACAAGAGATAAAAATAGAGCAATGTCCCTTTGCAGAGACAGCTCGTATTTCCTAAGGACTTAGCCTGATTAGCAGATTTCTCCCCTTTCTGGCTCTCTACAGTTTATCAAGCAAAATTCTTCCTGATAATTTCAAATCACCTGCACCAGGGTGCACAGATTGCTTTAGACCCAAGGGCTGGCATTAAAGGAAGCACTTGCCAGAACTCTCCTGGCAGTGGTCTCTGCTGTTACTGCTGATTTCAAACCTCAGAGCAGCAGCCTGCTTTGCACCACTGCAATCCATGGCTTCCCCATTCAGGGATGACATTTGGGCTGTGCAGTTTGTTAAGGTTCTTTCCAAAGATAACCTTCCACTACATGTTTTTTTTTCTTAGTCTGTAACCAATGTGTTTCAGCAACATTTCTGTTCTGTTGTTATTTCTTTTTTCTCTCTGGCATCCTGTCCTATTCTGTCTCAGCACCCTTCTATATTCTGCTTTTCTCCTCCCTGCTTTTTTTCCCCCTTTACTGGATTATATTTAGCATTTGTTTGGGGAGGTTGGCACCAGCTTTCCTCTGCTCAGTGAGTCACTGGCAAGGGCTGTCATGGGTAATCTGACAGACAGTTTTCACCCATCCTCTGCATGTGGAATTTCCATGGGCTCCCACAGCCCTAGCTTGCAAACTCATGAGCAGGGAGAACCACAAGGGGCTGTCTAGGAGCCCCTTGGGCCACATCTGCCACTCTAGGAGCCTAGAGCTCATACTCCAGGGAGAAAGGCTCTTCCACCCTCTTAGAAAGCTCTTTTTATTACTTAAAGGAAAGAAAAAAACCCCAAACCACCACCAAAACAAAACCACAAAATCCCCAACCAAACAAGAAACCCCACAACAACAAACCAAACCAAAGGACACCCACATAAACATACACCCTATTTCTTCCATTTCCACCATTGTAAATGAAAACTTCTCCTAAGGAGCTACATTTCTTTGTTGAGTGGATGTTGTATTTTCAGGTGCTACCCCTAAACTTAAGCTGCTGTTCAGGGCCTGTAGGTTTTGAATTTGTTGCTCCTCTTGAGCAGACTCACACAGCCTAGCCCAGAGTTCACTAGACAAAATCAGGCAGATTACATGGGATAGTGGGTTAGAAATTGCCTAAGGCTGAGAGACAAACTGGATGTTGATCTGCAGAGGCTTATATAAACAACTTTTGCAAAATAAGAGCCTCCTTTGGAAGAGGGAAGGCTGTTACATGTTAAAAAGTGAACAGAAGAAAGTGCATATCTTCCTGCATTTCCTTCTGATGTGTTAATTTTACCACTTTCAGAAGGTAAGCTAGGAAGTAGCTGTACCTCAGAATGGCATAAATGAATTCATTCATTTGGCACTAAACTGCAGTACTGTCCTCTGCAAAAATAAGTGGCTCCATTCTCTTCAAATTAAGTCATATATTGTTGGAAATAGGACACATCTTTGAAAGAATTTGAACTTCACAAAGTTTTCTCATGTTATATAAACTCTTTCAGAATAATAACCAGGCTGCAGTTTGATAGCTATTTCCTGCTAGAGATGGTTTAGTGTAGTGCTGACCCTTTTTTGCACTGGAAGAACCTTAGATTTATTTTCAGGGAAGGCATTGACCTAATGGATTAAATGGGGGTTTCTACAGGCAAAATGAAAAGGGAATTCTAGTCCTGAACATGCCAATGATTTTGGATGTAAGGAATGACATCCCTGTCAATAACTGTCCATCTTTTTTTAATTTCTGGTTTTCCAGACTTCTTTGGCTCTTTGTCTTTTTCTTTTTTCTCACCCTAGAGTTAATGGCACTTTCCCAGATTAAAGCTCTTTGACACAGCCACAAAATAAGCTCAGTAATTTTATGTTTACCTAATCAGACAGTTGATACTTCATTTCATCTCTACGGTCCTGTTTTGTTTTGAGGTTTTTTATTTGTTTGTTTTAAGGTATGGTGTGACTTTATGGTCCTTAATGGTCAATATCTTTGATTAATCTTGAACTTCTTTCCCTTTTAATATTTTCTTGGCAATCTTTAAAAAACCAGTAATGTAAGAGTATTTATAAAGTGTCTCCATCCTAAAGTACCAGATCACTTCTTAGGGTCGTTGTTGGGCTGTCTCTCACAAGAAGGATATGGGCCTGGAGAACACTCTTATATGTAATATTTTTTTTTTTTGAATGTGGCATTGAAATATTGACTTGTGTAAGGTTATAGAGTATCATCAACTGCAACAGAAATAAGCCTGGTGTAGGGTATAACAAAAGATAACTTTCCAATTTTTATTTTTGTCTTTTTTATCTTCTTTAGCATCCAGTCTTGTCTTTTACTTTTCTGCGTGAGGTCTGGCTAGCTGCTGCACTGTCCATGACAGATTTTTATCAAATATTTTGCTGATTTTTCAAATTTGCTCTGTTTCTTCCTTTCTTTTCCATCCATGTCAGTCTTTTTGGTACAAGTCTCTCCTGTAAGGGAGTCCCATATCAACTTCTCAGTCTCTTACTCCATTAATAAGCATGGTTTATTGGCTGTTACTGTGAAGAATGACACTTTTCACCTGAAGGATCTTTCTTATAAAAACGGAGCAGGATGGTGTTTAAAGTTTCATGATTTTTTTACTCTCACCTAAAAAGTATCATCAGTTATAAACTGTTACCAGGAGGACTTGGTGACCAAGGGAAATTAATCTTTTTTGTTCTACACTTAACTACACTAGAAGACAGTGAAAACATTTAAAATGCCTTGCTAGTATCAAGCTTCCATGCAGATAATTGCTGTAGTAGCCTTTGGGAATGGGAGAGAGGCTTATCCAAGCCAACATAAATCACAAGTGAGATGCCCATGAGATAATCTCACTTGAAAGAGATGACTGTGTCCGAGGGTATCTGTGTCTCAGCACTGCAAGCCAACTGCTCTCCAGCCCTGACAGGATGCGCCTGTTGGCTTTCACCACCCTGCTTCCATCTCGATTTCAAGTATTGTCCCACTGTGCATTTCCACCTTTCTTTCGAGTTCTGGCTGTCACCCCATGGCCGAGGGAAGGGTTTGTTTCAGAGCCCGGGATCTCGGCTGGTTTTGCCGGGCTCCTTTGCCTTTGCTGGCTGCGGTCACATGAGGGCACTGCGTCTGTGAGCAAAGGTTTGTGTTTCCCAGTGCAGACACAGTGTACTGGCAGTCACTTACAGCTTATAAACTATTGTGTGCTGCTACAAGAATAGATTCTGCACTCAAAACTAATTTTGGCATCAGAAGAATCGAGAAAAAAAAAACAAACCCTACAGCTGGGAGGAGGAGCTATGTACCACTGCTAACAAAGGCTCTTTCATTCTGGGGTATATTTTTAATCTTTCACCATGAAATAGTGTCAGTCCTTTCAATTTTTGAGAATTTTCTCTCATGGTTTTATTCTGGAAATATAATATATTTTGGCAGCTTGTTCACTATTTTAAACATGGCAAGACACAATTCACTGGTACATGAGTCTCTCTCAGGTGTTTCCCTGGTGCAACAGCTTTACCACTGCTGCTGGTAGGTCACAGCATGGAGGTTTGATTCTGAGATCTTTAGCCCAGTTGAAACTTTTAGTGTTTCACCAATGTGGACTGAGAATTCTGAGTGGTCTCCAGGGCTGGATAATGTGGTGTAAGCATGTGTACAACCCAAATTCAGGAAAACATGAGTGGAGGGATGAAGGAAGGCCATAGTGTTCACTCAGTGATGTTCTGACCTGTGCTGTCATGCCTGGTTTATACAGGCCACGTTTAGAGTGCTGAGTTTAACTCAGCTTTAAAAACCAGCCACTTCCCTGGCTGGGGTGTTAAAAGTCACAAAGTGCTGCTCCTCATGTAACTCATGTAAATTGAGCAGCTTGTCTGAGACATGCCGGCAGAAGGAAGCTACATTTAGAGCATCTCTGGTATGTTATGATGGCTTTTCAATGTGGGGCTGCCTACAAACTCCAACCAAACAAGCTTCAAATTCTGGAGTAAGAACCCCCATCCCTACACTGAACATGTTAAGTTTATTTTGGGTTCTCTCTGGGCTTGTAAAACTCTTCAAACAACAAACACTCCAAGAAGAACGCGGAGGAGTTTCCCTTCTCTGAGCATCGTCTAACCCATCCGTGCTGGCTCTCTCTGTTGGCAGAATGGTTTGTCTCCGTTGCACATGGCAACACAAGGGGATCATCTAAACTGTGTTCAGCTCCTGATTCAGCACAACGTGCCTGTGGACGACGTCACCAATGACTACCTGACTGCGCTGCATGTTGCTGCCCACTGCGGCCACTACAAAGTCGCCAAGGTTCTCTTGGACAAGAAAGCTAATCCTAATGCCAAAGCACTGGTGAGTACACAGCAGGGCACTGCTCACAGCCAAACATCCCTGCAAAGTTGTGCTGGGACTTACTGGGAGTCGTTTTCTGCCAGCTGATGGCTGACAGAGAGGATGTGCTGTGACTGCCGCAGCCCAAGAACAAACACTCGAGGTTCAAAGTGTTTATAATGTACCCTGCAATCAGAGAAGACCTTTGCTTGCAGACAGTCAGCAGTGATTTATGAATTTCTAGTGTAACTAGAGCATTTTTGCCTCTTGGTAGGTTTTTATGATTCTGAGTAGATGAAACATCTGCAGATGTAACTGCTGTAGTTTTTGGTATGGACAGAATCCTTATTTTCCAAGTGTTTGTACAGAGAAAATAATCTGTGGCATTTAAAACTGAGGGATTTTTTATAAGTTCTTGGTGATGTGAAACAGTAAAAGGTAGGAATGAGTTACATAATGAGTATTTGTGGTTTTCTATGTCAATTGAGTCATATGCTTTTCTGCTTTAGAAACAACTTCAGCAGCAAAATACATGAGTGCAGTTAAACTGCATGCAAACAGAATACATTGATTCCTTTTGTTCAAATTGCAATTGCAGTCCATTCTGTTTAAAATGTGTCTTTGATTTGTTCTTCAGGAACTGTTCCAAACAAATTTACATTCTGACATGAATTGGGTTGATTGGTTTCACAGCCTGAAACTCATTCAACTCCTGAAACGCTATGTGAGCTCCTGAAACCCTCACAGGCCAGGTGGGATTGACTCTTGAAGGCAGCACAGGCACCCCAGATTTCCTTCTCTCTGCCCCTGTGCTTTTAGTGGCAGACCAGCCTGTATTCAGGTGTCTGTGGTCAAGCTATTACAATACATGAAACAGAGCTGAGCTCACCCTGGACATTGTCCACTGCCAAGGAGAGGGGTGATAGCTGCTACACTGGAACAGACAGTGACATGGACCTCACATCATGAAAACATACAATATTCTTTACTATGTGGCAGGTAAAGGCCTGATCAGAGCTGAGGGACCAGCTCTGCCATCTATTTTCAGAATGTTCTGCAAAGGCTCTTTTGTACTGAGCAGCATCAGCATTCAGTGCTCTGATGTTACTGTACCAATCATGGGTGTTCTGGACAGCCTATTTTCCTGATTTACTTTTTTTCTGTGGTGTCATCTCACACTAAATAAGATGGTAGTTCTAATGTTCACCCCACTGCACACATCTTTTTTAAAGGAAGGGGTGAAATATTTCTAGTTGCAGTAAGCTGACAGGGAATGAATGAGAAAAAAAAAATGAACAAAACAAGTAGTAAAAATAGTTTAGAAGATGTAAATTCCAGAGCCTGTAAAATGTAAAATGTTTTTTTTTTTACCACCAGTTCTAAAAGGTCAAAAGAAAACCAACCAAAAAAAGCCACCCCAAATTCCCAAAAAATCCAGCAGAAAACCCCAGCTTTCACTTTTATGCCAGTTAAAAGTGAATATGGTAAACAAAAAAGAAGGGTTTGATAGTTTTGCGTGAATTGAGATTTTTTTAAATAAGTCAGTTATTAGAGTGGGCAATGTATTTCATAATTAAAACTGGATATATGAAATAGATCTTTATCTACTTTTAAATTTTTACTTTCTATTACATGAAAAATGTAGTAATGCCAAAATAAATTTGGGAGTTGTTCCTTTAAAACGGAAAAATCTATTTTGTGAATTCCATACTCAGTTATATTTTTCAATTACATGAGGGCTTCAAAAAGTGTGTTCTTTGTCATTTCCAGAATGGTTTCACACCTCTTCACATTGCCTGCAAGAAGAACAGAATAAAAGTAATGGAACTACTTCTAAAGCACGGCGCATCAATTCAAGCTGTAACTGAGGTAAGAAATGGTCTTTCCATGCTTGTCTTTCTTTTCCCACAAAATTCATTGTCTGTGTATTGATTAATATTTCAATATTTCTGAAAGAGCATAGACCAATTAAGTCAACAATTATTTTCAACTAGATATTATGAAGTAATAAAACTGAACAATAAAGTCAGTTGCCCTAATGAATCACAAACAACATGTTGGGATTACAGTGAGAATAACAAGTGAAATGTAACAAAAATAACTTCCTAAAATCTTCCATTTCTGCCAATTTTTTTCTGTAATTTAAGGCCTTAAGGAAATTTGCTCTGTAACAGACATTGAGGTGAAGAGTATGCTTCACTCAAGTCCTGTTTTAAAAGATGGTTTAATTCAAGCCAACCTTGTTTTGGCTTTCCACAAAGAAGTTATATTCTCCCACCACCATATATCACAAATCAGCTAGACAGAAATCAATATGCTGTCTTCAGTCAGCATGAGATAGTCTGCACCCAGATCTTGGAACATTTCTGAGTTTAATTAAGTACCTATGGGAAATTTCATCTCTAGGTATGTATATTGTACCAAGTTAAGAGATGGGGGAAGACCACATAGATGAATGTGTGACCACTGTGGAATGGGCCTTGTTAGAAAATGACAGGGGGTTCCATGGATTAAACAAGGTGCAATGGGGAATAGTTCATCTCCACAAAATAGAGTTTGATTTAATGTGTGTGGGGTTGTTCTAATTATTCAGCAGCAAAACATACAGATCCCTTCCTGGCTTGCTTGAGGGAGAGGAGTCTGCCCTGGCTACAGTTCATGTAGCTCCAGACTAGTGTTTAAAAACTCTTAAAAGCATTTACTAAATTGTTTGAATCAGGTAAAGGAATTACCACACTCAGACACTTACTCTGCCTTCCTGCTCATGTTTGCTGTTCTGCATGAGAAAGGAAGATAAATGCTTTCCTCACTTCTGCCCTCTGGGACTTGTATACATCTGTGGGGAAGCTGCCTAAATCATAGGAATTTCCAGAGATCCACTG
Organism: Urocynchramus pylzowi; assembly: GCA_013397555.1. Lineage (NCBI taxonomy): Eukaryota > Metazoa > Chordata > Aves > Passeriformes > Fringillidae > Urocynchramus > Urocynchramus pylzowi. The sequence goes on along the minus strand of VZRH01002850.1, from coordinate 2,066,046 downwards.
AGCTTTCTCCTTCTCTTGGTAGCAAAAAGCCCTTCTGAAGGCTCTGGCTGACTGTTGGTACAGCTGTGCAGAAGCAGCTGTGAGAAGGCTTTAGGGTGATTCTACGTGGGGAAATATTAACTACTGATTGGATTTTTACAGCAAAACCCTTGAGGTCATGCCCTGCTGAATGGCTGCTCCCTTTTTTCCTCTCTCCTTCTCTCTCCCTCTCTTTCTCTCCAGTTGGGCTTTCATATCCTGTGTGAGGGCAGTGGTGCAGATTCATGATGGTGATCTTTTTTGCACAAGCTGAATGTTTCAGAAAGCCTTGCCTTTGTACCAGGAATGCCTCTATATTTTTTTTTTTTCCTCATGCTCCAAGACAATATTTAGCAAGTGCCCAATCTTATTCTCGCTTACCTATGGTTGATTTTGTTGATGAAGAACTACTGAATTCCTAGAATGTTTATGTTTGCTCATGAACCACGCTGGCAGGTGTTCCCAATCCTGTGTGCCCTTTCATTTAAGCACATGTATATGGTTTTAATAAGATCAAGCAGCTGGGTTTATTCACTTTAGAAAAATTTATGTTTTCCTCATGGCATTCTTGTAAAGGTCTGTGGAAGTAAGTATTTAAATTGGACTTTGGTCTGTTTTTCAGTCGGGCCTAACTCCAATCCATGTTGCTGCCTTCATGGGACATGTAAATATTGTATCACAGCTAATGCATCATGGAGCATCCCCCAACACTACCAATGTGGTGAGTCATAGGTTTCCTTCCAGCAAGGCAGGACTGGGAATTAATGTGTGATAATATCTGGGAGCAGTATCTGGGATCAATTGCCTAATTCTGCTGTCCACCACCCACCTCCATAGCACCTGTGGCTGGTGCTGGAGTCATGGCAAAGTGCAGCCTGCTGACTCCTTGGAGAGTGTGCTGCACTTTATCTCCCAATGAACTTGGGAGATACTTGGCAGGTTGAGGAAATTTCCAAAGGGGCTGACCCTAAGCAGGCTCTAATCTCTTGATTTTCTGAAGTAAAGAATGAGAACATACTGTAGCTTCTCAGATGTAATTTTTGAGATCTGTGCTTGACTGTTGAGCACTCTTTTCCCAAGACCCCGGGGGTCTGCCATTTAAGGAAAATTCAACAGATTGCAGCAGATTGTGGGGACATATTGCCTGTGTCCATCCAGCCATCCGAGCACGCTCCTCTGCTGGCTGTGTGCTGCGTGCCCCAAGGCTCCCAGGGCAAGTGTAAAAACTGAACTTGCTCTTAGATGGGTATTTGAAAGTTGGGAAGTGGAAGAGAAGCAGAAGCATGTTGATCCTCTTTATCAGTCTGGCCTCCTTTTCACTTTCCATACACAGGTGCAGCCAGAAGACAATATTTTGTAAAGGTCTTCCTCTGGTGATTCTATTAAATTACATAAAAATGCAACACCTTTTGTTAATTAGCAGATGTTTGTACCTAAAGGCACATTGATACCCAAAACCGTAGAAACCACTTTCCCTCCTGAATTGTCCTGGAGGTTTCCTTGGGTTTGTCTTTCATTAAGTCCATGAAGCTTTACACAAATGTACTCAGTAATTATTTTTTTTTCCTTTGTGTTCAGTTGCCTCAGTGCTTGTCAGATAACAAATGATAGTAGAGGCATAAAGCATTACAAAAGGATAACCAAATATATGTGTGCCTGAATATACAAAATTTGAAACACATTTTTTTACTAAATTCAGCTCTATTTAAAAGGGTATAATTTTTAACATTGCTAATACAATGCTAGTAATTAGCATTGTCTAATAAAAATTGCACTGTCTCTTTTCAGCAAAAAATAATGGCAAAGGCACTACTGAGTTGGGAAACCGACCCTGCAATAAATTGCTTTGCAGCACACAGTGTCAGGTCAAATATTGATTTAATCTTACATCTTGCAGACAACTACAGCAGAGTTCTCTAGTGGCGATCATTCTGAGCTGGGTGGCTGGTATTTCTGTGTTTCTGAAACATGCTGGTGCTTGCTCTCCCTGCAGTGTGTTTTTAATTCTGTTGTGTTCTTGCTGCTGTTGCAGAGAGGAGAGACAGCGCTGCACATGGCAGCCAGGGCTGGCCAGACTGAGGTCGTCCGGTACCTGGTGCAGAACGGAGCCCAGGTGGAGGCAAAAGCCAAGGTGAGGAGCTGGCCCAGGTGGAGCAAGCCTGGATGATCCATGCTGGGCAAAGCAAGGACTCACTTTCATCTTGAGTGTGCCCTTCAGGATGAGGAAGAGGTGAAGCCAAGCCTTTGTGGTGCCCACTGATATTTGGTTATGTACCCTCTTACTATAGCCATGAGAGACCTGTAAGAGACAAGGCAGAAGATGTCAGGTTGATACCATCCCAGTTTTTAATATGAATTATCATGTGGTTGAAGAGTTTTGTTTTGAAGTGGGACTTCAGGAGGAACGGGAATTCCTCAAATCTGCTTTTATTTCAGCAGAAGGGGAAACCCCCAACTTCTGGTATCTCCTGTCATGTCCCTAAAGCAACAGCCTATATGTATTCAAAAATAGTTAGACTTCTGGAGAACACCACCTAAAGGAAGGAGGCACAGTGAGGGGATGTAGCAGAGGGCTGGAAAGAAGGAACAGACCCTATAGAAACAATTGCAGTTGAGGAAGATAAGGGTGGAGGAAAAATAAATGGTCAAGAGGCATGAGGGAACACTCAAAATTATGGAAATCAAAGAGTTCCAGGAAACAGGCAGGGCAAGGAGATAAATGGGTGCAATAAATAGCAATCTTAATAGGTAAACTCAGGAAATATTTTTTCCCCAAATGGTCATAAAATGGATATAACCTAAAAAAACCAAACTATTTTTTCATTGTGAAATTATCTGTGAATTGGGTCACAAGTAAGTTTGCTGTTAAGATTATCTACTTATAAGGAACTCTGCCTAAATATTTCTAGCTGATACACTTTATATCTGCAAGGAGCCTGACAATATAACTGATTCATGTGGTTTGTAAATCTCCAGAGACAGTCTTGAAAGTGAACAACTTGTGCTCAGAAGCAGTCATGCAAATATTTTCTGAGTAAATTCACAGAATTATTTAATTTGTGCAAACTGCCATTGCCTGTGATCAGTTTGTTATCATAAATAACAACTAAATGCAAGCAGTGGATTATACACCAGTGCTAATATCAGCTGTGAGAAATTTGTGGGAAACAAACTGGAATCATTTAAGAACCACAAAGATGCTGCCCCAGTCAGAGAATCGCCCTGCAGAGGAGCAGCATTTATATCCTGGCATGCTCCCATCCTAAATGCAGATGTGTAAAGTCACTCCTGTAGGATGGGCATGGGCAGAAGTCTCCCTTGTGGAGAACAGCCCAGAACTGCAGGACATGAGGTAGCATAGCTCAAAAGGTAGGAAATTCAGCAGGGGAAAATGGGGAGAGAAAAATGCTTGGCCACACTGTTGTGATAGTGTACTTAACCCAAAGATTGTACAACAGAGAAGGGGGAGGACAAAAATACAAAACCAAATAATGAAGAGGTGAGGAATTACCTCTTAAACGCTCGGAACAAGGTCACAACACCTTCATATTTTCAGTGAAGGAAAAGAAATACACCATGAGATTCATGACAGGAAAACACCATACTTAAAACTATTCAGATTAATGTCTTCTGAATGAGAAGTACAAAGTGACAATTAATTTCCATACCATGCTCTATCATCAGTTACACTTATGGAAAATTTAACTGCAAAATACCAAACAATCATTCACCAGTTAAAAAAGCAGAAAAATTATGATACTTTATGCAAGTTTCCAGGCAATAATTGATTAAGCAATTAAATGTTGCTGTGAAATATAAAAGAGACCAAGATGTGAGGAACAGAATTATGCACTAGCTTTGTTTTAAGAAAAGTCTGCAAAACAAAGTGAGGCAAATCCAGAAAAGGAAGAAAACTGATAAATTTATTAACTTTTATGGATTATGTCACTGTCTGGAATATTTTGTGATGCACTAACAAAGAGCAAGGTATCTTTATGATAAGACACAGAGAAAGCCAGTGTGCAACATTCACTAGCTAAGACCTCAGCAGAACAATTTCAAAATAGCTCATGTGCAATTCTGAAAAGCGACAGAATGTGGGCAAATATCTCATGTCCCAGTGTGAGGGGCAGTTTTGTCATGCAGGCCTGTGTTGTTCCCTCTGTGTTTAGGATGACCAAACACCACTGCACATTTCTGCCCGCCTGGGAAAAGCAGACATTGTGCAGCAGCTGCTGCAGCAGGGAGCATCTCCCAATGCAGCCACCACGTCAGGATACACACCCCTGCACCTTGCTGCTCGGGAAGGGCACGAAGATGTAGCTTCTGTTCTTTTGGATCATGGTGCATCTCTGTCTATCATCACCAAGGTGAGCAAGCTGCAGGAGCAGCAGGATCGTAGAGCACAGCTGCAGCAAGGGCTGCTTGTGAATTAAATGGTGAATTAAATGCTGCAGGAGTCACATGCATGTACAGTCTAAGTGTGAGCTACCTTTTATCCAAAGGGTACAAAGCTTCGTGCTTGTACCTCAGGACCTGGTGTGTAACACATCCCAGTGACCAGACATGCATTTTCTTGGAATGGAAGGAATGCAGGGCAGAAATTCCAGGTGGGTGTTGATAGGCTTGCTCTTGGGTCTTTGGTAGTGTGAAGAAAGGAGCTGACTCTTCCCTTGTTTAAAGTAGATGGTGCTTTGCCTTGCAAGGGAAGGGCCTCCAGACCCCACAGGGCAGTTGGGAATCTGCAGACTTGCTGCCTGTGCTCAGGACTAATTAAGGGGGTGGATGGAAGCAGCTGCATCCTTGCAGATCAGAGACAAACCTTGTTTGCCCTGAGAACAAGTGCCCAGGGCTGCTATATTCCTGCTTTCTCTTACAGAAAGGATTCACTCCACTACATGTGGCTGCAAAGTATGGGAAAATTGAGGTAGCCAACCTCCTGCTTCAGAAGAATGCATCTCCTGATGCTTCTGGAAAGGTAGGAAAGAAGAAACCACTGCCACTTGCACAGCAAATATCTCAAACCAGATAATAATTCATTAATGTCCTCCTACCTACTTACCATCACATTAGTATCCACAGCCTGGGTTTAGCTGGATTGGTTTCATGTGGTATTCCAGTCCCTGCTGGAGCTGCCAAGAGCCAGCAAACTCTCAACAAAGTGACTTTTATTGTCATTAATTGACAACAAAGTGATGTGCTCTGTGTTCACATCCAGGGGAATGGAGACAAGCCATTCCCCTGTGTTCCTACCCAGACTATTTACAGTCCTTATCAGAGTATCTGGGTGGCTGGCTCTGCTTCCCCAGGTCTCATGACAGGGGGCAAAGGCTAGTAGGACCTCAAGCTTTCTAAACCAGCCCAGCTTGGATTTTTACAGATCCAAGGGGCAGTTTACTTATTCACTGCAGTAAAAGGAAAACTTTGTCAAGGGTGGGACCTCCTTACCCTGGGGGCAGCACAGATTTGTGCTTCTCCATTCATCTTCCCTGGGAAAAGTGAATGGGACTTTCACAGCTCTGGGAAGGATTTCCAAATTTGTTTTATTTTTTGATTCTAAAAGTTCCCAAAGACTCTGGATACATGAACGAGTAACAAATGTGTTTTTTCACCTTATCTACTGGAATTTTCCAGACTGCTGAGTTTCCCCTGGAGAGGGTCTGTAACAGCACTTGTTTGTTCTGCATGTGTTTTTAGAGCGGTTTAACACCACTGCATGTAGCTGCACACTACGATAATCAAAAAGTGGCCCTCCTCCTGCTGGACCAGGGAGCTTCACCTCACGCCTCTGCCAAGGTACAAGTACTGGCCACTCTGGGGGAACAATGCCCAGGCTTTTTATGTCACTTTATTCCCTGTCTACCCCTGTTCTTTCTAGGCTGTGTACCTTTGCAGTTACAGGAGGCTCAGTGACCTTGTTGGTTAATGTCTCACGTCCACATAAAGCTGCTAGAATAATCCTGCAGGTGAATAAAACAGCAATTTAAAAAAGCAAATAAAGATGCAGGAACACTTTAAATCACCAGTGTCAGTCTCAGAAAATACTGAGCCTTGCTTTCATTTGTCCAGCCTCTTCAGTAACTTCTCCAAGCTAGATGACTTTGTACCTTTGCATCTTAAGATCTGTGCAGGGCAAACTTGGGGTTGAAGCTCAGCTATGCAGGGGTACTTGTGTTTGTGCCACAGGATGACATCTGAGGCCAGATAAATTTCTCAGCACAATATACATAATTATCTATGTGCTTCACAAAAATATTTTGCCAGTAGCCCAGTGTAAATGGACTGGCAAGAAATAAAACTAGTCACAGCCCTGCTTTGATTGTAATTTACTGTAGGCAAGACAATGCCTAGTCTAAGCTTCCAGAGGATGTGAAAGAATAAATATGTAAATTTATTCTGGTAGTGCATAAAACAAAGAGAATTTAGAGAAGCTTAAACTATTTCTTTTGTGGATCCCAGTTTTAAGTATGGGATGGATAAATACTATAATCAATCAAAGTATAATCGATATTTGAACAGGAACATTACGTAAAGCAGGATGGAAACATATGTAGGTTGAAGCAGGTTAAGTGCAGTGTAAATACCTCATTTGAAACAACCCAGACAATTTCCTTAAATCACTGCGAAAGAAAAACCCTGTGGAGAATGGAGAGCTAGTGGAAAAGCCAGTGTTGTTGTTAGATGGGCAGTGCTCCTTGATTGCCTTCCTCTCACACATGGCTGAGTGCAGCCACAGCACTGGTGCCCTTCTGCATGGCTGCAGGAGAGGATGGAGTGTGCCATGCATGGTGGGTCCCAGAGTTTGTAGAGCAAGGAGAGGGAAGTTAAATACACACGGGTCTCCAGCAGCCAGGCACAGTTTAAAATCAATGCTGTCGATAGTGGCAATCTGCCAGAGCAGTGCCCCGGGGGGCAACCAGAGTGATCTCTGATCTTTCACTACTGCAGCACAGCACTCTCAAATGCCACTGGGGGAAAGGAAGGGCCTTCTGAAGAGGATGAGAAGGCACTGACCCAGTTTTCACTGAAAGAAGCTGCCAGTGGGAGCTGTGCATCCTGTAGGGGCAGGGATTGCAGCAGCCCCTGCTGAGGGCTTGGGAAGTCCAAACCAAGGTGGACGCCCTGTGGTGCTGCATTGCACAAACCCACGTGTCAGGTCACCTCAGCTTCCCCATCTGTAACAGAGCACTTCTGCAGCTGCCACTTCAGGCCTCCAAGTGCCAGCTGTAAGTGTGCCCAAAAGAAAGCATTTGTTAGTGTTCTGCAGCAAGTGAGCCACGGCAGCGGCGGGCAGAGCGTCAATACTAAATAAAATTAACCATAACATGTTTGTTGCTTCGGGCACCCACTGTGCACTCATCCAAAAGATGATGTTGGTAACAGCAGATGATTTCCTGTACTTTTTGTAAATGTGGTCCAGTAAATAAATGTTATGTCATATCTAATCAGTGGCTCCACAGTTAGTTCCATCAGTAGTTGCCTTTTCTGTGACACTACTGTCTTTAACACTGATCTTAGGAGTGGCTCATTAGCCAAGCCCAGCAAAATTTGCCTTGAAAAGTGATAAGTGACAGGGTGTACAGTGCTGTGGTACAGTTATCCTGATGAACCATTCTTCTCTTTCACAGGCAAAAATTGTGCCTAATTTCATGTGCAGCTTATCCCTAATTTGAATTTGGCATCCACTTTACAGTTCCCTTTTTCCTCGCCACACCATCCCCAAAGCCTTAGTTTTCCTCTGTCCTTTCATCTTTAACCATTTTCCCTTTTTCTACTTTTTTCCCTAGCAACCAGAATAACCCAATACCCTTCCTTCTAAACTTCTCTGTTCCTTTCTCCATCTATGCATAGTGGCAGAGTGCTGCCCTTATGAGGATAAGATGCAGACTGGGACTGAGCTGAATTTCAGCTTTTATTTTTCAGCTCTCTTTTTGCCTTCTCTTGGCAACCTGCTGCTGTCCATTCCACTGAAAGCAATATATGCCCATTTCTGAGGAAAAGGCTTGGAAAATGCATTTGTTATTTTATGTAATGTAATATGAGCTCCCTTTCAAGGAGTTATGTTTTAGCAGATATGCAGGATTTAGCATGTAGTATTTAGGATTTATTAGGTGCTTGTGTGGCAGTGGTTGTTTTACATGCCAGTATCATGCAGGAAGTCTAAGGGAGAGGATTATGTTTGTTTTTCCTGAAGCACTTTATCTTCAAAGTGAAAATTCAGTGGCCATGTGCTTCCTTTATTGATTGTGGCACTCTGTTTCCTGAGTGTCATTTTCAAATACTTTCATATCCAAGATCTGAACTGAATCTGAATTGAATTTTGAAGGTTACAGAACCTTTTCCACATGAAACGAGTGCTGTGCATCTCTTGCTGCCAAGTTCCTATTAAAGCTCTCTTGTAATCATTTGTGAGCCCCCATGTATTTATTCCTTGCTCATACCTACATTGCTCTGCATCTCTTGTGGCCTCCCTTCCTTTTTAGACCAGCCCTGCTGCCCTGTGGGTGCAGGGAGGAGCCCAGCCAGCTGAATGCTTTGTGCCTTTAGGTAGATTTTGTTGGGCTGGGTAATCTGAGATGCAAGTGGTACTTATGATGCCATACAAAAATACAAAATATGTTATGCAGCTTGGGTCTCATCCCCCCTGACCTTGTCTCTTATTCAAGTGCAAATGTGTGCACATTTGTCATTTACTTGAAAATGAGGGCTAATACATTTCTGAAAGACAGGAAGTTCTTGACTAAACAGTCATTGCAATCTGTACCAAAAACTGGTCATACCTCCATCAGTATTTGCATGCTGATCAGGTATTCTTTATATACATTTATCTATTTTCTGCCTATCTGTCTTTTTTTAGAGTTACAAAATTGTATCAGGCAATAAATACTGCATTTTTATTTTTAGTAGTGGGCTCCCTGGGTACACATATTGGAAGGAATAAAAAGATAGAGAATGCATGACTCTAAAGTTATATGCTTCAGTTTCCCCTTGATCTGGAAAAAAACAGCTTGTCAGTAAGGTTTAGAGTAAATGCTGCAAGAAAGGCCATATTTCATGTGCATGATGCTTTCATTCACACTGGGAAATGAGAAAAAAACCCAAACAGTAACAGCTGTCCTGAGTTATGAGCACACATCCTGCTCTTCTGTTTGTTAAAGATTTTATGTACATTTAAGGAAAAGGAGCAAATGTCTCTGGAGCAAAACTCAAACTCCTATTTCTATAGATTGTCCTTTCCTGAAAAGAAATTTTTTTCCAATTTTGAAAATTTACTTCAGAATCCTCCTCTTCTTAGCAGTACTTTAAAATAAAAAAGATTGCTTAAAAGTCAGATACATTGGTTCATGCAGCTTGTTAACATTGTATTTGACTGAGTTTAACAGAATTTTTAGAACTAATGGCATAATTATTCACAGAGTCGGGTGGGTACAGAAAAGTGATTTATCACCCTGCTCAGTGAGCAGCTCGCAATGAAGTGCTTTCTGTTGGCAGAATGGCTACACCCCCCTGCACATAGCTGCCAAGAAGAACCAGATGGACATAGCCACCACCCTGCTGGAGTACGGCGCCGACGCCAACGCCGTCACCAGGCAGGGCATCGCCCCCGCGCACCTCGCCTCCCAGGACGGCCACGTGGACATGGTGTCACTGCTGCTCTCCAGAAATGCCAATGTCAACCTCAGCAACAAGGTGAGTGGCCCCCTTCTCCTCCTGTTTTTCCTGGTAAAAAACAAGAGGAGAAGGAGAGGGCCCTGCAGTTAAATTTTGCCCCCTGGGATTCTGCCCGTGCTGAAAGCCGCTGCTGGTGTCTGAACACACGTCGTCGTCTGTCCTAGCAAAGAGCAGCATGCCATGTCACACTGAAGGAGCCTTTGTAGCTCCCAAGGTTTGGTGATAACACTTGCTGCACTGGAATTTATTAATCCAGCATTAATTTATGCTAGTCTGCCAAAACAGGGCCAGAGAGAATATATCTTCTTCCCCACGGGGGCTACTGGGCTTGGCACTTGTCATTTATCAGCCTCTAGGAATATGCCTGCCCATTTTTCAATTGTGTAGTTGTAACATTTGCTATATTTTTTTGGTTTTTTTTTTTTTACTTGTAACATTTTTAGCACTATAATATTTTTTGACAAAAAAATATAACATGTACCAGTGAATAGTAACAAATATTACCACCTCTTGGTAACAGTTGACTTGTTCAGGGATGGTAACTTTTTAAATGGGATAATAACAGCAACTTTTTCTGAGATTTTGTTCCTTTATATAAGTGATTCTTCCTCCCCAGGGTATGTTCCTTAGCCCACAATGACTTTTGGTGTCATTTCTTCTGGTGGTAGGAAAGGAAAGTTGATGTATTTTAGTTTATGTGTGAATTCATAGGCTATTAAGTCTGCTCTATAGTAATGTTTCCAGCAGATGTGCAGCCTTAATTCTTTAAATGCCCCACTAGACATTGTTATTTCACATTGTCAAGTGCAGTTTCAGAACGGATTTGTGTGGCTAGATTAGAGAGGCAATAGAAATTTTTATTCATGGAAAATATTTCTTATTCTCAGCAGGTAGGAAGAGTCAGTATCCTCTGAGGCAGTGGGTGTTCTTCACAGGGCTGCTGTGTTTTCCTGCTTCTAACTTTCCAATGTGGTTATTTGTGGGTCCTCCCTCAGAAAGCTTCTCTTGCAGATGTGGATTTTTTCCCCTCCACAAGTCTCAATCCTGTGTGGGCTTATTCAGTGCAGGATAGACTTTGTATCCCCACAGGGAAATTTGCCACATGCATGTTCTGCATCCATTGGCTATCCCATTTTGCTGCTGAGGCTAATACAGGGAGCATGATTGAAGTGCTTGGCACATTGATTCAGTGCCACCAGAGGTTAATTACCTGCAGCTTCCAGCAATCTGTTCAGTTGTAATCTCCAGTTCCTCACTGTGCTGATAACACCACCTTTGGGGAGTAATTCCCCTCCATGCTCTCTCAGGGATGCATATTTCCTCAGAGCACAGCACCTTTACATTCAAAGCCAGAGGTTTAAAGCCCTCTGACTTCTGAGTTTTGCAGCTTTGCAATGGGAGTAAAAAGAGCATTTATTTCTTCAGGACCCACAGAATGGTTTGGAGCTGCATACTCAGAACCCCCATACTGAGCACTTACTAAATCTTTTTAGAAGGTTTGTAATATCCAGGCTCCATTAGGTAGTTTATAGTTGGTTACTCTTACATATTTGTGTCAGGTGACCCACCTAAGCTGTGTTATCATCAGGATTGCATCTTGGAGGGAAATGCAGTGGGGTGATCTCAAAATAACCAGCCTTGGTAGGGAGTGCACCATGGGTGTGGATTTGGGTTCAAGGGTAGGAAGCTTAGTGAGTGTTCCTGCCTGATGTGACAACTGCTACCACTTGCTTTTCTGTCCTTGGTGCTAAAGGCAGTAGGAACAGGAGAGAAAATTAACCATAATTTGCCAGGAAAGGATATTCTTTCTCATTCCTGACAACATCTCCTCAGCAGATTCTCTCTCCTTCCCCTTTTATCTTCTATCATTCCTGACAGGCAGAAAGTTTGCCACGTTACGTTGCATAGTTTTCTGAGGTTTTGAAGATATTTAGATCTTGAGTTTTAAATAAGAAAAATTGCTATCAGTGCAAGTTTTCTATCAAGTCCCTGAGCAGAGAGAAATGGGCCTGATCTCAGAGAAATGCAGTTTTATTCTTTTGTGTTTGTGTCTGAAAATGATCAAGTAGAGGAGTAAAATGTAAGGATAAAACGGAGTGGTGGTAAAAAACTTGCAGAAGTGTAAACAATGATTCAATATTGCCTTTAATATTTAAAGTCTGACTCATTATAAGGAAGTAAATTAGGAGGTAAAAAATACTGTGTGATTTTTCCTTAAAGTGCTCTAATTTGCTATCCCACATGTAACACTGCATGGAGAAATGTTCCTTGCCTTAAATAAACATCATCTTCCTGGCTTTTGAATTGTACTTTCCTGCTGATCAACAGTGATAACAAAGCACCTTGCACAGTGAAAGTGGAATGTGTAACTTCTTTAAATTCAGTTGGGTGTTTAAAGTCTTACTGATACCTGAATTTGCATTTTGGTAGTCGTGTGCCTCCTCTGGAGATTGTTACTTGCTGTTTCTGATTTACAGAGTGGACTGACACCCCTCCACCTGGCTGCCCAAGAGGACAGGGTCAATGTAGCAGAGGTTCTGGTTAACCAGGGAGCTGCTGTCGATTCACAGACAAAGGTATGAACTGTCATAGTGTCATTTCATGACCACTATCACATGAAATATTTCCTTCCAGGGAGCCATGAGCCTCTAGACAGGGCTAGGAATTGATTTCAGGGTGAAACTGAAATTGCAGCAGGGAACATTCCTTGTAATGAATTATTGCAGAATATATTCTGAAAACTGAAGATATGTAAGCTTGGGTGTTTGATGTCAAGCTCAGCCTTTGAGCAGTAAGTTTATTTCTTGCCAAATATTTAGATTGTATCCTATTGTGCTTCACTGAAGGTAAGTGGGATTGATCTAGTTTTTGAGTAAGGAAACTGTTATCTAATATGAAATACATATATGCAGTGATGGTCCGTTTCAAATTTGCTTGCCTAAAGATAGTTTTGCCTAAATATTTGGACTCCTAAGACCTGGATTTTCAAGGTGCTTGGGGATGGCTTTTGAGACCCCCAGCAATAACAGCTCCCACTTCATGGTATTGCTTTTTAAGATCCATGTCCTGAAGCAAAGACCCTTTGCAGAAGAGGTTTTATGCTCCCTAATGGTGTACAGTGCTCAGAATTTAATGATAATGATCTCAGTGTTGATTGCACTTACATTCCTCCTGCATTGTCTAGATCTTGGAGGCATTTCTTTAGCTGGGCAAGAAATCAATTGAGATCAAATACGTGGACTGTAGTGGATCAAATCAGCTAAATGAACCAGATCTCACAATCTGACCTGCACTCTTTTGCGGAGGAGTAGCTTTCACAGCTCTCTGCTAGGTGTATGCCACAAGTGAGGTGCTGTGCTTGCATCCCAGGAATGTCCAGGTGTGCCAGACTGTCCAGCAATATTATCATATTGCACTGACAGCTCAGAAAGGGCTGAGTCCATCATCATGTCTGGCTGCAGCTCAGCTGATTATAATCTGTGGCAGAGGGAAAAGTCATTGTTATCTGATTTCTCTACAGTGTAATTCCAATTGTACCAGCTACTGATTTCAGTAACATTATCCTGACGTAAACCTGAAATAGTTTTGCTAAAATCCCAGGAGCTTCTCCAGGTTTATACTTTTGTAGCATATCCTCAGTCTGTATTTTAAAGAAGAATCAGTCAGGGTTCTTACCTGCCAGATCACCCAGTAGCAGATGAGATCTGCCCTGGTTCATTCTTTGCACAATTTCCTCAGATGAATGTGGTTGCCTTCCTAGAGATAGTTTCTACCTCGTGTTGGTTTCAGTTGCAGGACATTGCAGAACCTGTTATTTTAACTTGGCCAGAGCTGAATCACCTCCCAAGCCACACAACTCATCTGAGTGTTTGCCTTTGCCCCCCTGTGCAGTGCTCTTGTCCCACAGATAGCAAGCAGTGAGAGGAGACATTTATATTGACAGGTGCAGGCAGACACATGTGTTTGCTTTGCTGGCTCTCCAGTGTCCAAATAGGATCCCATTCTGGGCTGCAGTGGCCTTTTAGTCACATTAGGGTGGTGGAAACATCTGAGCTGCTGTCACAGCTGAGAGGCAGGCAGGGCATGTCTGCTGGGTCCCAGGGACAGCGTGGTGCAGCTGCAGGAGCTCTGCACTCAGCTTCAGAAAATACAGTTATATTTGACTGTGTGCAATATGATCAGTAATAGTCATATCATTTTAAAGAAGACAGAAGTAAATCCCTTGTTGTTCACCCTCATTCCTCAGTTATGTGTGTAACTAGTGTGAATAAAGAATAGTTTCCCAGTACACTCTTGTTTCCATGGGACTGCCCTGTAATTGTTAGGAAGTGGCTCAGGGACTCCTAAGTCAGGTGAAGTCAGGTTGTATTTAAGCAAGACTGTAAGAAGTCATCTATCTGGGGAAATTCTCCATCCTGTAGGCTTCTGTGGGGAAAAACATCCACAACAGCTTGTCCTCCTGTCCACCCTACTAGTTAGTCCTCCCTGCTGTAGGTCTGCTCCTTGGGAAGAGAGTGCCCACATAACTGGCAGGATTCTGTTAGAATGGAATGGGCTTGATGCTTATGCACTGGCATGTGCTTGGTGCTTTTCTGCAGGGTCCCATCTGCTGGGTTTGTGCAGCAGGAGCCCTGCAGGCTCCACAGAGTCAGCCACGTGGAGCTGTCTGCCAGCTATCCGCTCACTGCCGCCTGGGACAGAAGGACAGGGCCGAGGCAGGACCGGGTGTTTTAGCAGGGAATCACTTCTGGATAAACTGATGATCACCTGGAGCTCCTTCCTGAAAAACCCTGAATTTCTACAGTGAAGGAAAAATGTTATGCTATAAGAACAGCCATACTTTGACCTCATGTTCTGTACAGGTGAAGGTTAGACGATTGCCTTGTAAAACAGCAGCCCTGCAGTTACAAGCCCTCCCGTTGGGATGGATTAACTGTACCTTCTGCCTCTAAAACCAGAGCCATTGGGGGACCAGATAAGCAACAGCTGAGTTGGCTTCAGAGGCACTGTTGCTATGCTTGCATGTTTGCACAATCCTGTCCAGCATGTCCAGTTGGGATTCATTCCTTTGGACATACAGCAGCAGGGATGTGGCCATCCGTGCCTTAAAAGCCAGTGAAGCAGCACAGCTCAGAGCGACATTATATTGGGGATTTCTGCAACCAGCAGTGTCAACACTGACCTTCTGTTTTCTTCCCTCCATTTCACATCCATGTGCTTTTCTTACCTCAGCTTTTGGGGTGTAGATGACTGTTTAGTAGCACTTTTTTTGTTGGTTTTGTTTATTTATTTTCCCTCCTTATCGTATGTCTCATTTTCCCAGGATAAGCAAGCATAGATTGTGTCACTCCAGCACAGTACCTGTCAATAGGGGGAGAACACTCCATATCATTTAACTCAATATCACTAGGTCATTGAACTCTTGAGTAGGGACCAATGAACTATATCATCTTCCTCATCTGTAGTCATCATTTATATATAACTTACCCTCCCTGTGAAAACATCTAGAGTCTGCACTTCTGACACATGGGAGTTCTGACCCTGCTCACACTCGGGGGAGTTTTCAGGTGGTTAAAGGAGAAGATGGGGCAGAAACACATTTTGCATATTGAAGCTGTATCAGGGAAGGAAAAAAATCTAGTATTGCGGAAAATCACTCGTACAGGGGATTAGTCTGTGTGATTAGGATCAGTTCTGGCTGTTATGAGCATTTTCAGAATTGCTCTCAGGAGTGAGCAATTGCATCTGTGGGTCTCTCTTGGGGTGGTTTCACTCCCAAGAATTTTTTTTTTTCCTGACCTTTGTAGTAGAAAAAGGCATGAAGGCAAGAATAGTTTCTGGTTATGAAGTGCATTGATTAATAGTGTTGTGGGATCCTTCTGGTTTTGCTGCATCAATTAACTAAATAGCCTCTAATCCCAGAGCTGCAGGAGTCTAAATCAATGCTGAAGTGTAAACAACAGTGGTGTAGCAGGCCAGAACTAGTGCCTGAGAGGCCGTAAGGCTGCTCCCACCACTTGAAAATGAAATTTTGTTAGGTGGCTTAAACTCAGCCACGTTAGAAAATGCACTTCAGGTGGTAAAGTTTGAGCTGTTTCAAAATCCTTCACATTTAGAGAGCTTTAATAATTGAATTTGGTGCTCACAGAAGGCCTGTTAGTGTCGTACAGCAAAGGCAGCAGCTCTTGTCTATTCTGACATTTCATTTGTTTGCCTGAATTTAGGTATACTAAATACCTAATATTAAATAAAGAATTTTTGCTGCTGAGAATGTGTTGTGCAGTATCGTGCTTAACACAAGGCATGCTCATCCCTTCACAATAATAATTGGGAGTTGAAAATCAGTCTGAAGCCATGGCTGCGAGCAGATAACCCTTCTGTGGTGGTCATGCTGAGTGTAAAAAGCTGCCCTGGTACATGTGATGTTGCTTTTGTTTTAGGGCTTTTGTGCTGGTAGTTGGCACCAGTAAATATTGTTTCATGGCTCAGCAGGTCTCCACATGTCACTTTTCCACTGTTTACCCCATTGGAGAGTGTAGTTGTAGGATACAGCAGTACTGTGATGGACTGGCAAAGGAAGACTGAGAGAAAAGTGCTGGTTCAGCCAAGGATGAAAAGCAGGGTTTGGAGCTTTTATTTCAGTGCAGGTTTTTTTCAGTCAAACACTGAAATTGCTTTTGGTGTTGGGCCTCCCTGGGGGAACTGATGGTCTCCCAGTCCCTGGCTGATGACTGTCTGGAGAACAAAGCCAGCATTAAACTGCCTTTTGTTTCTAAAACTGTAGTTTTGGTAGGAGATAATGGAGGCTGAGAGGTCATGATGTTCTTTTGCAGGTTGAGCTGGGATTTTTATTTCAGATTTATTCAGGTCTGCCTGCTTTGTTCTGACAGGAGCCCCATAGCAGCCTGAGATCATAACAGTGATCCAGCTTTTCCATTGTAATATCTAATTTTCAGATGCAGGAAGAGATAAGGAGGAGGCAGGAAGGGAGGGAAGTGCTATTGAGAAAAGTCACTTTCATACAGAACAAACACTCCAATACAGGTGTCTTCAGAATATCTTCATGGTGCATTATCTGTCTCTCCTTGGCTCTTTGTACATGCTCAGCTGTTATCAAAATGTTTCTGTGGAAATTTGCAGCCTAATAATGTGCAATAATGAACCTTTGCAAGGTACTGCAGCATGTTAGGTCCTGATTCAGCAAAGCAGGGAAGTGTCTGTGTGTGTGCACGTAGGTTTGCCTGTTTCATTCAGTCAGGCCCTTGTGATCTTTGGATCTAAAGCAATTTCTAGCCCTGCAAACAGCAATACTGTAGCTTCATTGTCTGACATCTACAGCAGAAAAACAAAAACTGAGCAGCTTGAGAGTCAGCATGACTAGAAAGATGCAGTAATTCAAGCTGTTAAGATTTATGGTTATTGCCAGTGGAGGATATTAAAGTAATTCACTGACATGATATAAAAGACTTGTGATAATTCCTCTAAAAACTAAAAATTGAAGGGCAAGAGAATAAGGGATTCTTTATGTGTTCCATTAGAAACTAAAAGTTCAGTATTTCTGATTTTCTTTTTTCTTGGCACTTATTCTTGTAGGTTTTGATAAACCTTCCCAGCTGCTAACTCCCCTGTTGCTGCTCATTCTTTAAAACAGCCAGAAGGTGATGTCTGTTAGAGCTGTGTTAAACAAAAGCCCTGGTTTTCTTGGAAGTAACTTTTTCAATATTAGGCTGCCTCTTAAATCCCTTAGTGTTTTGCCAGTAATTATAATTAAGCCTGAGCGGCTGTGCAGAAATTTATATAATTGTGAGCTGTGTTTTGTTGGTTTGTTTTTGCTTTTGATTTTTGGGGGTTTTTTTAGTGGGGTTTTTGTTGTTTTGGGGTTTTGTCTGTTTGTGGGTGGGTTAATTATTAATATCTTTTGAAGCAAAATATTTTAGCCTCCTGGGCACCTTTCTATAGACAATGAAAGTAGCAAGCTCAAGTAGCCTTGAGAATTGCTACCTTTATTGTTAATTTAATTGTGTAATTGCAGAATCTGCCAGCTGGAGTGTTTCAGAGCAGTCAATTGAATACCTTTGGTTCACGTGGGGATCTTGGGATACAATTGCTGCGCCTTCCTGAGCTGGAAGGAGCTGAATGCAGGAGCCTGAGCTCTAACTGAGAAGTTAAAAGGATATCCTCCCCAGGTCTCAGGCACTGAGAGGGCATTTTGCTGACCAGTTTTGCTTTGAGCAGTGCCCTGGCTGCCCGTGCTGCTGGCTGGGAACACGGAGATGTGCCGCGGGCCAGCCAGCCGTGACGCGGTGTCACATCTCTGTCCCTCTGCTGTCAGCCACTGGGCCAAACAGGACCTGACACGAGGTGACCACAGGCTGCAGCAAACTTAAAAGGAAGCTCCCAGGACCCTCCAAGGACCTCAGGCAGGGGACTGGTGTTTTGCCACCAGGCTCAGCAGGTGCCCACACGGCTGCTGGGGACACGTGCGGTGCCCGTGGCAGGAGCTGCCTTTCCGTGCACACCCCTCCAGCTGCCACACACAACCAGAGCTTCAGAGGAGGCCTCCTTCAGATTCAGCTGAATTGTCACCCTGGAAATGTCAGATTTCCACTGTTAATTGGGAGGAGAAGGAGGAAAAGCTTTCGCTTAGTCTCTGATTTAAACAGCAGACTGGTCAAGAGTGACAAAGAGCATCAGTAATTGCTCCTCCAGCCATTTTTGTAGGCACCACGTGTAACCCTAACCTCTGTTAAAATGTGTATACCATTTCTAGAAGGAAATTGTAATTGCCCTGCAGTAAATATGGGGGGGTTGATAGCTCTTTTTTCAGTATTCATTGTTACAGGCTGGAGAGGAGCCTTTACAGATCACTTCAAAGGAAAAGCTGAGATCAGCTGGTCTTGGCTCTCTGATATGCTCCAGATTTTAATGTTTTAGGGTTATTCACAGGGGGTTCTTGGCAGGTGGTCCTTGACTTTGGATTTCATCTCTCCAGTTGGTTTTATGCTGACTTTTTTTTTTTTTTTTTTCTTTTTGACCTTGCTGGTCATGTTAAGAGGCCTGTATTTTGAAGAGGGAGAAGGGAATTAAGATTTTGTAGGACAAGGTCTCACAGCCTTATTTTTTTTACTGTTTTTTGAACTGTTTTGATAGCTTGGCCATCCTTTAATCTGAGTTTATCTTTGGCCCATGTAGAAACAGGGGCTTTAGAAGCTGTGTTTGAGGTACATGACTGTGAGTCATCATTCTGCTGAAGAATCAAGACTCTGGACAGCCCAGGGAGCCCTGTCAGAGAGTCAGACTCCAAGCACTCCTAGGAACAGGAAGTTACTTGGCCAACCCTAAAGTAACAATATCTGTAGGATGAGGTCTGTGTGTTCAGTTCATCATTACATTTAAGCCACTGCTCCAGCTCTTACCACTGTGGGCTATTATTCTGTGCAGGAAGAGTTCCTTGCAGTCATTTGGCATCTGATCCAATGTTCACATAAGTCAGCAGAAAGTTTCATTCTGCTGATGCCAATGGAATTTCAATTCAGTGCTGTTTCTGGCACTGATTAACTCATCCTGGTTGTCAAAGTTAGTAGTTTCTTTAGATGGCAAAGGGTATATCATTAACTGGAAATGAATGGCACACTTGAATTTTAAGTAACTATCACAGCTACTATCTCCTAGCCTGTGTTAATACAACTGAAATTAGGTAACCTTGTGTGAGCTACTCCATAATCCAAGGGAAATGGTCAGCAACCTGCAACACCACCTAGAGACGCACACCCGTGTCTGTGGGTTCAGATGGGATCCACCTGGAGGCACTGAGGGAGCTGGTGGAATACTCACTGGGCACTTTAAGTTACCTAAAACACTTCTAAAACACTTAGAACCTAAAAACACTAAAACACTTCTCTAAACACTTCTCAAGCACACATGAGAAGTGTGCTTTTTTCCAAGGCTGGAGGATTTTTCACATAGTCCAAAGAAATAAAGCTTAATGGGAATTTTCCTGTTTCATGCCCGTTTGCTTTTCTTGCTTTTTTTTTTTTTTAAACCAAAACATGTGTGGGGTATCCACATTTACTAACTGCTGATGCTCATTCTAGATGGGATACACTCCTTTGCACGTTGGCTGCCACTACGGAAACATAAAAATCGTGAACTTCCTTCTGCAACATTCTGCAAAAGTCAATGCCAAAACGAAGGTGAGTGTCCCAGCTGTCCCCGTGGGGGCTGGCCCGTGGTGTGCCGTGTCCCCACAGCCTGGCCTTTGCTCTCTCCTTGTGCCTGCAGAATGGGTACACGCCGCTGCACCAGGCGGCGCAGCAGGGGCACACCCACATCATCAACGTCCTGCTCCAGCACGGCGCCGCGCCCAACGAGCTCACCGTGGTAAGTGCTGGCCTGAAAATGGGTCTGGTGGGACAGGAAAGGAGCAGAGGAAGCCTGCTTCCATCACCCCCACATCCTCTGTACCATCATCTCTCCCAGAACGAGAACAACAAACTTCTGGAAACCCCTTCGTTTTCATCCCGTTTCATCCCGCTTATATATATCCTACTACCCAAATATTTATTTCCATCAGAAAATATAAACTATTTTCCTTTTATTTTACATTCTTGTGTAATTAACCAGCAGTTCATACACTTCCCCTTGATAACATTGAACTTTTGTTACAAATGTTTCAATTGCTAGAATGGAAACACTGCCCTCGCCATTGCTAAGCGGCTTGGCTACATTTCAGTTGTTGACACGCTGAAGGTGGTGACAGAAGAGACCATGACTACAATTGTAAGTACCCTTCACTTCAGCAGGGTATTTTCCCGAAGAAATTCCCAGAAGAATTTTCCCAAAGCCAGAGTATGACTATAACTAGACTTTGTTTAGTTACATGACTGGCGAGATTCCAGTCACCTATTTCCTTTTAGCAGTATAAAGTCAATATTAAAATTGTTTAATATTGAAAATATAAAAAATATTTAATATTAATAAAGCCAATATTAAATATTTAATATTAGTTAATTACATTATGATATTAAAATAGACATAAGCTGTCTATTTTTAAGGTAGTAGACACTCTGAGGATGTACACAGAAAGAGCACCAACTGAGCAGAAAATGGCCAGTGTAAAGGACTGGTCACAGCTGACCTGTTTCTCCACACAACTTTTGTCCACACATCTTGTTGTTTAGGGAACAATTTTGCAGCTGAAAAGATGTTCCTACAGGCTTGTGTAGGAAGCCTGCTTGAAGAAGCTGCTTGAGAGCATTTTCCAATGATCTGATACTTAATGGCTTGAATTTGACCTAAGAGAACCCATTCCAATATTAAAAAAATGGTTGGAATTTACTTAAAAGCTCCTCATTGTGGGGTTTCTGGCCCCTTCCATAGGATGGTGAAAGGCTGTATTCTGCAAGCAGCCACAGCCAGCCCCTGCAAGCCCAAATACCCATTTCCTGATGTGGATGTGAACTCCAGCATTTCTGTCATGCCTCTCAGGAAGCATTAGCCAGGAGACATTGAAGGGACTAGCAGTGGTCAAATATTACCTGCTGTCAGAAAAATTCACAGAATCCAAAATATTTCTCAGAAGGATCTGTTGTTCACTAACGTTTTGCCAAATTGCTCTCTGAAGAAGTTTTCTGAGGCAAGGTGCCTCCATGCATTACCATAGTAATAAAGCCCACATTGGGTCTGAAGAACATAAATTCAGAATATTGGCTTTCAGCAACTATTTTTCTCTTTCTGATTAAAAAGACAAAATGCACATGTGTGTTTTTAGACATACCAGGAGTGGAAAACAGTTACTGTGTGTGTTCCATGTTTTGTCATTGTCCCTTTGTGTGGTCTATCTGTGCAAGCAGGTGGTTGCAATATGATGAGCTTTTGGGATGACAGGCAGATTTTAGTTCTGTTACTGCATGCACCTTTTCTTCCTATGACTTTCCTGGCTGTGGTTTCAGTGGTTTACAGAAAATCCACCACACAAAAGATAAATTTCAGAACAATATGATATAAAGGAATATGCTAGAAAGTAATGCTGATTTTTTTTTTCCTTACACATTTTCCTCTATGTTTTCTCAGGGATAAATTTCCCTTTAAAAAGAATCCAGAACATTTTCCACACAGAAAAATTTGATGGAGAATATAATACAGAATAGCAAAACTTGAATGACTACCTACAATTCAATTAGGTAGTTGCAGGAAAACCACATATTTATGCTAAAAACTCTCAATATCACAAGGCTGTTCTTGGCTTTAAAACCAAGAAGCTGGGAATGTTTGTCCTGCATAAAGTGACTGACCATTTATCTTCTGTAGATGAAGAGTAGAGAGATGGTGGGTCAAGCTCTGAATTGTGCTGGAGGAAATGTTAGATGCTGAAAGACCTATACAACCTCAAATACCTACTCTCAAGAGAAGCCCAGAAATAATTTCCATTAAAATCAGAACATGCTACTTATCAGTGTGTAATTTTGAGACCTTGGAAATCTAGACGTGAAATCTGATTTACAATTGAGGGTCTTAAAAATTCAGTTTGACTGCTGAGACTTATATTTTAAGGCTTGTGGCTAAACAACTCCCAAAGCTAAATTTAAAGGTATCAGGAATGAAAATAGCTAATTTTACTATAATTTATACTCAAACACCAATTAAAAAAAAATATCCAGTAGTATCTGGAAAAAAGTCCAGTGATTTTGTTGGTTTAACAATGTGTTAAAAAGCTTTGCAAGTAATTCCCACAAAATGAATTGCATGAGGCTTTTCTGCAGGTTTTGTAATGTTTGAGCATGGAGGAGCTCTTCTGCCTGTATGAAGTGATGGCAGTAGCCTAAGAAACATGAAATGACAAGTGGGTATTCATAAGACCAGAGAAGAACTGAAATCTTTTAAAAAAACTGAAAATGGAAAGGCAATTTTGCCCTCCTGAACTTCTTAATGATTTCTTATTTGCATATGAAGCATGTGAGGTAACGATGATTAAAAAAAATAGAATCTAAAAGGGTGTGGGTTTTTGTTTGGGCTTGGGCTTTTTTTTTTTTTTTTGGGGTAGTTTTTTTGGTTTGGTTTTTTTTTTTTTTTTTGGTGTGGATTTTTTTGCGGTTTTGTTTTGTTTTGGTTGGTTTTATTTTTGATTCCACTGCACTCCTTGAATGGTATCTCTGCAGAAGCTCTTGTCTGACCCAAACCTCTACCAGTGGTGGTTGTGCTGGGAAAGTAAAAAGGACATGTGTATGTCATTCTTAGGATACAGGTACTCTAAGAACAGATTTCAGGTGCATTCAGAACATTTTTTTTTCTGCTTTTGTTTTTCTTTATCCTGGTCTTTGAATCTGAACCAATACAAACATTGGGATAAAAACCATCCAGCCACTTCTGAGGGTCTTCCACGCACAAAGCCCTTCAGGGGTATCATTTAGCCTGCATGTGGTTACAGTTGTTCTTATTTGTGGGAAAAACACACAAGTCACGCTGAGGCACCTCTGGAAAAAAAAATCACATAGGTTCAGCCACTCCCAAATTAAAGAATTCTTCTGATGTCAAGAGTGAAATACTTCCCTCAGAAGGTTTGGTTTTATTACAGGTGACATATTCCTTGCTCAAAATTTAGATGATCACCTAGAGTTCTTATTAAGCCCCCTAAAATGAAGTTCACTTCAGTATATGTGATTCTTCTTTTGATATCATCACCTAAGCTTTCTGCTTGTGCTTTTTTTGCTACGACAATATGAACATAGTTTAAAAAACAAATGCAGTATTGCCTATTTCTGCAGTCTTTTTAATTTATAGTTCAATGCATTTTTAAAATAGAAAGTGAATAAGATGCTAAAAATTGTGTTGCTTTTCTAACTGCAGATAAAAATCTTATCTTGCATTTAATTTTAAAAATAAATAGAATTTTGATAAAAATTATGCCTGCACTCTAAAATTACTGTTTTTCTGTTACAGACTGTTACAGAAAAGCACAAAATGAATGTACCAGAAACCATGAATGAAGTTCTTGATATGTCTGATGATGAAGGTATTAAAAATTTAAGTTTTTTTTTTCACTCTTTGTGGTTGTAAGAAATGTCTGTTTAAAAAAACCCAAGACTAACACACATTATTAGTTGGATATGGTCATTGCACATCTGTTATTGTTGTACATTGATTTTGTTGACACATCAATAGTACATGCTTTTCTTTAATTGTTTTGTTTATTTAAATCATGCAGTTCGTAAAGCCAATGCCCCTGAAATACTCAGTGATGCTGAATATTTGTCAGATGTTGAAGAAGGTATTTGTGCGTTTTTGTATTGCGCTGATATTTAACTTAATCCTCTTCCTTTTATTTCATCTGTCTTAAAACTAATCCTTTCAGATAATTTTCTTATTATCCCACTAACAATAACTTCTGCTTTACAATTAAGAACACTTTCAAAAATTCTTTGAGCTATTGCTGATAATCCTCTAACTTTTTGTCTGAATTTCTTATGATTTTTTGATCAAATTACCTTCACTTTCCTGGAATAATCATTTTGCTGCTGCTTCTATAAAGTGAATAAATGTTTTATTGTTTCAACTGAAAAACGAAATACTGGGCAAGAGGGTAAAATACCAAACACTTTGGAAGAAATGGCTGACAGTTGAAGTCAATGGCAGAAAGAACAAAGTTCCTGGTTTTTTTAAAGCAAATGACTGTGTTCAATTTTCTTATTTTTCTTTAGTCAACCTCTCTTTCTTCATCCCTATTGATGTATTTACTTCTAATTTTCATAGCATTCAAGCAGCAAGGTGTAAAAGATATTTCAGTTCTTTGTGTGCAGCTCTTGTTTAATTCATGCATTGGGGCTTTTGGTTTGTTTCCCATCTGCCGTTGTGCAGTTCCAAACGGATCGTGTTCTCACCGTACATACGTGTTTTCCAAATAGCTCTCCTAGGCCATTGTCCTGCTCAAAATACTGCATTGTTTCAGCTGACAGGAACACTGGTGCATAACAGTGTGAGTGAACAGGGCAGGAGCTTGCTGTGTCCCACTGCACAGCGAGGTACAAACCAGAAACACTCTGTGGGGAGCCTGGGTGCTGGAGCTAAAGATGTCAATTGTAACGTATGGGATCGTTTATAAAGCCAAATCTGTGGAGGTTTTTTTCTAGTCACTAACTCTCAGTATGACAAAGACCAAACCAACAATTAGGAATGCAGGTAGTACAATTGATTCCTTGCATGTTGCAGACTGTATTCTGTACCCATGTTGTTGCCAGGGGAGCTGAGAGAGTCATTTATACATAAACAGTCCTGCTCTGCATCCTTGTGTCTGAACTGGAGAGAGAGATTTGATGGATGGACAGCTCTGTGGCTAAGGAATTGGCTGGGTGGGGCACTCAGAGCTGTGTCCAAAGACTCAATGTCCAAGGGCAGACCAGTGATTTGTGCCATTCCTCAGGGATTGGTACTGGAACTGGTGCCATTTCACAGTTTTGTTGGCAGTGTGGACAGTGGGCCCAGTGCACCCTCTGCAGGTTTGCTGGTGACACCCAGCTGTGAGGTGTGGCTGATGTGCTGCAGGGAGGGGATGCCATCCAGAGGGACCTGGACAGGCTGGAGAGGTGGGACCGTGTGGGACTCACGCTGTTCAGCAAGGCCAAGAGCAAGGTCCTGCACCAAGATCAGGGCAATCCCAAGCATAAATACAGAGAGTGGATTGAGAGCAGCCCTGAGGAGAAGGACTTGAGGCTGTTGGTGAAAGAGAAGCTCAGCATGACCTGGCAACGTGCTCTTGCAGCCGGGAAATGTCCGGCCGTGTCCTGGGCTGCATCCCAAGCACCATGGGCAGCTCTCACCAGACCCCACCTGCAGTGCTGCATCCAGCTCTGGGTTCCCCACCTGAGAAGGATGTGGAGCTGTTGCAGCAAGTCCAGAAGAGGCCACAAAGATGATCAGAGGGCTGGAGCAGCTCTCCTGTGAAGCCAGGCTGAGGGACTTGGGGTTGTTAATCCTGGAGAAGGTTCCAGAGTACCGTAATGGGATCTATAGGAAAGTTTGAGAGGGACTTTTTACAAGGGCATGTTGTGACAGGACAAGGGGAATGGATTTAAGCTGAAAGAGGGTAGGTTTATATTCAATATTAGGAAGAAATTCTTCCCTTTGAGGGTGGTGAGGAGCTAGAGCAGGTTTCCCAGAGAAGATGGGGGTGCTCCATCCCTGAAAGTGTTCAAGGCCAGGCTGGATGTGGCTTTGAGCAACCTGGTCTAGTGGAAGGTGACCCTGCCCACGGCAGCAGAGGTGGAACAAGATGATCTTCAAGGTGCCTTACAAGCCAGGCCATTCTACGATACTGAGATGACGGGGTCTTCTTCAAACCCAGCACTGAAAGGGAGCTCACAAATCAGATAACAGGTGTTTTGCAAGGCTTGTGATGAATTACAGGCTTTGAGGTGATAACCACTGGCCTGTGTCTCTTCCCTGATTTGCAGATCTGCAAAGACAACTCAGTGATGCCCATCCCCACAACTCCTCAGAGTTAGTGGGGTATTTATATACAATGCATCCACTCACACCAGCCGAAACAAATCTGTTCAAGATGGTAAGGCACACTGACAAATCTCACAGCCAGGGAGCTGATTTCCAAGTGGGAGAAAGGCACAAATTTAGCAAACAAATCCAAGCTCTCCCTGGCTTGGCTGGTGTTCATATCATCAGCCAAAACTCTTCAGTGAGACAGACTTGTTGAATGGCTTCTCAATGAGCCACAACCCTCAAGATTTCTCTCATAAGAGAAATTGAAGACTTGGAAAGTAGAGACTCAGAGCTCGGGGACAAATGTCAGGAAACCATTTCCTTGTGTTTTATGTCTTGCTGTGCCCACTAAATAAGTATTTACATGGGAATTGTGTAATTTCTCTTCCTGCTGAGGACAGTTTGGTTTGGAGTCCAACTGGTTGAGAAGAGAGATTTTTTTATTCTTTTTCCTAGACTGTTCTGGCAAGTCTGCCCAAATGAGGTTAAGCCTTGGGAAATTGCTACACCACAAAAAAGAAACGGTGTTTTTTTGAAAGATGTGAACATGATTTTGTGGGGAAAAGAAATGAGGGCTCACCTTCATATGCAGCAGAGAGTTTGTAGAAGAGCAATTCTAACGCACACTGAGCGTGTGCTGTGCTTTAATTTTTGAAGAGATTGCAAATCTTACAGATGTAAACCTGTGGCTGGGAGGAGTGTGTCTTTCCTCCCACCATCTCCAGCTGAGAGCTGGCTCCCCGTGCAGCTGGGAGTCCCAGCCCTGTGGGGAGCAGGCTCAACTCCAGCTGTCTGCAGGAAGCCTGGAAGGAATCCCCTCCTCTGGAGTCGTGCTCATCCTCTCAGCATCCCTCTGGGCAGCTGCAGGAGCTTTAATCTGGTGCAGGGAGCTGGAGCCCTGCTGTGCCTGCCACAGCCCTGCCACTACAGCCCTGCCCCAGCCCTGCCCCAGCCCTGCCACTACAGCCCTGCCTAAAGCTGCTGCTGCTGTCCCAGAGGGGAAGGGACAGCGAGCCATGGGGGCTGATACAAAGAGGAGAGAGACTGTGAGCAGTGAAGGGCAAAAAAAGAATGCAATTCATAAACCAAATCAGGTGTGGGGAGTTTAGACATTATCAAAAAACAGTTATTCTTGAGCTTTTAAATTTTATTTTATTTGGCCTTCAGTAGATAGCAAACTTTTGGGTGTAAACCAGGACACAGTTTTAAACCCATTTAATGGAGATGCCTGCCTGAGTAAGAATAAGTATCATGCTAATCAATCCCTGAAAGATTAGACAGATGTCCTGACAGAACATGAATGCACACTGCTGACCCCTGAGTAGGTGCTAAGATACAACAGTTTAAGTGTGTTTAAGACAGGTCAGAACATCACCATACATGAAAATCTGTTATTGGTCATTTTGGGAGGGGTTAATTTATTATATTTTTAAGCTCACTTTTCAGAGTTTCTTTGGCTCCATAAAATTTCACAGGTTCATAAAAGTTTTAGTGGTTCGGTATTCACTTTTCTCCATACTTTGTGAAACCAAAACCTTGGCTACAACTTGAAATATCCTCCTTTTCCCTGTGGCTCTACTTCTTCTGGCATCAAGGCAGCTCTGGACAGGTTGTGATGAAGGAGTGGCGAAATCCTCAGGTATCTTTAGCAAAGCCAAATGACAAATGCTCATCTGGATCCCAGCCTATGATTAAATTTTGTCTGGGACTTTTCCCAAGCCACATGATGCCTTCTCTCCTGCTGCCAGAGAGCCTGTATTTCTCACTGGCCTCTAAAAAGAACACCTACCCTATGCTCCTGCAATTCCCAGCTGTAGGAGACATGCTAAGGGACCAGAAAAAAAGGGAAAACTTGGGATGAGAAAGATTGGAAGAGTTAAGAAAATTATTCTTGGGGAGAAAAGACTAAAAACAGTAGAACCTTCTATCCCAGAAAATAAAACCAAACAAATTGCGTGAGGGATAGGCTGGAACATATAATGGGTGGAAAAGTGAGCAGCAGTGCTCTCCAGAAGTCTGAAAATATGGGGCATCAAGTGAAACCAGCAAGAGGCAGATCCAGCTTGAAAGGGCTGCTCCTCCTGCAGGAGGTGGTTGACTTTTATGACTCCTTGCACGGGTCCTTGGTGTGGGTAGCATAAAAAATTTACACAAGTTCAAAGTGTAACTGGAAGAATTAAAAAGGAAAAAAAAACCAAAACGTGTTCATAAATATACAAACCTCTTTCAGATTTAGAAAACACGTGCTCAGCTCAGTGCAAGCTAGAAAAATGTCCTGGAGTTCTTCTGCTGGTCCACGTTCCCATAATCTCCTGTGAAATGTGGCTGCTGTCAGGGACAGGCTGCACTAGAACAGATGGGCCCTTGCTTTGTCCCACTGCCGCTGTTTTTCCCTGGACTTTGAGCTGTTTCCTCTCCTTGTGATAGCTGTGTTTACCCACTGCTAGCAGGGACATCACCTTTCTTCAACATGTAGCCTATTCGGAAGGGAAGGATGGCAAAGGCAGCAAAGCAGTGCCCTATCTGTTGGTGTTTTTTCATCGCTGCCTCATTGTTGGGCATTTCTCTATTGTTTGTGTTCAGAGTTTTGTCTTCGCTCTTCCCTGGGACCCTCTCCGCAGGAATTCCGTGTGCTGTGAGCAAACACGGTGCTCACAGCGTTACCTGAAGCGCAGAGGATTAGGCTGCAGCACCTAATTAAACAGAGTGGGATTGCTGAAACGTGCACCACCCATTTTGCTCCAGCCTCCCACGATCACAAAACAATGTCTGGAATTCTTTGAAATTACCACTCCTAGATGCAGTTTTTCCTTTGATGAGAGCATTTCATCAGAGTAATCCTGCCCCGGCTGGATTAGCTGCAGAGCAAGATAACATCTAATGTATTTTACAGCTCGACTGAATGGGGGTTTTTTGGTCATTCTCCTTGCCTTTGACAAACGATGCTTTTAAAGAAAATGCCTCCTCTGCTTCTTACGGTGCTGTAGCGCTTGTCCTCAGGTATTGTAAGGGCACAGGTTTCCAAATTTAGTGGCTCAGTTCATAGCTGCTGAAAGTTGCCCGGCTCTCTCACCCTGCCCGGGCCGCTTCCTCGCCTCCCAGGCTTCGGCCCGGTCTCCCGGCTGGACACCAGCCCCCAGCCCGAGCTGGGGCAGTGCTGGGGCCGGGCTCCCCCAGCCCCGAGCAGGGGGCAATGCTGGGGCCGGGCTCCCCCAGCCCCGGAGCGGGGCAGTGCTGGGGCCGGGCTCCCCCAGCCCCGGAGCCGGGCAGTGCTGGGGCCGGGCTCCCCCAGCCCGAGCAGGGGGCAGTGCTGGGGCCGGGCTCCCCCAGCCCCGAGCAGGGGGCAGTGCTGGGGCCGGGTTCCCCCAGCCCCGGGTTGGGCGCGGGGGAGGCGCCGGCCCGGCCGGGGAGGGCGGGCGGAGGCAGCGCCTGCCCCGCAGCCCCGGCATCGAGTTACAGAAAAACTACACCCTCGCAGCACCCCTATTTACATACAAATAACTGGAGTGCCTGCGTTTATGTCACCATTCAAGAGGCTTGCCAAGGGAGGCTGTAATCCAATCAGCAGAAGCTTTAAAGGGATGTCTGCAGAGTGATTAAAAAGGGATTTTTTTTTTTAAACTTATTACTTTTCGTTTTGTTTCATATTTGCAAAGAACTTTAATCTGAGTTGAGAGGACAAAGATGCACATGTCCTAAAATACATACGAAGAGATCAAGATGTTAAGAAGATCTCAGTTGTTGTGTGGAAAGCGAATATGACCCACAGGGATTAGTTTGCTTGTGCTGGTTTGGAGATTAAGTCTAAATCACTGCTTAAGGACTAATAGGACTAATAGGAATTCTTGGAAACACCAGGGGAAAAAAATCTTATAGACCAGGCTGGTGAAAATGGCTTTCCAAAACAGTAAGACTTTTTTAAAGTTTCACTTGATGTATGATGTTTCTGTTTCGGGTTTTTGAATGCTTTCTGGTGTATTGTGGACATTTTAGCTTTTTTAAATGCTGCTCGAAATACTGGTTGTTGCTGGGCTGGAGGAGAAAGTTGGTCTGTTTGTTTGCCGCTTGCAAAGCGGTAGCTGAAGGGGTATTTTTAGACTTGATTGTTAGTTTAAAACCAGAGCTCGCCTGTGGTTTCCTGAGTTTAGTGAATGGAAACTAGTCTAAACTCCTTGAATGAAAGCGGGAAATGTGAGTCTGGCCTTGGGAGTCGCTTACCTTCGGGAACGCGCTGTTGTTAAACTTCTCCGTTGTGCAGTTTAAATTAACACACCTAAAAGGCGATCACAACAAAGGAGGGCAGTGAATGTCGGCAAGCCAGGAGTTTACAGGGAGCGCTCGCTGCTCCGTGCTGATGAGGGAACGGGGCGGGGGGCGGGGGGGGACCAAACAACCGCAAAAGGCATATTTTGGACTTGCTCTGTCAATGCAGGAATGTAGGTTTGCATGATGTAATGGCATGCAAATGCTCCCCGCCGGGCAGCTGCTCCGTTAACCCTTTGTGGCGTCTGCCCGCCTCTCCCGACATTTAAATTTCCTTCCTCTTGGGGTTTTTTTGGATGAAACAGCTAAGGATCTCCTTCCGTGCCGATGGCCAGGTCCCACGTGTCCCGGGGGGGCTCGGCGGGCCCGGCTTTGTTCCGCGCCGCGGGGATGGGGCTGCGCCGCCCTCGGGATGCGGGAAGCGCTTACCTTCGGAAATCAGCCTGGCAGTGGGGAGCGGTTCATTTAAAAAAAAAATAAAATTAAAAATTAAAAAAATTCCCGTCCTACATTCAAACTTCCAAAAGGTATTGAGAAATGGGCCTCTTCCTTCCCTCCTCAGCCTCCATTCAAGCTTGTTGCACTTCTCAGGGCTGGTGGGCAAACGAGAGCTGTCTCTCACAGCCGGGGGTTGGTTTGGTTTTGTTGATTGGTTTGTTGTTCTGTTGGGTTTTCTTCCCTCACCGGGAATGATCCAACTTTGTCAGCTCGGGCTTTTTTCTTTTTTCCATAAGGAAAGCAAAAGTGAGCGCAATGATGCAAAGTACAGAGGAACTCTTTAGCTTGCTGAAACGATTGGGCAAAAGTCATCCCTCGTATAACTTTATTGGGTTTACGTCAAGGTGGAATTTTGCTTCTTTCGTTTGTCCCCCAATAAAATTATTTTCTCAGGCACACTCAGAGGGTGGATAATTACCATCCAACGTGGAAAGAGCCTTAGGGAAAGTGGGGGTGCCTGGATTGATTCCTTATTGGCAAGCAGCGAAGGGCGTTATGACTTACTCAGCGCACAAACATCTGCCGTGCGTGTAGCTCTGATTCCAGCCTGGCTTGTGTACCGGCAGGTGAGGATGCAATGACAGGCGATACAGACAAATACCTCGGACCCCAGGACCTGAAAGAGCTGGGAGATGATTCTCTGCCTGCTGAAGGATACATGGGCTTCAGCCTGGGAGCCCGCTCCGCCAGGTACTGTGTTTGCTGTTTCTCATCTTCGTGTGTCACCGCAGGAACAAGTTTTTACAAACTTCCACACAGCACTGGAGTCTGTTGTGAAGTGAAGTAGAGGGGGTGTACTTCCTTTGAAGCATATGTTCATTGCAGTTTTATTTCATATTCTTTATTCATGTTGGCTTCTTATGGCAGTGATACACAAAACTTAACTATTCACTTTTTCTGGTCTCTGTTCACGCTCTGAACATCTCCAAGGTACCTCTTCCCTAGCAGTATGCAGCTGCTCTAGAAACTGATCTAGCGCAGCCAGCAAAGCCTGGTTTCTTTTGACTACTTCTGGTCAGACTGATGCTCACAGTAGAGGGCTCCTTAATGGGTGTGTTTTGCTGAAGAATGTAAATGCCAGAAAAACTGAATGACAAATCATTTTGCTATCTGGTGCTTTTATTTCTTTAAAGGTGCTAGTGAGTAATCCAACTGAGAAAGACAACATTTAAAAAAAAATGCTCCTCCCTCCTAAAAAAAGAAAAAAAAAAAGGCTAGTTTCCCCTAAATTTGTTGCAGGATTTATTTGACAGGGAATAGATTACATGTTACAAAAAACAGGACAAAGTTCCTGTGAACCTGATAAAGCATTGTAAAATAATGTGTTGTCTGACTAATGTTAGTTTCAATGCAGGTATTTCCAGATCAACATTTTAGATTTTATTTTTGAATGTTGCCAAAGCCTTCAGTGTGTGTTGCACAAAGCAGTTAAAACTGTGTGAGCAGAGATTGCTTCCATAGTTGTGGATTTGCAGTGTAGTTACTGACAGTTGAATTGTACTGAAGCTAATAATTAAACCTCATAAGCTGGAGCCCTGAGGGCTTTTTCCTATGCTGTAGTTTAAAGATCTGTTTTTAAAAGTGTGTTCATTGTCTAACAGCAAATGGCAACTCCCATAAGGTAAAGCTTAGATGTCTGCCCTTCAGTCTTGTTTCTTATGGCCGCATTAGAAAGGCAACCATGCAGTGGAAATTTGCTCTTTGGTAATCCCCAGCCATCTTGTGCTTGATTTACAATTTTTAGGGAAGTTAATAAGTATTCATGAGATAATACATTCATGAGAAATGCCAAGATGCTTTGAATAGTCCATTAGCCAGAAAATCAGCAAATTAGATCTGAAGGGAGAATCTCGTGTCATAGTAAACTGAATTAACAAAGTTGACATGCTGCTTTCCAGTCTGGTGTTAGCAGGGTGATCACACAGTCACTGTGACCAGGGCTGGAGCAGGGCACTGGGGTGCAGAGGGAGAATGCTCTGTATGCAGAGCCCCACACTGATTTACCTGACACCTTCCACTCCTCACAGCTCTCTTCTTGCACAGAGTGCTCCCTGTGCAGGTAGGAGAGCAGATTCCACAGTCACCATCTGTTAGGGAGATCTGAAGTTCAGCCCCATGTTATCTTTTCTTTGAGAGGAATCTGATATTCCCATGCTTCTGGTTTTAGCAGTGCCATTACTATTTGTTGCTGCGTAGCTCATTTTTTGCGTTGCCCATGTTATGCTCAGAGGAGACAAATACAGTGGTTTTTTTTTCTGTGAAGTATTTAATTTAGCAAAAAGAAGTATTCTGTGGATGTATCTTACTGCTGATTCTGAGTGTAACATTAAGAAATGAACACATTAAATATATAAGCCATCCAGCCATGACATCTTGCTTTTCCTGTCTGATTCTTTGCTTTCTATTTCTCCTGTTTTCTTTTCCAATGTAAATTGCTTTAGTCCAAAAGTCAGGTAAGAAGGCATGGCATCGTGTTACATCTCTCTCATCTTTCTGCTGCTGCCATTGCTCATCTTCATTTTATTCAGCACTGGAAAGTGACATGCTTTTATTTTGGGGAGCAGGGGGTTCAGCCTTAGAGAATATCCCTCTGTTATAACAAATATAACTTAAATTCTTTATGCCCTTTATCATGTAAAAGCCTGCTTAACATATGCCTACAGTGTGTAATTAAGATCCCAGTTCTGCTTCCAGCACAAGAAGGAAAGTGTGCTAAGGGATTAGAGAAATTCAATTAGCAACTACTAAATGCATGAAACACGTTGTAGAGTTCTGAGTGTGAAAAGTGTTGCTAGTTCAAAAGTGTAATATGTTGGTGGATGTTGCTTTGTATTAATTCACGTTTTTTACTACTTTATTTTTTGTCACGTAGCAAGCATGTCTAGGCCTGCAGCATGTTTTTAGCACATACCATAATGTAGCTTCCAGGGTTAAATGTAAAACACTCCTACGTTGGTTTAATTGCAACACGTTGAGAGTGATCATAGTTATTTCTAAATAGCTTAACATGCACAAAATAATTCCCAAACATCGGAATCCGTACTTAGTTGTCATTAAGCAAATTTATTTCTCCTTTCATTTCAAACTTATTATCCTTTCCTTTCTAACTATGGGGATAACTATGGTGTTTGCAACAATGTCAGAAGTGGTTCAGCCACAAAGAGAATGACATCACATAAAACTTGCTCTTAGTTAAACCTGCTTCAGCAGCCTGAGCTGTGTGGGCAGGCACTGTGACCTACCCACAGCTCCCCCAGGACATGCCCTCGTGGGTCGCCTTCAGGATTAGGGCATGGAGATATTTATCAAAGTTCATCTAAATACTTGAATACACCTTTCTAGATTTATTCTAAAGCCACAACATTACTGCCAAAGCAGTAAGCATCTGCTGAGATTTTGCTTATGCATATTGTAGAGAAGGGAATATTTAACTATAGTCAAATACTTTTTATTCCATTTTCCTCCTTGTATTTATTTCACAGATTATGTATATTTTGCCATTTTATGCTATCCCTGGAAGTTGCATGTATTAATTTTTTTATTTTTATTTTCTGTTCACCTCATTGTCACCCGCACTTTCTATGATAAATGGTAAATACAACAGCCTCCGCTCCTTCAGTTCGGATAGGTCCTACACTCTGAACAGGAGCTCCTATGCCCGAGACAGCATGATGATTGAAGAGCTGCTGGTGCCAGCAAAGGACCAGGTATGTGCTGTGTCTCTGTGCTTCATTCATATTTGCAGGGCATTGCAGTGTGGGGGCCTCAGCTGTGCTTCCAGAGACTGGGGCTGTTCTCTTAGCTGGTGAAGAGGGGCAGGAAAGCAGCTGTGAACAGGAGATGGTGGGGTTTCCATTTTCTGGGTTTGATCCTGCAAGGGTCAGGTGGTGGGGTCCCAAGCCAAGAGAGTCTTTAAAGAAGCAATAATGTCTCTGAGTGTGGGGTTGGTGGTTGGCTGAGGTCAGCGGGTGCTCCTGCAAAGCTCCTGCTACGTGTGTCTTTGGAGTTCTTTGATAAGCTGGGAGCAAGGAGTTTTCCACTAAGCAACCTTTGTACTGCACAGACTGGGAATTACTCTGCCTGTTCTGTCCACATGGAGGGGATTCCAACTGCTGTCCTTGTTTTTTCACTCCTGGGAAGAATTTGGCCTTGTAAAGATTAAGCTATTATGGACTCTTCAGTTTATATTTCTTCCAAACACTTGTGCAATGACTAATGCAACAAAAGCAGCATCTTTTGACCTGATTATAGCGTGGGAAAGTCTTTCCAAAAGCTGGGGATGATTGAGTATGGTGTGCTTGCTTTGTGAGTTCCTCATCACTTTCCTTGGTAGACTTCCTTCAGATTTCCAGATCTAACTGAATTACTCAGGAGTTTCTTAATACACAGAAGTCAAAGACCTGCTAGGAAGCTGGATGAAAATTCACGTTAAAATCCTTACTTGGAAAGGACTGGAGTGGAGTGGAACTCTTGTTTATGTCCTGGAAGAGCATAAGGTGGATTGTAATGAAACAGCTTTTCTGCTGCTGTTTTCACAGAGCATTCCTGCACTGGGGGGGTTATTGACCTCAGAGGATATTTTCATGGGGAAAAGGGTCCACAGAGCAGGACTTGTACATTTTAAACCTTGATTGTATTAGTCTGTAAATTCTATTGTGGGATAAGCCATCCAGTTTTACTGCAGCTTTTACACACAGTTCTGGTAGTATTATGAGAATGGCAGAAATTGGATTCCATTTAGCAACAGAATGTTTAGTATTAGATTGTTACTTTTAAGTGAAATGCTGTAATAACCTTAATTTGCAACAGCCATCTAAGGAGAGCTTCCAAAGCTTGCATAGCAGTGATTTTGTGGTTTTGTTTGGTTTGAAGTCATAAAAAAAAATCTGCAACTACTGGCACTGGAAATTCTGTGTCAGGGCTGAGCACCTAAAGCTGCTTTTATGCCTTCTAATACTTAAACTTCATTGAGCGTTCTTGATATGATGTAAATTTCAGAGGAGAGGAAGACTCTTGAGTCTGAGAATATATTGCATTGTTTTATGATTCTGGCTGTGTTTGTGATTCCCATTAAAGCAGATGGCATGGATTGAGCAGCTAGGGTGCATCTTACCACATAACAAGACTTAAAACCATCTCTGTGCTTAACAACTCTCAAAGAATGTGGTACTGGGAAAAAATATCAGTCCTGTCTTGAGAGGTTAGTAAAGCCATGATTCTGTGCAAAACAAATATGAAAACAACAAGCTATCTTCGTGAGAAAGGGAGACCAGCTAAAACTTTCTGCCATGACTTCTCCAAACCTCCATGTCCTGACAAAAATATATCCATCCTCTGGGATTCCTGTGGTTTTCTGCCCAGCCCAGCCCTAGCTTTTGGCTGAAGCAGGAGAAGTGCATTTGGGAGATGGAGAATCTCCTTGCCCCTATTTCTCATCCCTCTGTTCATTAATGAGCTCCTAGATAATCTCTGCTATGGCAGTAGAAGGCAGGGGGAAAAAAGCACCAGTTTGTGTTCCACCAATGAGATTCACAGGAACAAAGATCTTTGTGGTTTGAAACCAATATTCTGAAAGTCTGTCTGGGAACTGAGAGGAGTTAAGGCTATTTTGGGAATCACACTACTTTGAAAGAGAGTGATCCATTGCCTGTCTGTATATGCCATTTTCTCTCCTTCTGTTTAGCTCAGACCTGTTTGGAATTCATGGCAGCAGCAAAGTCAATTATTGGGAATTAATTTTATCACAAACATCAGTATGTAAAAGAGTAAGGAAAATGTGCCAACCTCTTGGTCTGGTTAAGATAGCAGATCCCATCACCTTTCCCCAGGATCCCTGGTAGACTTGGGAGACTGGAAAGAGTCAAATGAGGAAGATTTGAAACCATTCTCTACCGAACCTCCCTGCCAGCATAACACATGGAGTGTTAGAGAAGAGTTTCCAATAATTCTTTAGAAGTCATTATATTCTCCATTGTTTGCATTTAGAGGTTTATTGCTGACTCTGTTCACAGGGAACTCTGAATCCAGCCCACTCTGTACCTCATAACCTGGCTGGAGCAAGGTTAAAACTTCTGTGTTCTGGCGTGTTACCTTGGATGCAGCAAGTCAGACTAAATCCAAATGACTTCTCCATGGAATAATTTACATCAACCGCTGAATTTAATCAGCCAAAGGCAGGATGACTCGGGCTGTCCATTAAATAGCAGCTTGCTGAATCACTTCAGTCTGGATAAATTCATCTGGGAGGAAGCATAAATTTTTCTGTTTGCTGAACTTTGATATTACACAGCCTGGATATTCAGTTATGCAACCAGCAGGATCCTTGCCAGCAGAGCCCTCAGTATTTTTATACACACATTTGCATCTAAGGCTGCCACACCCTTTAGCAATGCATTTTTAATCTCCCTCAGTCCAGGGAGGGAGCACTGAGACCTGACCAAACACAGAATGGATCCTGTGATTTAATGTCACTGACAATGTACTGTCTTCTGGACTGCTTATATTGCAACTTACACAGCAAGAACTTTTTTCTTTTTTTTTCTTTTTTTTTCTTTTTTTTTTTGCCTGCATGGAAAATCCAGCACATCAACAGGCTGAAAAAACGAGATTCACAGATGTGTGCTGTAAGATGAGCGTGTCCAGCTATCAGCTTTTCCTATTCTGTTTCTACACCAAAATTATTAGCTGCAGACTTTGGGCTTTTGCTTGCTCTACATGTGTCCAAAAGATCTGTTTGATTGCACTTGGTCAGAAAGGAATGCTTTAAAAAAAAACATTCACCTGGTGTACAGACCATGTCTCAGGGCAAGGAGCTGGACTGAGGAACCCCACCAAACCCAGAGCACATCCACAGGTGCAGGAGCACCTCTGTCTAGCACAGATTATTTTGGAGTGATGATGTTTCCTTGGAATTTATATGGCTCTGTGTTTAGTTTTCCATATCCCACTGCTAAGGGAACATAAGCATTTTTCATCTGTTGCAGGAAACCTGACCCCACATTTATTTGTTGATGTGTGTCCTGGAGCATGCCTGGGCCTTGGTGCAGTGACACTGTGCAGCTTTGCAGGCCTTCCAGGGACAAACACCAAACTGTGTTGTTCCTTTTGGCCCATTCCTTGTGTTTCTTTGCTTTGACCTATTTTTGATGATAAAATTTATCACTGAGCAAAAAAATGAATTTCTTTTTGTTTATCTAAATTTTTACAATGCCTGAGACAACCTGTCTAAATCTTACCCTGTTTGGTATCAAAAGTAATAACATGCCCAGTGTGAGCTCATACAAATCATTTGGAATAGCAGAAATCCACAGTGTTGGCTTTCCTGCCTAAACCACAGGCTCTCCAGGAAATGCTGGAGAATCCCTAGTATCTTATTGGAAAGACTAAGAAAACTCTTCATTAAACCAAATTATAACATAGATTTCAAATGGTGCTAATTAAGTCCACTTTGGATGCTTAATTGTCATTGTTTGGATAGCATTGATTTTACCTTTTATGTCTGATGGTGTATTTTGCTGTTTAGCATATGCAAGTTTGCCCTCTATTGTTGCTGTCTGTGCTTGAACCATCAGGCCCCAAGTACATCTGTTACAGCACAAAGTTTAACAAAAGATCCTTCATAGAAGGGTTGAGCTAGAGAAAGGAGGAGGCATCGAGCCAGGAGTGTCAGAGCAAAGCTGCACTCTGCAGGGGTTTCTGTCCAAGAGCAGTAAATTACAGTGTCAATAGTTTTTGGAAGGAAACCTGGGATCCTCATTTCTAATGAAATAAATGCCTCAAGAGTGCAGTTTTTTGGAAACCCCAGAGTGATGGGAGTGTTGCACATTCTGGCCAGCAACACAGCAACTATCTGCCTGCTTATCTTGTGGAAGCTTCTCAAGTGAAGTACTTTTGTGTGTTTATGACTGAATTTGTCAGATTTACTTCTAATGCTGATAGTCCTATTCAAAATGATTAATTTGCACCATATATTTGTCAACATATGAAAAAACCCAGGTGGAAATAATAAGACTTTAGGAGCGTGTACTTGGCTCTGGTTTGACTTGAACCCATTGAAATTGATTTGAAAAGAGCCCATGAGGTTTCAGCCTAAACAGGCTGCTCTCTCTAGCTGCATTTGCCTCTAAGCAGCAAACAACCTACTTACAGGAAACCCTGGCATTTTTAACACCATCTTGGGTGAAGACTGTGTGTGTTGCTTCTTGACTTACTTGTATTGATGTAATTTATGACGGTACTTCTTAAATTGGGGAGATGCTTTCATATCACCCTGGAAATAGGGGGAAACAGTATTTGAAGTTTAGTTGGTTTCATTTCCTAAGACAAGAGAAACAAGGGAAATTTGCTGGAATAGCTTTGCTGCCCAGTAGGAGGATTTGTGGTGTGAGGGATGTTGTGGGGCACAGGATGTGTGAATTTCCATGTGTGTGGGCAGCAGGAGAAGCAAGTCCCAGCTCAGAGTCTGTCCGAGGGGGAGTTAATTATAGCCTCACAGGGTTAAAGCTATTTCTGTCAGATGAGTAGGGGCAGTGGCACTCCACAAAACAGTGCCCATGTTGGTTGTGTAAAACCAGCCTCCTCCTGCCTTCACAGCCTCAGTGAAGCTCCCAGGGAAGTTATTCCCAGAGAAGTTACTCCCAGGTTCTGCTTGAATAAGAATCTATCCAATGGCATCCTCTGAGGGGTGGTGTTACTCTGCCTGTCTATATGGTCTATGACTGCAGTACAAATGGTAATAGGTTTTTTTTAATCTTCTTAACCTGGCACAGTAAAGTAAGTAAAGACTGGGGAGAGACATTCTTGAAACTGAAGGAAATGCAAAAAGAATGTTTGAAGAGACAAGAGTTTGTGTGTGTATTTCATGTTTCTGTTACAGGATTTCCAGTAATTTAACCCTGAGGTATCAGCACTGTTAAATGGAAAGGACCAGATCTAAATTTAACATAATTATATTAACAAGCTTGTATTTATTTAAGACAAGTGTTTCTAATGTTAATTTTGTTTTTCAATTTATCTGTTTTGTTTTGAAGCACCTGACGTTTCAAAGGGAGTTTGATTCTGATTCTCTCAGGCACTATAGCTGGGCTGCAGACACCTTGGACAATGTTAACCTTGTTTCCAGCCCCATCCATTCTGGGTAGGTCACTTAACAGTTTTCCTTTATCTTTAGATGTGGATCTGTATTGTTAGCTGCAGAATAGAGCCTGCTGTAATGGCTGATAGCATGTCTGTTCCTGCTCCACTGGAAGCCAGTGGCAAAATTCACACTGACTTCATGGAGGGTGCTTAATAACAGGAGTCAGTCTAAATTCTGGATATCAAACCAAAAACTTGCTTCTGCACTTAATTTTCCGAATGCCTAAACATTGTAATCCCACAGGTTTCTCTTCAAGAGTCCTGTTTTGCTTTTTCTGTTGCTTATGCTTTGCTTTGTGTCATAAATGATTTTGTTTGCATTGTGTTAAATTATTTGGAATATGAAATCAGAGATAGTATGTTATGTTTTCTGTTTCTGCATAGAGGAAAAAATGGGGGGCTTTAATTTGGTCTCTTATTTTATTTATACTTCATGCTCCTAGTCTCTGATATCTGTAGTTTGATTTTAGTGGTGCTATTTGTTTACTTATGAGTCATCACTGTTATTTAGGTGCTTCTTGACAGTGCCACACAGACTTGATTTAAATGCAGTAGTAGTGATGTCTGAATGCATATTGTAAAAATTTGCAAATGAATGTGTAAGTAATCTTTGCATGTTATTAGATTGTCTAGTGTAAATATTTGTTGTTTAGTTTTTGAGATCAGGACATAAAACCTCATATCCGCTTTAATTTACTTCCCCATTTTGTGACTAATTACATTCTTATCATAAAAATGAGTGTGGCACATACCAAAGTGTTTCATTTCCAATACAGCAAGCCCCACAAATCTAAAGCTACAGTCCCACACTGCATATCTGCACCTGCATCTGCTGAACAGATCTATGCAACAGTGGATTTTTAGGTCCCAAGCTGACAAAACACTGCACATGGTCAGTGCTAGCTTTCAAATGTCAAGAATTGCAGTGTGAAAAGCTGAAGACTGTTGGTTATCATGGAATGGTGCTTTGACAAAGGACCTCAGAGAGCTGGTAGCCCAACCCTTTGCTTTGCTGTAGGGTAAAATGTAGCCAAGCCATTCCTGAAAGACTTTTAATGTCCTAATAATCACAAAAAATTAGAGATTCTGTAGGCCTTCAGCTTCAGGAGTCCACTATCTTTTGTTATGCTGTTTTTTCCCCTAATGCTCAGTTTAACATTTCATTGCTGCAGACTAAGCCTATTTCTTAGCCATGGTGGATATCCATTTTCATATCCATAGTGGGCATGGAGAACAGTATCTTACTGGTCACTTAACAATTGTTTTCTATGTCTGAAGACATGTAGTCCTGTCTTTTAGACTAAAATGTCCCAGACCCTCCTAGATGGTGCTTTCCCCATGCCAGCACATTCCTGCTGCTCTGCCCCAGCTCTCCCCTCTTTGATGAGAGCTTGTTTGTAAGACAGGATGGCCACCTCCTTGGTCTGACACATAGCACATTTAAGCAGTCCCACAATAAGAGTCACCCTTTTGGTAGTTGCAGTTTTTGTTTGTGATCTGCTAGAATTTCTTGGCTCTCTTTTGAAATCCTGAAGTTTGGTTAATTTTTACTGGTGTTGTGTTTAAGTGTTTGGTTTTTCCCCTCTGTTTGCATTTACCTCTGTGGTATTTCAGTTTGCTGGTTCCAGCCCCTTTTTCCATTTTTTTAGCAAGAGAACTTTTAATTCTGATCCTATTTTCCAAAGACTTTTCAGACCTTTTTTCTATGTTGAAATTGTGAAGGCATTTAGCCTAGTACCTGTGTCAGGACAGCAGAGTGAAATATGCCCTTGAAGTTCCCTTTCAGTGTAACAGGAAAGCACTGATGGTATCTCTTTTGAGGTAACTTCTCAGGTGATCCTGCACTTACCTTATCTGTACTGTACCTCCATTGCTTGCTGAGGTACCAAGGCAGTACTTCCACACATCAAAGAAGGAATTTAAATTAATTTGGCATTAATTGCTCTTCCACTTGTGTTTTTGGTTTGTTTTCATTTTGAGCCTGGTGGTAGGAAAGGTATAATATCTTGATTTATTACCTTGATCCTTTAGGCCCTTATAGAGTGATTACTAAATAATTTATTCCTGAATATTTCCTGGTAATGTAATTTGGGTTAGACTGATTCATCTAAAATTCTCTGGTTTCTTTTCATCCTGATAGAAGATAGGTCTGATGTTTTCATCCTGCCAGTCCTCTGGGACAATACTTGCCTGCCCTTAGATCTTCAGCATGTTCACCAGTGGTTCCAGGCCTCCAAAACATATGTTCTGTGGACATGGGGGATTTCACATGAGATCTGCTCCCTTGGTACACTGGCCCTCTCAAATGCAGAGGTGTTCTGAGCTGCTGCCCAGAGGGGAGCAAACTGTGGGGCTGGGTGGCAGGGAGAGGGCAGATATCCTCCAAACAGGCATAGCTCTCCAAATGGGCATAAACCAAAATATTCTCCAAACATGTAGGGCTTTTCTAACCCATTACATTTCTTATTTGATGTAGAAAATCCATCAGAAATGATGCTCTGAGGATTCAGTTCCTTTGTCAGGGAAAAAAACCCCAAATCTCACTTGTTGCTTATTTACTTTTCAGTTGTGTCTCCATATCATAATATCCTGTTTGATTTTCCTGGTTATCTCCACCTAGAGGCAATCAACAGATGTTCCCTACTAATCTTCCAGCACCTCAGCACATCTGATATGCAGAGGACCATGACTCTTCACATCTCTTCTGCCAGCCTTTTCCTAAACAGCAAATCCTTTTCTGCTTGTTTGGGGTGCTTCATCCCTGTCTTTGTCCCCAGCTCTGTCTGTGGCCAGGGGCAGGGGCTGCCAGCCCTCGTGGTGTGGTGGCCCCACTGCTCTTGGCCATCTCCGTCATCCCAGGGCTCCTGCCGGGCAGGGAGCACCACTGCTGCCTCGGCTCACTCTTTCCCCATTTGCTCCTTTTGTCAGGAGAAAGCATCAGTGTTTGTTCTTATTTCCTCACCCAGGCAGAAGGGGAATTCTGGGAGCAGGATGTGGAGATCTAGCAATGTATCAGTGAAAGGAGAAGAAAGTTGAAATTGTTGGCAGTGATTTCGACTCTTCTGGTTTTTCCTTTTTTCAA
Source organism: Urocynchramus pylzowi (assembly GCA_013397555.1). Taxonomy (NCBI): domain Eukaryota; kingdom Metazoa; phylum Chordata; class Aves; order Passeriformes; family Fringillidae; genus Urocynchramus; species Urocynchramus pylzowi. Next base: position 2,022,890 of record VZRH01002850.1, on the reverse strand, counting down.
GCCAAGATAATGTTTTATGTTTTTCTTCTTGAGTTCAGATAAGTTGTTTTGCCAGCATATGTTTTGAACAGGGTCCATTGTAAGCAGTACACTGAAATACATCATGAATCTTGAGGCCTCTGGAAGGGTAGAGACCCTCACCAAAATGACCTTCAGCTGTCAGATGTGAGCTTACTCCTGCAGCTTTCCCAAAGTAAAATGTGGGTGTTGTCTCTTTGTGTTGCCTTTAACTCCTTCATTTTCCTAGCTGAAAGAAAGAAATGAGTGTGAATATTTTCCAATATTGAAAAACTCAGAATTACTGGATCCAGTCTTGCAAAGTGGAATAAATCAGATTCTTTATAGTTTACTGTATTTCAAATTATGTTAACTATATGTAGTTTAAATCATATTAACTGTATATAATTTACTCCAACCTGCTGTGCACACAGAACTAATTCTTGACAGCAGTGCAATGGATGGCATGGACTCATACTCCTTTCAAGCATCCTGCCACACATATGTTTATGCATTATGATTTGGAAAATAAACTCTTGCTCTAGAAAAGTGCAAGAACTGGTTTTCCATGGCACACAGGAGCATGTTTTTGGAATTCAATGAAGAGGTTGTGTTGCAATAAATTCTCTGCCAACTAAGTAAACAGCAAATGCTTTTCTCCTTGTGCTTCTGCATTTTCCAGAGAACTTATAGAGTTGTGCCTCCCTTTCAGATGTTTTTTTCCATATGTAGCATATTTTATATGACATATGTCACCATATGTGAAGCAAAAGCCAAATAATTTCTAAAGCTGGCCTTCAAACATGTTGCTTTTGTTATTTTTCTGATTGTTACTTTTTCTTTGCACTTATTATTGATATTTTCTGTTGCTTGCCTCTAATTATCTTGCATTAATTTTCCCATTTGCTTTCTAAATTATTTTGCAGCTATTCCTCTCCACTCCCCCAGTATGATTCAAGGTGATAACTCAGTGCTTTCTGTGAATCCTCATTTTATTTTGTTTTTTAAACTTTTTTTCCCACAGAGTGTGTGTAGATGTTTGTAGTGCATCCAACCACATCCTCATCCCTTCCATGTATCCAAGTAGAAATGCTCATTAGCCTTTAGCATTGTGTTTTAGAGGTCATACTGTAGTTTCCATTATTAGTGCAACATTAATTTAGGTAAGCATCAGCTACTAATGTTTTTAGCTAGAAAGTGCATGAAATGCTGTTTGGAATTGTTGTTATTGTTTTCCACGGTAAGTTACTAATCAGGAAATTAAACAAGGAAATAATTCATTAATAAGCTGCTGACAGTGGTTGCCTTTCTCTGGGAGCAATAGGCACAAAGGCAGGTGTGCTGCAGGTTTAGTCTGCCCTGGAGGCTGGAGCTGCTGGAAGGGGCTGGTCCCTGCCCTGGGGCTCAGGCTCATGCCAAGGGTTATTCACCCTTGCTGGGAGCAGTGTGCAGTAGCAGTGCAATGCTCCTGGCTGCTGAGACTGGACTGACCTTAAAATCTACAGCCCAAACATCCCTGGTAACTCAGGCACTGATTTTTGTAGGTACTTAGTTTTAACTTCTAATGTTTTTTTTTATTTTTTAATTATGAATTTAAGACAGTTGATTTAGGTACCTAGAGATTTTTGGCAATTCACTCTTACATACTTTCCATCATTTAAATAGTTTGGGTACAGAAGCCAGCATCTTATTTGAGTGTAAGTTTTGGCATTTTTGCACAAGATGAAAGCCTCCTTTTCATTATTAATTCTCAGGTGTCTTAACAAGCCAGTAACTGTGTAGATGATAGGCAGTTCTCCAAAACATTGCTTTGTGCTGAGCCATCAGGCCAAGCCCGGCCTTGCCAAGCTCCCCAGGAGGCTCCTCCATGGTGCTGTGACCAGCTGTGCCTCCCTGGAGCTGCCACAGCTTCAGCCCTGGGGATGTTCCAGCCAGGCATCCCTCCACCCCACAAACTTCCAATCTGAAAGGGCCCCAGCTCCTCTGCACACAGAAACCATGCACGTTTCTAAAAGGCCAGCTGAGCATCCATAAATACTAAGATTATAATCACTTATAGAGTATATAATTTAAAGATCAGGCATACTGGTTCTGACACAGGTCTCATATTTATGGAAAGTGTTGGGTTCGCCAAGATCCTGTCCTGCTGAAACAATTCCTCTTGTGAGGAGCTGGGATACCCTAGTGGCAACATTTGGATTTGTTGGAGTACAGTGCATTTATCTAGGAGAGAAACATGGAAGGTGGATACAGTTTTTCTGTATGAAAACTACTGTGAAATATCATGCCTCAGTATTGTAAAGTGTCTGGCGCATGAGAAATTGTAAATTTGGGCTAGGGTGATCTCAGAGAGCAGTTTTACCTCCCCATCTTTACTGATGGATTTTAATTTGAGGAAAGGCAATGTAGCAACTTCTTGATCTGGAATTCAGCTGGACAATATTGTCCACCATACTTCCTATATTTATAGCTTGTGTCCCTACTCACTTCTCTCCTGCAGACCACTAAATACCAGATGTTGATTTCTCTCCTGCTTTTGTGCAGATTTTTCCCACCCATGTTGGCCAGACTTCTGAATACAGTTTATTTGTGGGCCTGGCCAGTGCCTGTCAGCTGCTGCTGTTGATATCCTGCTGGTCTCAAAGCAAATGGAACTGTGCTGCACAAATTCCCAGTCATACTTCCCAAGAGCACTTGGGGGCTTTTTTCCAAGAGCTATCACAATCCCCTGGATTACTGGCTGACACCCTTAGTTCACTTTTCTGTCAGGAGCCAGGAAATTGAATGAATTCACCTGTTAGTCATGTGAAAGTTCTTAAAAGCTGGAAGTTTTGGCAACAGCCTTGAAAATAGTGAAGCCACATGACAGATGTGTCACCTATGTCAGTGTCTGTCATACAGAAGGAACAAACAAAATCTGTACTGGATTTGAGACTGAGCTGGTAACTTGTGTCCCTCTTGATACCAGCCTGTTATTGCATCTTCTACCTGAAGCTATTCTAATATGAATTGTTAATTTTAATTATACCCATGCTAATATAAAGGATTTTATTGAAAAATATACCACTCATCATTTACAAATATAATTTCTTACCCCCTTATGAAAAAATGGAAAATTATGCATTGGAATGACACTAGCAAGTGTGATTTTTCTTTAATGTCTCTCTTTTTTGCTAATGAATCTAATCTTCAAAGAGAAGTAATGGCATGATTTCCTCCAGGGAGCCAACAGCCTAAAGGAAGTGAAGTACTTGGTAGTCATCACTTATCTTCCCCATCAGTGGAAGCCCTTAGTAGCCTGGACTCTCACCCGTGGTGCTGGCACTTGCTCTGGCAGCCATCAAGAGTGTTTGCAAATGAGACAGTGGGAAGGTTTTAAAGACTGAGGTTCCTAAAATAATAAGCATTTTTGATTCTCCTCAGTGTAGAAACACTGTCTGGTTGCTTTATGCATGTGAGGCTAATTACCCTCATTTGTGGACAATAGAGCTAACAGCAACAAAGGGATGTTTTAAAATTCTAACCAACCACTACTGATACACTACTTGTTTACACTTTTAATCCAAAGTGCTCGGTAGAGCATGGTCATTGGTAGAGCATGGTCATTTCACCATGACCATTGCTACAGCTTTAGCAATTCCTGCTTTTGATAACCAGTAGTTAACACGCAAGTAGAAGTTCTAAAAGGATCTTCGTGTTCTTTTTAGTTTAGCTGGGATCGGGATGACTTTTCTAATGATTTGAAGTCTGTGTCTGCTGACTTTTTGCTGATCTTCTGCTTGTTTCGAGGCGACTTTCATTGAGGTGTTTTCTTTTTTGTGCAGTTTCCTGGTTAGTTTTATGGTGGATGCGCGCGGGGGTTCCATGAGGGGCAGCCGGCACCATGGCATGAGGATCATCATCCCGCCGCGCAAGTGCACGGCGCCCACCCGCATCACCTGCCGCCTGGTCAAGAGGCACAAACTGGCCAGCCCACCACCCATGGTTGAAGGAGAAGGATTGGCAAGTCGGCTTGTAGAAATGGGGCCAGCAGGGGCACAGTTTTTAGGGTGAGTTGTTCTGTGAGTTTAATTGTTTATGCTCGCGTCGCACCTTTCGTTCCCTTCATCCTCTGGATCTAAGTAGTCAAACATTGACTCTGCCTCAGCTGAGCTCGTAGCACAGGCTACTTAACTTAAAACATTGAAAAATGCCAACCTACCATTCCTTCTGTAAAGAACCCTTGCATTTTAAGGAGAGTTTTGCCTCTTTGATGACTGCAGGATGGAGATGAAGGTAAGGAAAGCCATGGGAAGGCCAGGTCCCACCCCCATCTACGCATGCAGCCCTGCCTTGTAAGTCAGGAGGAGTCGCACACTGAAAACTCAGAGCAGGTTTTGACCCTCTTGCTTGTAGAGTATTTAGAGAAGCAGCACTATCACAAAGAATTGTCTAGAGACACCCACAGGGACCCAGATGCTGAGCTCTGTTCCCAACATGTGCACGGCTCCCCCTGGAGTTGCTGGGAGCTGCCTGTCTCCGTCTTCTGGAGCAAAACCACTCGGAGTGACGGTGGAGCACCTGCTGTGGAGTGGTGGTACAAGTAGTACCAGTGCTAGGAACTGACTGATTTTAAAACTTGAAGTAGGGGAAACAATCCACTATGATGTGGCCTTTTTTTTCCCTAATTATAAATTTTGTTCATTACCGTGAGTGGCACCCTGGTATAAACTGCTGGTTCTGTCGGGAATGACAGCTTGTTCCTAATTTCCCCTTCTCGTTTCTCTTCCTGCTGCATGGATGTTATTCAGTAAACTGCATCTTCCTAAAAGTCCTCCCCCTCTAAATGAGGGTGAGAGCATGGTTAGCCGAATCCTGCAGCTTGGTCCACAAGGAACAAAATTTATTGGGTAGGATATGTACGGAAAAGATACAGAATGTCTACAGTTTTTCTTTTGTTTCCAATTTTTTGTTAATCCCATTATTTTCTTTAAGTTTCCTAAAACTTTCAGTTGATTTATGTCACTGAAAGAAAATCATAGTGGCTTGATTTAATATAGCTCTGCTACTACCTTGTGCTTATAGGCATGTAAAATTCACTGCCAGCATTCTGCTTTCATAACTTCTGTGCTTTTGTAATTTTTTAAATTTGAAGTGTTTCTACTGCATTAAATACATTTTAATACACAGTGGCAGTCCTTTAAGTTCAACCCTGTGGTAGAGAAGGTATTTACAGGCCTCAAGTGAGACAGTTTTGGGAAGAGCATTTGTAAAATGTGATCGCATAAAGTCCATTACTTACGAAAGATTATTCAGAAAAAAATGTTATCAAGTGAATGAATTGATTCAGCAAGATTGGAGAAATACTAATCTTTTCAACCTGCAAGAGGCATCTTGTTAAAATAAATTTACAAAGCCAAGTATGCTACCCAAAGGGACTGCTGTGTATAGTCTAAACATGTAAGGATGTTTCCGGATGTTTTTGACTGTTGTTTTCAAACCATATTGTGAAATTTATTGGATTAGGTTTTCAAAATATTGGTGAGTGTTTGGTGTTCCAAACCTGTTCAATACCTTCTCACTGAGTATTCTCGTTGAATGTCATGCACAAAATTGTGTAGTTTCTAAATATTTACAGAGACAGTATCTGAAATATTAGCCTGCAAAGATTGTACTACAGCCTTAGTTTTCAGCTCGTGCTCTTTTAAACTAGAGAGTAAATATCTTAAGCAATGTATTTGAATTTTTGGTATTTTCTTGCTGTGCACAATGGGAGAGAGCAGCTACATTCCTGTTTTTTTTGTTAAAGGACTTGAGATTTGAAAAATAGACTGGGTGTTCCTAAAAGCATATAAAATATATATTAATTAAACTGTTTTTATTATTTTCATGGGGAAAAAAACCCCAACTCTTCTCCCTGGGAATTTAGTGTGCAAACTGGGCCTCAAGCTAGTTTGTTTTTCCCCATGATGGCTGTTGTGATTTTATGCTCAAGTGATGGATTGGTTAATGCACCCAACACCTGGCAGATGTACAGTACCACAGAAATGCTGCACCCTTCTCCCGTCATGTGACACTGCTTTTAACCAAGTTGTTACAAAGCAGTAAAACCCTATACAACCTCTGTAGGAAAATAATGATACTGTCTATTTAAATGTCTTAAAGCTGCATAATCCATAAATGTTCACTTACTGTGTGATTTCAGTCGGTTTGTCTTAGCATACTTTAAAATGCATATCCTGCCTGTGAAGTGTTTGGCAACAGTGTCTGTTTTGTTGAGGAATGGCACATGAAGTGGATGGTGGTTTCTGTTGGTTGTTCATACAAACTGTTCAGTAATGCACTTGCAGTCCTCTGTTGAAGGTACATTGTCTGGTGACATAGGTGTATTATTAACCACCTTCTCATTCCCTTTCCTTCCCCCAAAAATGTTTGACAGTAACTAATATAAATGTGGTCGTGATGTTGTTCAACCCAGAGAAGTCCATTCTGAAAGGATCTAACGATTCCCCGGTGATGTTTGCTGTGCAGAGGTTGCAGCTGTGATGCTGGGCATGAGAACCAGAAAGTGGAGCTAAAGAAAAACAGTCTCTTTTATTTCACAGGAGCTGCATCAACAGAGAGCCAGGGAGAGCTTTGAAAACTATGGGACTTAGTTTGAAGTTCAAAATCTGCATAAATGCATGGTTCCTGTTACAGTCAGTGGCTGTTGCATGCACTGGGATAGACAGACTGCTTCTGAACTGACTTTGTCCCTTCAAACTCTCTGAGCCAAATCCAAACTTCGACTATGCTAATGCCAGTTAAAAGTCAGCAGTGCTGTGTATGCTGGAGGCAGGTTGGATCACCTACACCCTGGGATAAATGAGCAAGGAGGACTCTCCTTACTAAAAGTTGTCACTACTTTTTTCATGGAGGCAGATATTTCAAAAGATTTGCACTAAAAACTAAGCTATATATTAGTGGTTTTTATTTATCCATTAATATAGTTTAAATGATAAAGGATTGTGCAGCTTTGGCAATTTTAAAAGCATTTTTACTGTAACAGTGTTAACTATTTAAAATTACTATAGCTTTCTTAAGGACTCATAGGAAATTGAGGGCAGTGAGGAAATGTAGGGTTAAAAATAACATGGTTCCTTTTTCCCTAGCCCTGTCATAGTGGAAATCCCACATTTTGGATCAATGCGAGGCAAGGAAAGAGAACTGATCGTACTCCGGAGCGAGAACGGTGAGACGTGGAAAGAGCACCAGTATGACAGCAAACATGAAGACTTGACTGAGATACTTAATGGCATGGATGAAGGTAAATATTTTCTCAAAGCTTTAGCCTTGCCTTTGTGAAGGCTTGCTAACATGGGCTGACTAAAGCAAACTAAAATAAAACAGTGCAGGGGATGTCAGACTTCAGGGAATACAGTGTGTGTTCCATATTAAACTGATGGAAAGAGCGTAAGGAGAAACTGTTCTGCAGTGGCCTGGAGACATCCTGAAATGAGTGGTGAATTTTGGTCTGAAGTCTTGCCAAGCTTAAGCAGAGTTTGCACAGTTGCTTTCCAGCATGAATTTGAGAATAACACCCAGCTGGAGGTACACGTGTCTCTGCTGCTCAGGCAGGGCCACGGGAAGGTCATTCCAAACCAAGGATGAAGTGTAAATATCAGCTCTATGGGACCTTCCCACAGACACAGAGCTTGCCCCTAGAGCATTCTTATTTCAAATGGTGTTGTTAGAGATTGCCTCCCACAAGTACACAACCTGCCTTCCTGGAGCCCATCTGGGAAGTCTGGCTCCCTTGTTTTGCTTGAGCATTGCTGTTGGTGTGAGTCCCTCAAGATGAGGGGACCCAGCTGTACAAATCCATCAGAAGATGCTGTCACTGATGGTCCCTGAAGACAAATCGTTTCCAATACAGCAAGCCCCACCTGCAGTGGTTCCTTGGCACCACTGCTTTCTTTTCCTAGCAAGCATTTTGCAATACTCGTGCTGATAAACCGTTGTTCGAGCTCTTTGCATCCGAGTGTGAATGCAACAGTTTGTGGTGTGGACTTCGGTTTAGTGGAAGGGTTTATCCACAGGATTTTCCCTGGATAACCTACAGAAAGTCATAGCATGATAGGGTACAAGCTGCAGGAAAGTTCTTTCATTATCAGCACAAGCAGGTGAAGGAAATGATGAGGCTGTGGATGGCAGCTCTGGAAGGCATCTGTGGGGCAGCTCTGCCTTGGATTTCAGCCTCTCCGTGTTTGATGAGGGCAGCCTCAGCACAGGGCATGCCTGGGCAGTTGTGCTGCTGTGAGGGTCTCCCTGGGCATCTGAAATACAGCATTTTTACTATCTTCCTGATCTTCTGGGAATGGGGGCAGCAGGAAAAACTTCACTTTGGAGTATTTGAACTGCACCTGAGCTTGTACAAACACAAAGCAGCAGCAAAGATCTGCTTGCTTTGTGATGATCTATTGTAGCTATTTATTTCAAAATAAATGTAATGGAACCAACCAGACAGGAGGGCAGAAACACTGCAAATGTTTTGCCCACTGCCAGTGGGTTTGGAAAATAAAATAAACCTCACCACTGAAGGGTACCTAAAAGCAGTGGAACAGGCAAGAGATGGACATGGTCCAGGATAGTGTGGCTTGGGGAATTATGATTGCTGCAGGATTGAATGCAGTAGTTGCAGCCTTTGAACGAGAAAAATCTCACCACTGCCCCTCCTTCTCTGCACACTGGCATGGGATCAGAAGTGATGATTTGGTATTTGGGTGAAGTAGTGGTGCCTTGAGAGGGGTGAGGTAGCCAGCACTGATCAGCAGCTTGCGTGTTTGTTTCATGTGCTTTTCAAACTGAGCTTAGTTTGATTTGGGGAACTCTGGGCACAGAAATATTGTTCTGAAGTGCTGCAGCTTGCAACACTTATGGAAGAACTCACATATGGATAAATTGACAATTTACACAGGTGAATTCAATAAATAAAAACACTTTGAGAGAGGTGGACATGAAGCCCTCGGTACTTAGAGCCTAAAATAATAAGCTTCACAATATGGAGCCACAGGACAACTTTCTGATCTACTGAGGGTTTCAGGTGGCTCTTTCCTTCTGGGGAACTGCTGTTTGAGGTTGGTGGGTATAAGTGCAGCCAAATAATCACACAAGTATGATGGCCATTCTTCTGTTAGAGTGAAAATATTTGACACCTTAAAAGCCAAACCTCAGGAATGGCTTTTACAAATCCAGGCAATCATTTGTGAGAGGAAAAGGAGAAAAATACTGCAGACACATTCACTGTAGTGATTATTTGTTCAGTTTGTTTTAGCTTAATCCTTCTCTGGCTAGGAAAGCAAAATAAATTAAAAAAAAAACCACCCTGCATTAAAATAGTGCAAGGGTTTTGACAAAATTCCACTCTAGTTAAATGACTCCTTTGCAATGTAAAAGGTCTTCCAAGCAATGACCAAAAAATTACAAATTTGTAGACTTGAGTGGGTTGGGTTTTTTTCATCTGAACTTTTACTGTTTTGTTACAAAATACCACAGTCAGACTTGGCTCAGGGGGAGTATCTTGCATCTCAGAAGACATAACTTTGGAAGAAGTTTTATTCCAGGTATGAACTCTGGAGGCAGAAGCAAGCTTTAATTTAAATAAAAAGCAGCCACATAGTCATTTAGAGAAATTTAGTGTGTCTTTGCAAGAAAACTCATCTGCATAATCATCTCTGCGTGCCAGGAGGTGCTGCAGGAGTGCCCATTTTCTGTTAAAAGCAGCTTCTCTGTCAAAGCTGCTGTGATCACAAGCCCTTCCCACCCGTGCAGTGAAGGAGGGCAATCAGTCCTTTATTGCAGCTCCTCAGTCAGCTGGGTTTTAGCCGTGCAGTTCGCTGCTCTGTTTGGCTGTTCCTGTTTTGCTCTGCCCCTCAGCCAGCAGAGATGAGAGCAAGGACATCCCTCTGTCAAAAACCAAAAACCTGCTCTGCGCTGGGAGCAGCACCATCTGCTGGGAAGCCTCATCCTAGACCCCAAATCATCCCACTCCAGGGCTGCTGCAGGATTAAATAGCAGCAGAACTTTGGGGTTATTAGCATGAGAGAACAATGAACCATGATGTAAAGAGCCTGTTTTTTTTGGTGCAGTCAGGTTTCTGCTTAAATAGGTTTTATTTTAAGGATGGTGCTGTACTTAGGCAAATACAGGGAACTTGGCATTTTTAGGAGTAGGAGGAGTGTGGCTCCAAACACAAGGGTAGCAATTCACAGCTCTTGGCCATATTAAGTTTATTTATACTTGAATCAAATAAAATATATGTATTTTTTGAATTTATTACTTTTTCAGGAAGAAGATCTCTGCCTTGTAATTGGTAAATACATCATGTTTTCAGACAGGCTCCTTTTATAGATAACTTCTGTTTGCTTTTAACATTCCTTCACCCTTTAGAGGTACCTATAGACAAATTGTGGGCACAAATGCACACACTGGGGTAGCTAATCTTTTAAAAGTTATTTGCAGACTAGTGAGTGAGCCAAGAAATGCAAATGCTTGTGGCTACAGTAAGCTTGCAGCTGCACGGTGTGGTTTCAGATGGGAAGCAGGAGTTTTTACATAACTGAATCGACAGATCAAACCAGAGTGTGACCTTGTTTATGCTTGAAGTTTAAAATGCCACCATAAATCACTCTGCAGTGATTTTGCCACATTTCCAAGAAAAGTTTTTAAACATATTGCTGTTAAACTGTATGTTGTGAATAGCAAGATAAAAGATTACACAAAAATATACATAGAGGACATTGCCTTATTTGAGGGTGAAGCATCCTTGTGGCACTGGGAGTGTGGTTATGTGTGTGAAACACTGAGGTGGGTCTGGTTACCAGCATCTTCCTGCCCTCAGTTTCTCCTTGCCCCTTGCCATGTGCTCTCTCTGCCGCCATCCCCCTCCTGGATTTTCCTCCATGTGGATTTTTCTCCTGCGTGCCATGCTTTTAGTGCAGCAATTCCTTCATGGGCACACCTCAGTGTGGGGAGAGCTGGGATCCTGTTCTCACCCCACCCTGCGGGCTGGGCACCCTGACAAGGTCAGCTCTGCTCTAGCCAGGACTGAGGGAGGGTTGCACAACTCAGAGAGCTGTTCAGGCTGGGAGGTACAGGTGAGATTTGATTTTTCAGTGCTAGCAAAATTCTTTTGAGGCCCTGGCGAGGGAAACCAGATACACACAAAGACACCTTGAAGCTCATGAAACAGCCAGGTGTTCTGTGCCTTGTCTTGATCTATTTCGAGTCAGAAGATCCTTTCTCTGTGTTACCTTATCTGAAAGTAAAAAAAAGAAAGGTATTAGATGTAGATGAACTTGATCCACAACTGCCTCTCACCAGAGAGAACTGGTGTGATTGCCTTCCTTGACCTGAGCCAGCCTGTGTGAGGTCCCTCTTGACCTTGGAGGACATGGCTGGGTTTCTCTTCTCCCTTTCTCTACTGTTCATGTGGCAGCATGCACCACACGCTGTGATGTTCTTTTCCTGTGTCCTTCCCCTCTCTCCATCTCCTCTCTCCTCCATCACTCCTGTGGAAGATCAGACACCAAACCATTGCAGGATAAATGTGCCATACACATGGGTGGCAGGAGAAGACTTCTGCACACATACACAATACCTTTCTCTTGACTCACTAAAGCTGGGTGGCTGTAAGAGTTTTTGGGCTGTTAGCACAAACCTGGGAGACAGTGACATTGGGAGATTCTTCCCAGTTCTGCCACTAGCCTTTCTGCTTTGCCTCTCCATGCTTCACTATCCCTATCTGCATGATGGGGTGCACAGAATATTGCTCTGTGGCTAAAGCCCCATCCCTCCAGAACCCAACCATCTAACCAAAACATGCTTCAAGGTTTGTCATTGAAACACTCTGCCCAGGAATGAGGTGTCAGCAGCTGAGGGAAATAGTAATGATGGTATCTCCCTCTGTAAAATGCATGAGGTGTGTTTGGGAAATGTGACCTCTCCCAGGACTAGTTTTCCCTGTTTCATTAATTCTGTCGTGCTAATGCTGCATTTCTCAGGGCAGTGTGAGAGATGGTTTGATTGCTCATCATCTTTTTTTTTTTTTTCCCTGTTAGAGGGCAACTTCATATAGAAGCTTACATATGTATGATACAAACAGAACTTCCCTATATATAGTCCAACTCCTCTCCATGCCTGACTGTTGCTCTGCCACTCTTCCCATCTTCCTCCTCTGAAGGAGAGTGCCTGCCAGGTTCAAAGGACTTTGAAATGTTCTCGTACAAATCACTATTTTTCTGCTTCAGGAGAATTTTAATTATCCTTCACCTCTGTGAGCATTTTACAGTGGGTTTTTTCTCTAGCAGCAAACAGGAGATGATTAGGATTTACCAGTCAAGATGATACCTGCCTGGGAGTTTAGGAATCCAGTTTGTCTCCTGCACAAGCCATTGCTTCCAGAGGCTGCAGGCAGAGTGACTAATTCATTAGAGGGCTTCAGATATCAATCTCTGAGTCAAAATAAATGGAAGCTGACATTATGATAAGAAATTATCCACTTCTGGTAGGTAAATATGATCCCCAGCACCACTGTGAGATTAATCCAAACTATCTACTGAATGTTTTAAAATGGAAAACTGATATTTTACCAAATTTGCATTCTAATTCTTTTGGAACTGTAATTGAGCTTACATGTTTAGAGGAGGAAAATGTCTCCATCACAAAGTATTTTACGAGTGTCTTTTGTCTTAGTATTATTTCTGGTCTTCCTGCTTTCTCTTGCTGGATCTGATAAAAATGCCATCTTTTGAGGAACAAACTTTATTTAGAAATTCCCTTTTTAAGGAAGAAAATAAGTGCTGAAATTTGTGGGGTGCTGCAATGAAATCCAGTTACAAGAGATAAAAAGGCCAAGTGCAAGAAGGTGCAAGGAGAAATACATGACAGTTACATAATTATCTCCATGTGTGTATGGTGTTTATATCACAGGGATTTCACCAGTGCATTTGGGGCACCAATGCAAATATTTATATGTATACACCCACACACTCACACACACACACATACTGTTGCAAAAGTCATTGTATTTTTGTTGTATCAGAGTTTTCCCCAGTGCATATATGGGGAAAACTACATCATGTGCTTAACTAATTAATAGGGATAGGTACTCTATGCACCTTTCTGAGCCCTGGTGACTCTACAAACAGGGAATGTGACTGAGAGCACTAATGGTCAATGACCTGACTGTTTCACTTGTATCTGAGGATGCATTAAGGTTCTCTAGGAACTGAGGGGCACACTGCAGTTATTTTGGGACAGATAACCAAATGGCTGGAATCCTGATGGGGAAGGGAAGCTTGCTCTTGGTTCACTGGTAGTGCTGGGAGACAGCTCTGTTGATTCCACAGTTTCCTGGAGAGCTTGGTGTCTGGTCAGGATTTTTTGGATGCCAGTCTGGGCAATAACTGTCTCAAGTGCCTCAGGTGGCCAAGCTCTGGATTGTACACCTGGCATGAAGGGAGATAGGTCATGAACTGACTGATCTCCTGTGGTTTTCTTTATGTCAGAACTAAATGGGAAAAAAGGCTGGGAATAATCTGGAGCTATGCACAGAAAGATCAGATAGAAATAAGGGAGGGAAGAAGCTTGGCTATCTCCTTCAGCCCTCCTTGGACATCTGTGCCATGTGACAAACCTGTCATTCTGTGGCAGCGGCTGTTGCAGAGACTGTCACACGTAGGGATTTCGCTGAGAGGTTCACAGGATTCTACACCTGACTACTTAGTTGTCCTAGCAAGTGTTTTTGTCTATTGCTGTTGGCACTCACTGTCAAGATTTATACAGAAGTTCACAGAAAAAGCAAAGCTTGATAATTGATAGCACTGAATGGCTTTTTTTTTTTTACTGCTGTAGTAAATAAATAATAATAAACCTCACAACCTTCTTAGGCACTTAAAGGCTTATTCAAAGCCCCAGATGTGCGTGGGATGAACCTGGGCAGGGGATGCCTGAAGGTTTGACCTGTCTTGTGCCCGCAGAGCTGGACAGCGCGGAGGAGCTGGAGAAGAAGCGGATCTGCAGGATCGTCACCAAGGATTTCCCGCAGTACTTCGCGGTGGTTTCCCGGATCAAGCAGGAGAGCAACCAGATCGGCCCCGAGGGCGGGGTGCTGAGCAGCACCACGGTGCCCCGTGTGCAGGCCTCCTTCCCCGAGGGGGCTCTGACCAAGAGAATCCGCGTGGGGCTCCAGGTAAAGATGCTTTAGTGCAGCATCTCTAGGTGCGCCTGTCTGCAGGGCCTGGAAGCTACAGAGCTTCCAGGAGCTTACCCTGCTCCTTAGCAGTGGGGTGTGACAAGGGGCTGTTTCACACCTGAGCTCTGAGGTGGCACGGCTCTGCCTGGGCGCGCTCAGTGTCCCTCAGGCACAGGTGGTGCACAGTCTTCCTCCCTGTGGCACAAGCCCAGCTCCCCTTGGATCGCCTCCATGGGCTCTGCGTAGCATCCCAGGAATGGAGAGCGGAAAGCGAAGACCTGGAGCCATCACAGCTCTGTGCAGTCCCTGTCTGCTGTGGCAAAGCAGCAGCTTGTGAACGGGGTCACTGGGCTGCCCTCTGCCATGGGAATGTGTTTGGTAGGGATTACATGCAGCTGTTTGCCAGCTGTTACTGGGTCAAAAACCTCCCGTGTACATCTGCTGTGTCTTAGGACATCCACCACTGGCATTTCTAGGGGTGAAATCTGGGAAGAGCATATAGTTTAAATTCTACTTAAACTAACTGCACAGAAAGTGGAGAAATATTCCGTAGGAATAGGAGGCATCTTTGGGTTCAGTTCATTATCACTTAAAATTCCCTTCATAGTGTGACAGTTCTGATGGGTTCATGAAAAAGAGGTGCTGGTTTGAATTGCAGTTCTTGAAATCCACACTGAAATATTTCTGTTAAAGATATTTCACATCTCAAGATGATTAATCTTGAGAAAATGGAAGTTGTGCTGTCCTGGTAATACAGTTGCCTTCCCAGAGCTCTCCAGTGTGAGGGAAGTATGACAGCTCTGAATGCAGGGTTGTGACTGCTGAGACTTCAGCAGTCTCTGCATATCAGTGCACTCTGCAGTTTGAATAATAGCAAGTCATGGGTCAACCTGATTGAAATAGACTTGAAAGCTTAAAAAAATTGAAATAGAAAGGCAAATGGATGCTAACTCCCATTTACCATGTCTGTCACTTTTGACTGTAGAAAATGTGAAATTTACCTGTAAGTCTTTTGTAACTTCATGCATTCTTGCATGTGATTTTGACCCAAACAAGTATTTCTTTCTAATAATCACAGGAAGCACTGAGTACAGAGGTCAGTTGGAGTGCAGTGTTCCTCAAGAGCATGAATCTGTGATTGGCAGAGATGTAAGAATTGCCTATCACTCCAGGAGAGAGTGTCTAGTCCTCACTTCTCAAGTGCAAAATAGGCTTGGTTTTGCATTTTGAAATTGTAGGTAATGTCATTAATCACTGTAAATTAAGAACAAAACCAAACATGCTCTGAAGAACTCTCTGCAAATACTGCAGGGAGCCTTCTGAGATTTATAGTTTAGCTCTACCATTTAGCGATTAGGAAATCAGAAGTAAGTTGTTGAATAAGAACTAAACATGAATTTCACTAATAATCACTCTTGAGAAGGGAAAAAATTTTCATGGGGGGAAAAAATCTACAGAAAATATAAAGAAAATAGAATTACCATTTAAGAAATAATTCTGCATGTCTATAAACAATTTGCAGCTCTAGTTTAAGTATGTTCCCTGTGTTGACAGGCTCAACCAGTTCCAGAGGAGATTGTCAAAAAAATCCTTGGAAACAAAGCAACATTCAGTCCCATTGTCACTGTGGAGCCAAGAAGAAGAAAATTCCATAAGCCAATAACCATGACAATTCCTGTGCCACCTCCATCAGGAGAAGGAGTAACCAATGGGTACAAAGGAGACACGACTCCCAGCCTTCGACTCCTATGTAGCATTACAGGTCAGACAAAATCCTGCTCTTGGCCAGGTTTCTGTGGCAGCAGCTCCGTGCTCACTCTCACTACTCCTGCATTTCAGTGAGGGAACCTTGGTGTGCTGTGCCACTGGGGCTCAGATCAGCTCTCCTGAGCAAAGCCAGCTGAGGTTATTTCCAAGGCTCCCACTGGTTCCCTGAGCTTTGTATCCGGTCCCATTGTAAAAGAACTCTCCCAACACGTGTTAAATTTCAGTCTTGAAGAACTTCAGTCTTGGTTATTAAACATGCTTATCAGTAAAAGTAGCTTGCAGAAGTAAGTCTGTCCTAGCTGATGTCGAGGGGGGGTTGATGTTGACTTGTAGGTATGTTCTTTGCTTGTATCTTTGTTTTCTGTTGTGTGGCGTGTGATGCCATGTAGCATTGTTGATGCTCCATGATAACATGGAGCTCAGCTGTTGGAGAGCATTAATGCCTAGGTTTCCCTTCAGTGTGTGGAGATAGAGATATTCTTTATGCAGGCTGTGTGTGCTTAGTGTTTGAAGGGACCTCTCCCTGGTGTGTGTTTGCACAGGAGGCACTTCACCTGCGCAGTGGGAGGATATCACGGGCACCACTCCGCTGACGTTTTCGAACGACTGTGTCTCCTTCACCACCAACGTTTCTGCCAGGTATGGGAGCAGACCCTGCCAGCTGCACCTCAGGAGTGCCTTCCCTTGACCAGCACCTGGCTGGGAGGCTGTGTTTTGGCTCTCTGGAAGCCTTTCACGAGGCTGATGGAGTGGTGATGGCCCAGATGCTGCTTTATCACTGCCAGGGCTGCACTCAAAGCTCTGGCCTGGCTGTGACAGAGCTCCTGGCAGGCACACAGCCTGTTCCTCTGAAGGCTGCCATGCCACACAGGGCTTTGGTTTTTCTGTAAATGGCAACAGAGAGAGAAATCTCAAAATATTCATCCCATTAAAAAAAAAAAAAGGGTGGGAATTAATAAAAATTCATTTGTTTAGAAATTTAAAGATGCTTTATTTCTGGCTGTGGGATTTTTAGCTGAAAATTATATTAAATTGCTCTCACAAAAATATAATTTGCAAAAAAAAATGATGAGTTTAAATTGATCTTGATGGACTTTGTGGACTTACATGCTGAATGGAGGCATTTAACAGTATCTGTACAAATCACATATCCTAGTGGAGAAGATTCATGGTATAGCAGGTAGAGAGTTTATCAATCAGTAAATGACATTGTAACTATGAAAACCTTTATGAAAAGAGAGAATTGCTGGAAAACCAAATAGATCAGGGCTGAAATATTGTGGGAAAGACTGATACAAAGTATAAATTATTTTACTTGTCTTCAAACTCTTAATCATAAGATAAGAAAATAACAATATAACACCTGTCTCTGGAGACTTCAGCATGGGCATATTTGGTTCAGCCTGAATGGGGGATGTGATTTGCTGTGTGTGTTATAAAGGTGTTTGTTTTAGCAAATCAAATGTATAGTGAAGCATCAGCACATTACAATGTACATTGTGTGTGGTCACAAGAAATTAAATTTCCCCACTTTGGCTTCAAATGAGCCTTCAGATAGATAGTTTTATGAGACACCAGTGTGAAAAGGGTTAGATCAGTACGTCAGCATTTCATTGCCAGGTATTCCCATCTCTGGGTGGTTAAACCTGTACTGAGAGTAGAAGGAAAATTACAGCTCTGGCAATTCTGCAAGGACAGTACACATGCAAAATGGCCAAGGATACAGGACATAGTTTCTCTTTAAGCCTTTAGCAATTGTTGGAGCATAATGAAAAGTTGATTTAATGGTTTACTTTTTCCCACTCAGATTTTGGCTCGCAGACTGCCACCAAGTACTAGAGACTGTTGGGCTGGCAACACAGCTTTATAGAGAATTAATATGCGTTCCTTATATGGCAAAGTTTGTGATATTTGCCAAAATGAATGACCCTGTGGAATCCAATTTGCGCTGCTTCTGCATGACTGACGACAAAGTGGACAAAACTTTGGAGCAACAGGAGAACTTTGAGGAAGTTGCCAGAAGCAAAGACATTGAGGTACATTCCTTGCAGCTGGCTTCCTCCTTGTTGGTGGGCAGTGTCTTTTCCAAGCAGCAGCAGCTCCTGCAAAAGCCACAAAACAGAGCAAGACTGGAGGAGCAAGAGGACTTGTGGGTGCCCCAGAGCAGTCTGCAGTGGGGTTTGCCCTCGCTGCTGTCAAGTAGCCCTGGGTGGGCTTTGCAGACAGAGGAAATTCCTTCTCATTGGCCCTGCAGGCACAGAGTCATGAGTAGGACTGGCTTGTGGTGAAATCATAGTCACTAACTTATTATTTCTTGAAAAAAACAACAGACTCTTACTTTAGAAAAGCCAGTCAGGTGGCTTGTGGTTTTCCAAACTGCCTGTACTCGTAATACCTTGCCATAATGCACAGTGATATTCTAATTTGTTGTTGAATATAACCAAGTGGGGACTTGTGTTTAACTCAGGAACAATGTTTGGGGGAAATCATGATGCTTATAAGAATGAATCTACTATTAAAAGAGATTTTATTGACTTTTATTTCTTGCTTTGATAGGTTCTTGAAGGAAAACCTATTTATGTTGATTGCTATGGAAATCTGGCCCCTTTGACTAAAGGAGGACAGCAGCTTGTTTTTAATTTTTATGCTTTCAAAGAAAATAGACTGCCATTCTCTATCAAGGTAAAAAAAAACAAAAAAAACAAACTAAATAAATGATCCTGCTGCTTTCCTCTCTTCCCACAGTCCCTCTTCCCTTTTTCAGCCCTATAGGACTAACTTGCCCCTGGGATGTAGGTGTAGTTCTTAAATATGTGATTAACATGGAGAGGGTGCTTTGATTGAAGCCACAGCAGAACTGCTGGCAGATCTGGGAACAGAATACCCAAGATATGGATTCACAACCTTTTACTAAAACCATATCTCAAATTGGAGCCCCAACATGTTTACCAGTAGGTCACAATTTCTGCGGGGTTAAGCAAAGGAGATGCATTCAATGACATCCTGTACTGCAGAGCAGCCTTCAGAAGGTGTGTGCAGACTGCTCATCTCTAAATGGCCAGGAATGGTGCTCACTTTCCTTAGCCTTGTCACAGCTGCCCTGCTGGAGACGTTGTTAAGCATTTTGGTAAACACAAGAGCAAAACATGGCAGAATAAAATGAAGTGAGCAGACAGTGCCTGTCAGTAATATCCCAGTATGAAAGTCTCAGGTGGGACTCACTCAGCACCTTGTCTTGCATGGATTTGCCACCAGGGACTGTCAGGCTGATCTAACTCTTTTACAGTAACACATTTTCTCCTTCAGCACCTCAGGCTGAGCTCCAGCTTGGTGTTATTTGTCTTTACACACTAGAAAACTCCTTGTAGAAAGAAATTCTGAGAATTGTTCCAGAAACCTCCTCTAGGACTCTGAATTACTACATATTACTATGCTGAAGCAAAATTTCTTCTGTAGGTAAGAGACACCAGCCAGGAACCCTGTGGTCGATTATCATTTTTGAAAGAACCAAAGACTACAAAAGGACTGCCACAAACAGCTGTTTGCAACTTGAATATCACTCTGCCAGCACACAAGAAGGTATTTGTTTT
Source organism: Urocynchramus pylzowi (assembly GCA_013397555.1). NCBI lineage: Eukaryota > Metazoa > Chordata > Aves > Passeriformes > Fringillidae > Urocynchramus > Urocynchramus pylzowi. Next base: position 2,003,324 of record VZRH01002850.1, on the reverse strand, counting down.
GAAAAGTAAACATTTTTCTTAGGGTTGGTTTGGATTTGGTTTTGTTCCTTTAGTTTTTGTCTCTTTTTTTTTTTTTTAATTTCCTGCTAGTCATAAAGAAACCTTGTGAAGTGTCAGTAATGAGAATGCTTTGGAATATGATAAAGGCTTTTAAAATGTATGTTTTATTGGTTTCTTGTATGTAGAACGCTTTTAAAGTCTCTTGTTACTGTGGTGTCAAGTTCCTATAATTTTTACGATTCTGTTTACAGCTCATGCTTCAGCCTGCAAGTCATAGGTTTATGCTTTCAGTAATGTCACGTGTTTATTTGCATTGGATGTAAGATTTTTTTTTTTTCTTTTGTGTTGACATTTTGGATTTGCTTTGCCTTATAAATCAGCTTGCATTTTGTGCTCCCAATTTGGTCCTTTTCATATCCTGATATTCTTTTCCCTGCTGTCCATTATAATATTCCTTGTCTCTGCAATGCATCTTGGGACCAAAAGGAAACAGAGTCAGATCAAGATGATGAGGTAATATAAACACTGTCTTCTGTTTTTATTTCCTTCAGATTTAGTGAAGAAAAGTAGTATGTTATAGAAAAAAGCAAACAACTATTTTTAATGGTGGCGTTGAAATGATACCTACAGAAAAATAACCATATCCTCAACTTCTGATAGGCTGTTGTAAAACAGTAGAGCTGCACAGATATGGGAAACCCCATGATTATAAATTATGAAATTAAACCAAGCACTGAATAAGAGAAGTCTAAAATTGAACTAATTTTCTTTTGAAAAAGGATATATTTATGACTATCAGAAGTAGTCAAAATTTGGCAAAATCCATAGGAGTTTAGTGGATAATATTTTGCCTCTTGGGGTAACACTGACTCTGCTATGGTAACTTGTGTTTCTGAGAAGAAAAAAGGTACTGCTGAGGCCACAATTGTGGCCTTTAATATCGTACCTCTGTAAAGAAACTGGATTCTTTCAAAAAAAGTAAACCAGCCAAGAGCAATATCTAAATATTGTGTTCAAATCTATTTTCAAATAAACCTCAGATATTTGCAGCTTAAAACCCCACTGTTTCATGGAGACCACAACATTAGATTGTCAGAAAACTGTCTGGGTTTTGCTCATTAGAAGTAGTTAGAGATGAGATCATCTTGTAAAAGAAACTACATAGGTGTTTCCAATTTACCTAGCAGCAATTTTTTTTTCTCTTCCTGGTGGCAAATAAATAGCTGTTGTCACCTGCTGGTTAGAATAGCTAAAATAAACCCAAACAATGCAACCCAAAACATTCCTTACATGTTAAAAAATTATATTAGCAAAAACATCACTTTACCTCCACAGAATTTGTTCCCAATGAGCTATTATATAGCTATAATAATAGTTCTCTTTCTAAACAAACTGTATTTTTAGCCACATATTCAAGTGAGTTGATCTCTGAAGGACTATTAATATTAAAGACACCACACTAGCAGCTATCCCACTGAACGCAGCAACTTATGAGGCAATTTATTAGTTCACAAGAGTAGTCTGCTTTCTAATCCACATCTTTGCATTTTGTGCATATTAAAAAATCCCCTCCCATGCCTTTTTTTGTCCTTAATGTATTCACTTTAAAGCCAGTTGTACATCGTGGTGTGTGTGCTTTTGGGACAAACTAATCTGGGGGGGAATACTCAATCGGTCACTCACTCTTATGAATGTTTTGTCTGTTCCTGTAGTCTTTTGTGTTGACCTCCTGTTTCTAGCCAAAGGTGGTTTATTTTACAGAGAATGAACAATATCACACCATTTCTAGTAGTGTGAAGCAGTTTATTAAGTGATAATGCAATAAGCCAGTATGGAGATACTTTAAGGCGGGATAATGAGCTGCTTCTGCTATCTAAGCTCTTCTACCTCACAAGCAGAGGAATGAACCTGGGCTCACGTTAGGGTTGCAGTCCCTCCCTGCTTGCTCCAGAAGGGTGGTCCCTCACAGCAGGTTTCTGTGCAGCCACGCTCCCTGCTCGGCAGTGCCTGGCACTCATCACACGGCACCAGGAGCAGAGGCTGGCTCTGCCCGCTCCCTGCCTGCTCGCCCAAATTCACCTTCAGCATGCCATCCTGAAGCTGAGTGGAAGCACCCGTTCTCCCTTGAGGGGTTGTGTGCCACGAAAAGCGGCCCATCCTGCTGAGGTTTGAGGACTGGTCTGTTCAGATGGGGGCAGTGATTCCCAAGGCCCTAAATCCTGCTGTGTTTTGTTGCAGACGGACAAAGCCGACCGGCGCCAGAACTTCGTCTCCCTTGCTTTACGTAAGCGCTACAGCTATCTGACTGAGCCTGGAATGAGTGAGTTGCTCTTACCAAAGTACTAAACCATGTAGATGTGATTGTTCATAAGAAGAGACATTTTTTCTATAAACGTTGTATTTGGTGTCATTCTGGGGGAAAAAAAAAAAAATATATATATATATAAAAGGGAAAAAAAAAGCGGTCTAAAACAAATCTCTTGGATGGTCTGTGAACTCTTGTGTTGTGAGAGCTTGAAGAATCCTGACTGGCAAATTATGTGTGTTAGTTAAGTACAAGTATAATAGTTTTTAAAGATGCAATGTAGTTCCAGAGTAGGAGGATTGCAAATTGCTTTCAAAAAGAGTCTCTCCCCTTTGAAACATTAGAGAAAGATGCTGTAGAACGGAATGTTACACAAAAATTCAGAAAGCCACTCAGATAAGCGCTTAAATGTTTAGATGTTTAGCCAAAATAGAGTCTCTCATATTTTATATCTTCCCTCTTCTTTCTCCTCCCCTTCCCTTTTTCCTCTGTTCCCTGCAGATGCTTTTTATTCCCTGGCACCACACATTGCTTCTTCCTAAACATGTGTTCCCCTTAACCAGACCTGTGGCATTCTTTTCCTCCCCAGTTAAATACAATAATGTATTTGGCTTAGCTTTTCTTCCTCAATTCTGCTCTCTAAGGTCAACTGCTATTGTTCCCCATTTCCAGGCTTTTTCTTGCCTTTTTTTCTCCCCCTTTTGACTTCTCAGTTGCTACCCTGCAACAGACCCTTTGATATAATTCCATAAAATCCATAGACTTCATCGGGTCTTGGGAGTTCCCACGGGATGGCTGCTGCTTAATTGTCCTGTAAGATCTGTGGCTTCTTTGGATCAGATGTGCTCCAGAATATGTTGCACTTCTCAGGCCAGGAAGAAGACTCCAAGCATATAACATCTGAAGAAGCTATCAGATCTGCTGAGACATCTTGTTGGACTGTTAAGGTATTGTCACAGGCTTGATGGGAACTGAGAGAAAGGGAAAATGAAATTGCTGGAAAGAAGGTTGATGACTGCATATATCACTCACAATAATTTTTTCCCCCCTCACTGGGAGGGAAAAAAAAGTCTTATTTATTCACCAATGGTCCGTTAAGTCTCATTCGCAAAAAATTGGCAGATTTTTTAGCTCTTTAACTGCAAAAAGGAGCACATAAGCAGCATCTTATGTCTCTGAATCTGTGATCTGACAGACAAAAAAGCAGTGAGGAGGGCAGCCTGTGGGTTTGCTTGCCTCGCTAGTCAGTTGTGACAGACTGGCTTGTCATGGTGCAGTGGGATTCCAGTAAAGACACTAACTAACAGTCCTAACACTAACTGCTGAACAGGTTATTAGTTCTTTTCATTTTGGGGATGTTTCTTGAATCATTTTGGGGTTTGTTTCTTGAACTCAAGACTCTGTGAACTTCTGATGAATATTAGCAGCTACTGCTAATTAAATCTTCATAATAAGTAATAGTATTTATAATACCTTCATAATAGTTGATTTAATGAAGTACATTTTGGGTTTTTTTTTTTTTTTTTTTTTTGGGGGGGGGAAAAAAAAAAT
>VZRH01002850.1:1956238-1998346 GCA_013397555.1 Urocynchramus pylzowi | reverse complement strand
AGAAGCTATGTCTGAACCTCAGAACAAAGTCAAAGATCACAGGACAAAATCAACAGTTACAAAATTTTTTTTTTTTTTTTTTTTTTTAGTATTGACTCAGAAAAGCTCTTGCTCTTATTGGCTTTGTGAGTGTGAAGCATATCCGAATTGTGCATGGAAGATATAGATTTGAATTTATTCCAGTTGCTTCACAGTTTGCACATCAATTGCCTGTCACTTAAAGGAATTTTGGTTTCTGCATGAAATAGTTCTGAAGTGGTTTAAAAAAATATTTTAGCTACATAATGTCATTTTACGGAAGTTTATATTTTTGTATAGGATCAAATCTGAACAGAACAACAATAGAAATTATTAAACAGATAATTCTAATAGTTGCACAAAGCAGAGACATACCTAAACAGGCAAAATAAAGCTGATATGAGTATTTCAGAAGTATCACATCAGAAAGTCAATAGGAAGTAAGAGAAGAAATTTTGATGTGGCTTTATTTTTACCTTATGGATTCCTTTTGTGTGTTTTCTGTTCTCCATTGTTTGCAGGTTTGGTTGCTATGTGCTTTCTGTCTTTCATTTCATGTTGCTTTTTGGTTTGGACCAGTTATCAGTATATGGCTCGTTCCTAATTTTTTTCTTTCCTTTTTTAAATCTTCTTTTGCCTCTTTCATCCCAACTCATGCAAACAATTGTACTTGCTTTTTGTAATATTACAACGTTTACTGACCAATTTTCTTCTCTGGTCTCTCTGTTTTTCAACCATTTTTGTTGATTTTTATGTTTGATTTTAATTTAACAATTTAAGAAACAGTTGAACGGAGTGCAGGAGCAACAAGATCCCTACCTGCTACTTATTCATACAAGCCATTCTTTTCAACACGGCCATATCAGTCATGGACAACAGCTCCAATTACAGTGCCTGGGCAAACCAAATCAGGCTTCACTTCCTTATCAAGCTCTTCCTCTAACACTCCTACAGCTTCCCCATTAAAATCAATATGGTCTGTTTCTTCTACTTCTCCAATCAAATCCACGTTAGGAGCTTCTACCACATCTTCAGTTAAATCTGTTAGTGATGTAGCATCTCCGATTAGATCGTTTCGGACAATCTCTTCGCCAATAAAAACTGTGGTCTCGCAGCCTCCCTACAACATGCAGGTCACTTCAGGCTCTTTCATCAGAGCTCCCGCAGTCACAGAAGCTGCCAGCCTCAAAGGGCTGGCCTCCACTACCACATTCCCCTCTCGGACATCTCCAGTGACGACAGCAGGATCTCTCTTGGAGAGATCGTCCATAACCATGACGCCTCCAGCATCCCCCAAATCCAACATTAACATGTACTCTTCGAGCTTGCCACTTAAATCGGTCATCACATCAGCATCTTCACTTTTATCGTCCCCTCTAAAGTCAGTGGTGTCACCTGCTAAGTCAGCAGTTGATGCTGTTTCATCCACTAAAGTCATGATGGCCTCGTCTCTCTCGTCGCCAGCAAAACATGTAGCTGGGCACACAGATGTACCATTGCTCAATGGGTCTGTGTCACCTCTGAAATACCCATCTTCTGCCAACTTAATAAATGGATCCAAAGCTGCAGGTGTTTTTCAAGACAAGATCTCTGCAGCTGCACATTCTGCAACCTGTGCAGCTAACGCAGTTGCTGACACGGCTGAGAGAGTGTTTTCAACAGCTACAACAATGTCATTTTCTCCGCTCAGGTCATTTGTGTCTTCAGCACCATCAGCTTTCCAGTCAATGAGAACTCCTCCTGCAGGTGCTTTGTACACAGCCCTTGGGTCAATATCTGCAACTACCTCATCAGTAACTTCATCAACAATAACAGTGCCCGTATATTCTGTAGTCAATGTTTTGTCTGAACCAGCATTAAAGAAGCTCCCAGAGTCGTCTTCACTTACAAAATCAGCCGCTGCGTTACTGTCACCTATTAAAACATTGACTACAGAGGCACGCACGCAGCCTACCTTTACTCGAACTTCATCTCCAATAAAATCATCCTTGTTTTTAGCACCCTCTGCTCTCAAATTGTCCACACCATCTTCCTTATCCTCCAGTCAGGAGATACTGAAAGATGTTGCTGAAATGAAAGAGGATCTGATAAGAATGACTGCGATATTGCAGACAGATGTCGCAGAGGACAAGCCGTTCCAACCTGACATACCAAAAGAGGGTAGAATTGATGATGAAGAGCCCTTTAAAATTGTTGAGAAAGTAAAAGAGGACTTAGTAAAAGTTAGTGAGATTCTGAAAAAGGATGTGTGTTTAGAAAGTAAAGGGTCGGCTAAAGTACCCAAAAGTGATCAAGGACACCTGTCTGAGGATGACTGGGTAGAGTTCAGTACAGAGGAGATTGATGAAGCGAGACAGCAAGCTTTGACAAGCCCTCCTATATCTGTTCCAGAGAAGGTCCAAATTAAAACTAAAACCATGTCGGAAAAGGATTATAGCTTGTCAAAAGTTATTGATTACTTAGCAAACGATATCGGTAGCAGTTCATTAACAAACATAAAGTACAAGTTTGAAGAGGGGAAAAAAGAAGGTGAAGAGAGACAAAAGCGCATTTTAAAACCAGCCATCGCTTTGCAGGAACATAAACTTAAAATGCCTCCAGCCTCCATGAGGCCTTCAACATCGGAAAAGGAGTTATGTAAAATTGCAGACTCCTTTTTTGGAACAGACACTATTTTAGAGTCTCCAGATGACTTTTCTCAACATGATCAAGATAAAAGTCCCTTGTCTGACAGTGGCTTTGAAACAAGGAGCGAAAAGACACCTTCTGCCCCACAAAGTGCTGAAAGCACAGGGCCAAAACCACTTTTCCACGATGTGCCCATCCCTCCTGTCATTACAGAAACAAGAACTGAAGTAGTTCATGTCATCCGCAGCTACGAACCTTCGTCGGAAGATATTCCAGAGCAGAAGGCAGAGGAGCTACCAGTCTCAAAACCTTCCCCTACATTTATGGAGCTGGAGCAAAAACCTTCTGGGTCCATTAAAGAGAAGGTTAAAGCTTTCCAAATGAAAGCCAGTGGCAGTGAAGAGGAGGACCATAAGTGTGTCCTTAGTAAAGGTGTCCGAGTGAAAGAAGAAACTCATATCACTACAACAACTAGGATGGTTTATCATAAACCTCCATGCACGGAAAGTACCTCTGAAAGAATTGAGGAGACAATGTCTGTTCATGACATCATGAAAGCCTTTCAGTCTGGACGTGACCCTTCCAAAGAGCTGGCAGGTCTGTTTGAACATAAATCGTCAGTAACGTCCGATGTTAGCAAGTCTGCTGAAACTTCACCACAACATGCAGAGAAGGACAGCAAAATGAAACCCAAACTGGAGCGAATAATAGAGGTCCATATTGAACAAGGTAATCAGGCTGAACCTACTGAAGTCATTATTAGAGAAACAAAAAAGCATCCAGAAAAAGAAATGTATGTATATCAGAAAGACTTACCTCGGGGAGATATTAACTTAAAAGAGTTGGAAAAACATGATGCTTTTCCTTGTTCAGACGAACAAGGTCAGCAAGAAGAAGAGGAGCTCACGGCCGAAGAGTCACTTCCTTCTTACCTGGAATCCTCTAGAGTTAACACTCCCGTGTCCCAGGAAGAAGACAGTCGCCCTAGTTCTGCTCAACTCATGTCTGATGACTCTTACAAAACACTGAAGCTTTTGAGTCAGCACTCAATAGAATACCATGATGATGAGTTGTCAGAACTAAGAGGGGAGTCTTACAGGTTTGCTGAGAAAATGCTTCTTTCAGAAAAGCTAGATGTGTCTCATTCTGATACTGAGGAGTCAGTTACTGACCATGCTCTACCCCTTAGTGCAGAGTTACAGGGGACTGATAAACGGTGCAGAGAAAAAGTAGCTACTGCCCCCAAAAAAGAGATTCTCTCCAAAATCTATAAAGATGTATCTGAAAATGGTGTAGGTAAAATGTCTAAGGAGGATCATTATGATAAAGTGACAGTGTTACACTACACTGGAGATGTTAGTAGTCACAAACATGCAATGTGGATGCGCTTTACTGAGGACAGATTAGACAGAGGTAGAGAAAAGTTGATATATGAAGACAGGGTGGACAGGACTGTTAAAGAGGCAGAAGAAAAACTGACTGAAGTATCCCAGTTTTTTCGGGATAAAACAGAGAAGTTGAATGATGAGCTACAGTCTCCAGAGAAAAAGCAGCATAAAAAAAATGGCAAGGAAATACATTCTAGCCAGAGCTCTGCCAGCAGCAGCCCCGAGAAGGTTCTGCTCTCTGAATTGCCATCATCTGGGGATGAATGGAGTAAGGTGAAGCAGTATGCACATGATGGGAAGGGCTTTCCCAAGGTGGATGAAAGAAAAGCATCCAGTTTGCCCAGCAGTCCTGAAAAAAGGATATATGTGCAACCTGCAGAGGACTCTAAACGAACTATGGAACACAAAGGAAGTGCTCAGCAGACTGGAGTGCCTGAGACTGGATTTCAGCTGAAGCAATCAAAGCTGAGTTCCATTAGGCTTAAATTTGAACAAGGTATAAGTCCCAGAAGTAAGGATGTAACTCAAGAAGAAAAAAAGCTGGATGGTCAGTCCAAAATTCCAGTTAAAAAATTGCAAGAAAGTAAGTTACCAGTGTACCAGTCCTATTCAAGAGAGAAACACGCAAAGCAAATAGAGGTCATTGATGGGAGCACAGCTTTACAGAAAGAGGTGAAAATACAGGAAGACCTTGTTCCAGGTAAAGGGAAAGCTGTGGAAGACTCTCGTGCTTCAGACACACAAAGAACTGAGATGAGGAAAGGTGTGCCAGAATGCTTTTCAGAACCACGGGCAAAAGACCTGGCATATGGCTCAGACTCAACAATGAAGGGACACTGGGACAAAAAGATTTATAGGACGTGGGAAAGTCCTGGAACTTCTAACCATAAAACACAGAAGGAAAAGCTTTCACACGTGCTGGTTCCAGATACAGTAAAAGAAAACCATGTTGATCATGCTGAATCTAAAACTGACCAAAAAAGTGAATTTATCACTGTGACAGAGCACAAAGTGGCCTCAAATGGAATCCATTCAGAAGAAGTGAAGGAACTGACTGTAAAATCCCCCTCAAAAAGGGTTTTATACAGAGAATTTGTTGTCAGGGAGGGGGAACGTAATGGTGAAGTGGCTGATAAAATATCCAAAAGGAAAGAAGAAATTGCTGTGTCCCATATTCCAGTCAGAATTGTTGAGGAGAAGAGAGCCATGCTTGATGGTGTCTATGAACTTTCAGCTAAAGTATCCCAGTCAGCTGTGATTCAGGAGAAAGTTGAAAGACAGATTGATTATGTGGAAGATGAAAAAACAAAGCATTCAGAAATCAGAAAAGTTACCAAGCAGCAGAGCTCAATAGGTCTAAGTCCTCCTGCTGAGGAAGCAGAGCTATCCCCTAGCAAATCACCAGATTCTTTAGAATGTAGCCCAGGAAAGGAATTTCCTTCAAGTGACATAGTTGACCCCGGTGCCAGTGATTACTTGAATAAAGTTGCACCGCTAGTGAGCACTGAGGGAGTAAAAGAAATTAAGACCTTACCTGTTTATGTCAGTTTTGTTCAAGTAGGAAAGCAATATGAGAAAGAGGTGCAACAAGGAAGTATTAAAAAAATTGTCAGTCAGGAAAGTAAGACAGTACAAGAGACGAGGGGTACATTTTACACAGCTAGGCAGCAAAAGCAGCCTCCTTCTCCACAAGGTAGTCCAGAAGATGACACGCTAGAACAAGTGTCCTTTATAGACAGCTCTGGTAAAAGCCCTTTAACACCAGAAACACCGAGTTCAGAGGAAGTGAGTTACGAGTTTACATCTAAAACACCTGACTCACTAATAGCTTATATCCCAGGCAAGCCCAGCCCTATACCTGAGGTGTCTGAGGAGTCAGAGGAGGAAGCAGAGGCTAAGTCAACATCTGTGAAACAGGCAGAGGTTGAGGAACCACAGACTGACAAAACATTACCTAATCTTATAAATAAGGACTCTAACAAAAGACCCAAAGGTAACAGAGTTGCCTATATTGAATTCCCTCCTCCTCCACCACTGGATGCAGATCAAGGCGAGTCAGAAAAGAAGTCCCATTATTCCACTGAGAGTGAAATGGAGATGACTGAAGTGAATTTGCAAGATGAACATGACAAGTGCCAACTGGCTGAACCTGTCATCAGAGTGCAGCCACCTTCTCCTGTGCCACCGGGAGCAGATGTCAGTGACTCCAGTGATGATGAATCCCTCTATCAACCCGTTCCACTTAAAAAGTATACCTTCAAACTGAAAGAGCTGGAAGATGACCAGAAAGAACCCTCAAAACCCAAAGCCCCTGAAAAGATTGAGAAACAGAAAGAGTTAGGACATCCCACTTCTGGGAAACCCAATGAGTTTGACACTGGGCTTGATTCACCCCAGAATGATGTAGTGCAAAATGGGAGTAACAATGACCAGTCTGTCACAGAGTGTTCCATAGCAACCACTGCAGAATTCTCCCATGATACCGATGCGACAGAGATTGACTCTCTTGACGGTTATGATTTGCAAGATGAAGATGATGGTTTAACTGAGAGTGATTCTAAACTTGCAGGTCCGGCAGTTGAAACCAAAAAGGACGTATGGACTACAGAAGGCATTCTAAAGCAGACTGATCGCTGCTTTAGCCAGAGTAAGCTTGAAGTCATTGAGGAGGAAGGCAAGGTAGGCCCTGAAGAAGACAAGACACCTTCAAAAGGTCCATCTTCTGACAAAGCTGGAGATAAGAGCGATAAGAAGTCAGGGGCACAGTTTTTCTCTTTGGAAGGCAGACACCCTGACAGGACTGTATTTCCCGATTCGTATTTCAGTTACAAAGTAGATGAAGAATTCGCAACACCTTTCAAAACTGTGGCCACCAAGAGTCTAGATTTTGACCCGTGGTCGAATAACCGAGGTGACGATGAAGTGTTTGAGACTAAATCAAGGGATGATGAGGCTAAGCCATTTGGTCTGGCAGTGGAAGACAGATCTCAAGCAACAACACCTGACACAACACCAGCCAGAACTCCAACAGATGAGAGTACGCCAACTAGCGAGCCCAACCCCTTCCCATTTCATGAGGGGAAGATGTTTGAGATGACTCGCAGTGGTGCAATTGACATGAGCAAGAGGGATTTTGTTGAAGAAAGACTCCAATTTTTTCAGATTGGTGAGCATACTTCTGAAGGGAAGTCAGGGGACAAGGGGGAAGGGGATAAAAGTACAGTCACTGCCATCACACAGCCACAGGCAGGGGACAGCACTGTAGAAACAGACCTAGAGAGACCAGTAGAAACAACAGCAGTTGAAAATAAGCCCGGCATCCAGGCCAGTGGAGATTGCATGGAACAAACACTTGGTAGTAACTCACTGGAGAAATCATCGGCAGCTGTAAACGCTTCCAAAGTTGATCCCAAATTGCGCACACCAATTAAAATGGGAATTTCTGCTTCCACCATGACTCTGAAGAAAGATGGCCCTGGCGAAGTGACAGATAAGATAGAAGCTGTGATGCCAAGTGGTGAGGGATTAGAAAATGAAACTGTAGCAGTGATTGCGAGTTCAGCTTCTAGCCAGACGAGCTGTAGGCAAACAGAAAACACTGATTTTCCAAAAGATAATTTTAATAACAACAACAATTTGGATTCATCTGCTGTCCCTACAGATGATATTACCTGTAATGTAGTGCTAAAAGAACATTTGGAACCGAAATGTTCCCTCCAGAAAGCTAATCAAGCGAAAAGCACTTCAGGAAAAGGTACAGGGACAACACAAGGACACAGAGTAAGAGATAAGCAAAAGCCACACGGAGAGCAGCAAAAGTCAACAGAGTTGGTAGGAGCTAGAGGAAAATCAAAGCTTCCTGTAAAGGCCAGCTCAGTAAAACAAGTCCTTTCCCAAAATAATCTCCAAAGCAATACAGGGAGTAAAGCGAAAGAGGCTAGTAAGCCTGACAAAGCAAAACAAAATAATTCTTCTCCCTGTCTAGAAGCAAGGTCTAGGATTCCTGTAAAAAACACACATAGGAGTAATCTAGCTAGAAGAACTCCAGCCCTGCCAAAACAAGAGCAGGTAGAGAAAGAAAAACCAAAACAACTTCCTTCTAAATTACCAGTAAAGGTAAGATCTACCTCCGTCACCATGACAACAGTTAAAGTAAAGAAAAATCAGCTTAGGGAGGTATGTAAACATTCTATTGAATATTTTAAGGGAATTAGTGGTGAGACATTAAAGCTTGTGGATCGTCTTTCTGATGAAGAGAAAAAGATGCAGTCAGAGGTCTCTGATGATGAAGAAGACAGTACATCAAGGAACACATCCTTATCAGAAGCTACTCAAGTTTACCTGCCTTCCATTACACCGAAGTCTGCTAGAGACATGAGAACAGAGGCAGCATCTATAAAATCAAAGATTGAAAAGGCCGACAGTGAGAGGAGGAGGAGTAAGAGGACTGGTGAGAATGAAGGCAGTCAGGTTTCTGGAGCTCTCATGGCTCACCTCGTGGAGATCAAGCCTAGTTTGTAAAACTTTCAACTTGTTGATCCTAGTGCATGAACTGTTGTGATTGCCTGTGGAGTGACTTAACTGTAGTTTTCATTCTGTCATTGTCATCTGTATGTGCTGTCTTATTCTCTTTTTTCTTCCTTCAAACAAATTCTGTACTGTAGAAAGCTAGTGAAGCATGCCAAAGACATTCATGTAACTCAGAAATTGATGTAACTCAGAAATTGAAAGACGTCTTTTGTGACAGTATATTTGTTCTGTCAAACTAGAGAAAATAGACAATAATCTGGCCTTGGTGGTTTTCACCAGTAATTGAACAACTTGTCTACAGTCTTACAGCTAGATTGTCAGCATGTTTGGTTTCATTACACAACATCATGTAGTTTTACATTTTGGCTTTACACAGGTGAAAATCTAAAAGCTGTGGAAAAATTTTGTTTTGTAGGTTATTAGGTCACACAACCATTCTAGTAAACGATATAAGCACTGTCAACTTAGTCAATTAAAGCTATTATTTATAATAAACTATTATCCGGTATTGTGGTTTTCTGTGCAAAACCTTTTTAATTGAGAAATTGTAAATCACAGGTCCACAGAGTCCATGTGAACGGACAGATATAAGGATGGCAATTGTAGCTGATCATCTAGGACTTAGCTGGACAGGTAAGCTTTTCTACTTTAATATTGAAATCAGTCTTGGCTATTGCATTTTCAGGTATTCTTTTACCAAAAGACGCAGCAAGACTACATCAGGGTCTCCCAAATTCACAGCCAGACCTCCTTCCCAAAACGTGCAATGTATTGCTGGGCAAAGATGCCTAATAGGAAATTATTCCTTGATCTTTCAATAAATCAAAGAGAAACTCTCTCAAAGAGAAAATAGCTACATGGCTTTCCTCTCAGGATGTTCTCCCAAGGAGCTGAGAGGCTCTTCCTGCCTGAGCTCAGGGCTGCCTCTGAGGTTTTCCCTGTCTCTGGATAGCAATTTTCCCCAAGCCCTGGTTGCAGGGAGCCCAGCAACCAGGCAAGTTGCTGCTGGAGGCTCTGCCCTCCTGTGGCCCCCTGTGTTGCGGGGCAGAGCTGCCCTTCCTGGGCTCACAGCTGCAGCAGCCAGCTCTGCTAGGGCTCAGGTGACGACAGCACCAGTGCTGAGCTGCACAGGGTGCTCCCAGGGGAATAACAATCAGCAGAAATTTAGGGAGTTTATAAATTAGCAGTGATGAGGCAATCTCCAGGGAGGGCTTTTTCATCATGTTTAAGTGGCTTACAGAGTAGAAGTGTGATAATCGCTCCCAGAGATGATTGAAATTCAAAACGATGTCTTAGGAAATTAAAGAATGGGGATATAATGCCATGTTCATTGTTATCTGTAAAGCTTGTGTCAGGCAGTTTTGTTGATGTCTCTGTGACCTATGAAAGTTAGTATTTTTAAGCTTGACAAGACAATTGAGGGATTTGTGCTTTCTTTGGTGGTTTTGGGTTTGTTTTCTTTTCTTGCTTGCTTTTTTTTTTTGTCTTTATAGAACTGGCAAGAGAACTGAATTTTTCTGTGGATGAAATAAATCAAATCCGAGTAGAAAACCCAAATTCTCTTATTGCTCAAAGCTTCATGTTATTAAAAAAATGGGTTACCAGAGATGGGAAAAATGCTACAAGTAAGTTCAAGTAGTTACTTTTGTTGTTTATAAGTTATAGCCCATTTCATCTGTTGCCAAGTTGAAGAAAACATTATGAATGTCCTTCACAAACTATCAATGAAAAAAGAAGTTTCAGTTACATTTTTACCAGGAGTCAGAAATATGTCATATTTATTTACTATATAGGCAGAAGGAAATTATCTGTTCTCCACATCCATAATTGATGGCACAAGTAATGAATTTGAGCTCCAGTAAAGAAAATAATAGGCAAAACTTTCCAATAGCAAGGAATGTGGAACATGGAAATGACTGCCTGGAAAATGTAGGTAGTCTCACAGTATTGCTGGTCATAGGAAAAGACTAAATTTCTACCTATGAGGCGTGATGGAGACACTGATTCTGTGCTGGTGATTCTGGGTTCATCTGTACATTTCACTTGAATTGCTCAAACTGAAAGAGAGGGGTTGATTTTTGTGTGGTGTCGATGGTGTTTGTTACCCTTCTCTGATCCACAAACTCCTGCGCACCATTTGAGTCTCCTTTGATCTCTTTCACTGTATAAGTGATTTCCAGTATCCCTGTGTTCTCACAACAGGATTATTGTAAATGAAATTTCATTATGTACTGCATGAATAGCCTTATATGCATTATTACCTACATGACTGCCTATTCTGCCTCAAAACAGAATGGTAAACGGATTTTTACACTCCCTTTACACTCCAGTAAAAAGATATTTTGTATCAGCAGTAAGTAAATATGTTCTTTAAGAACTATATGACCTTATTCTTCGTGCCTTTTGTGTTGTAATATAATTATACTTGGAGAAAGTGTAGATTCTTAGTAGATGTGTATCTTGAATAAGTAGGCAGTTGAATGACTCCTCAGACAATTGCTGGGGTTGCTAGAACCAAAGGCATTGGGACATGCCAGCAATTTGTAAGTAATGCAGTGTGAGTGTAATTGAGAAAAATGATCACACAGTTCTGCAATGCTGAACCTTTTTCTGATGTGTTTTATTTTTTTTTCAGCTGATGCCTTAACTTCTGTATTGACAAAAATTAATCGAATAGATATCGTGACCCTGTTGGAAGGACCAATATTTGATTATGGAAATATTTCAGGCACCAGAAGTTTTGCAGATGAAAATAACGTATTTCATGATCCCATTGATGGTAATTGAATTCTGTAGTCGTATTTAATTCAGTGACATGTCCAAAAATACAATAATGTTGTATCAACTAGACTTTAAAGAAAGATTGTAAGTTTTACAGGAACAATAATTTAAAATGTGTAAAGGGTTTTCTTCTCCTAAAGCATGATGTAATAGAATCATAGAATATCCTCAGCTGGAAGGGACCTGTGAAGATCATCGAGTCCAGCTCCTGGCCCTGCACAGGACAACCCCAGGAATCACACCATGTGCCTGAGAGCGTTGTCCAAACACATCTTCAACTCTGGCAGGCTTGGTGCTGTGACCACTTCTCTGTTCCAGTGCCCGACGCACCCTCTGGGTGAAAAACCTCTTCCCAATATCCAGCCTAAACCTCCCCTGGCATAGCTTCCTGCTGGCTCATGTTCAACTTCCCAGGGCCCCAAGGTCCCTTTCCATGGGGCTGCTCTCCAGCCTCTCATTCCCCCTCTCAGCTGTACACACAGCCAGGGTTGCCCCATGCCAGGTGCAGAACCCAGCACGTGTCTTTGTTAAACTTGTATGGCTGGTGATTGCCCAGCACTCCCTGCCTTGGAGGTGTCCACAGCTGCTCCCAATTTCCTATCATCAGCAAACTTCCTTAGTACACCTTCAAGTCCTGCATCCAAGTCATTTTTGGGGATATGCAGCTTGCACATTAATATCTCAAATAATAAGTGCAGGGTCACACAAATGTGTGCCTGAGTAAACACTGATTCCCACCAGCCTCAGTGTCACTTGACAAGACCAAGCTTTTCTCCTGCAACAGTTGTCCTTTGAGGCTTGCCCATGCCTATTTTTTATGTACTTGGTATTTAATGCTTGACAATTCACCTGGAAATATGTGTATTGTCTGGCTTCTTGTCTAGATATGTAGTAGTTAAAATTGTTAAAGGAAAAGGAAAAGTAAGAACAAGGGGAAAAAAGTGCATAGAATTTACATGGAATAAATTAATGTGCAAATTACTACCAAGCCTCTTTGAGACCTGTGAACATCGATTGCTTTATGATTTTCACTTGGACCATTTCTCCAATGGCAGTAGAAAAATAAGAAAATGTTTTTTAGTGCATGAGTGAACATCTTTTTCAGTCTGCTAATGGGTAAAGTTGTGTAATAATTTCCTCATGGAAGCTGTATCAACTGAAAGCAGAACTGTGCAGGTTAAATTTGTGTCAGATTAAAAGCAGAAATGAAATTCTCCTTGTAAAACCAAATTTCCATGAAAGTGCTGTTTATTTATCAGTATATTGAAAATGCTAAATGTCGACTTTTTCTTGTTTCAAATGTTAGGTAACAGGCACTGGATTATTACTTTGATTTTATTTGCTTGTTTTATAAATAGCTCCTTAAATAAGATTTTTTTTGTAAGTAGCATTTCTTTTGGTTTTTGTAATTTGTTCAATTATGTTTTGGCTTTGTCTGTATTTTAGTAAGATGATTTTTTTTTCTTCAGAACATATGAGCTCAGTGTACCTCCATTATTGAGCAACATTGCTGGTCATTGAATCATTGCACTACAGAAATAGCTTTCTGTTGACATTTTAAGAAAGTTGCTCTTGAAATGTTGCTTGAGCCTCTTGATAGTAGCATCAATGTTTTTATGAAAAAAGCGCTTCTCTGCAGTTGCTTTGTGTCTCTCCTCTTCTCTGAACCTTCCTCAAGCTTCCTTTCCTCACCAAGACCAGACCTCCTTTGCCTTTCTCTCGGCTGGTTCAGGAAACAAAGCCCCAAGCCCTATTGATGCACCTCCCCTTGCAGGCAGCACAATGTCCAGTTAACCCCACAGCATGTGTTTTTTTCCTTTCCTAGGTTGCCCAACCTCATTTGCCAGAATGCCAACTTAAGGTTTTGTTGCCATTTTTTATGTGTTTATTCAGTTTAATCCTTTTGTATGTTTTTTTTTTTAAATGTTTTCATCATTTTTTTCTTTTCTCTTTATTTGATCAGTGTATCTGATTGTACCAATGTCACCAAGATCACCTCAATCTTCAAGATCACCAAGATCTCCTTACTCACCACAGTCCTCTCACCCGAATAACTTCACTGTACCTGAAATATTCATATAGCTCTCCCTTGTTTGTTCTTTTATCCCTTTGTTAACTTCCTTACTTTAGTTTTTTTTCTCCTGCTGTGTATTTAGATCTGCTATCTTTTAGTATCCTCATTAGGATCCATTTCTGTTCTTCATTCTTCAACTAGTCCATTCTTGTACTCTGTGGTTAAATTGGAGGTATATTCTAGTAACACTGTATTTCTGGTATTGTATATTTTTATATAAAAGCATATTAAAAATGTGGACCTGTTTTAGAAAGAATACCTACTGACAAAAAAGTGGCTGTCCTATGTTGTGATCTACTGCTGTCTTTAAAATCTGTTCATTAAACTTCCAAATTTAAAAAAAAAATAAAATAAATAAAAACTTGGAAATAAAGATTTAAACAGTATGACTGCAAGAGATTGTCTTGTGTGTAAAGGGACAACCACCCTTGTCCACATTTGATTTATTGCATGCCCATAAGACAATCTGCTATAGCTTGAAAATGTTTAAAATGGCTGCACAAGCAATTGCTGAAAACTTTACAGACTGTTAAAAAAATAGTCAGAAGTACTGGCTTCACTGTAATATTCACTGGCAGTACTCATTCTTTGTTCCATTTCCTTAAGACAAAGTAACAACATCTATCAGAACTGCATTGGTTCTTATACACCTGCACCTCCTTGTATGTTTCATACTTTATGTAACCCATGAATCATTTGGCATTTGCTTATTTGTTGCTCCACGTTTCATCCCAGTCAGTCCAAATGTGCTGTCTTCCTTAGGTTATCCCTCCATTCAAGTGGAACTGGAAACTCCCACTGGGTTGCGCTTCGTGCCGCCCGCCCCTTTGCAGCAGGACGATTTCCTTAGCGACACCTCTAGCCTAGAGTCACCCCTTAGAACTCCCAGTAGACTGAGTGACGTGTTAGTGACCTCCCAGGGACACGTAGATGGTACAGCAGCAGCACCGCCAGTGGTGACTGAAGAGGACACTTCACTGGATGACAGCAAAGTTGATTTCTCAGTGCCTAGAGAAGGAACACCTAAAGATATTTCCGTAGGCGAGAGCCAGTTGGAGGAAGTGGACCTTAAAGATTTTCCGCGGTATCTCGGTAGTTATGGCGGGATATCCAAAGAGGCTAAACAAAGGCAGAGTGAAGAGACTAGTGAAAGAGGAGTGAGGACTGAACAGCCCGAGAGAGAAAAGTCTGGTACTGATGAGGATATGACGGCAGAAAAGTTTAAGTCTCTGTTTGAGGACATTCATCTGGAAGAAGGAGCTGAGTCTGAGGAGATGACGGAAGAAAGAGTATGGTCAATTCTTAAAGGTGTTCAACAAGCAGAACGCGAAATGTCTTCAATTGCAGGTTGGCAGCCCGACTCCTCCAGCGAGGCGCCGACGTCGGGGCGCAGGATAGGCGGCAGCCTGCTGGATCGCTCGGACGAGAGGTGAGCCCCCTGCGCCGCGGGGCGTGACAGCAGCCTGGCCACGGCCACCTGCAGCACCGCAGGGGCTGCTGCTCTCTGCTCTGTGAGAACCTCTCTGTGTGCTTGTATACACCTTTGAAAGAAAAATTTCATTTGGCCTCAGATGCACGTGTCTTTAAAAATGTGTACTTATCAGGTTTCGTTCTCCATATAGGCATTTGGGAAGTATTTCATACTATCTTTAGCAGGTAATGTTTCTTTTCACGTTTTTTATCTTGTGTATTTCTAATTCAGCTCAGTGGTGCATAGATGTAGCTGGAATCAAGAACATTATCTGAAACCAGGATACTGCATGACTCTTCTTTTTGAGCACCTTTATAGCAGTCATCCTTTCCATTCGCATCTCTTTGCCTTCCCTCAGATAATTATTACTTTTCCCATGAGCCAGTTTTTGAATTGTCACTTTTTCTAACACTTGCTTCAAGCGTATTATGTCATGCTAATTTCCTAGACTTTTTAAAAGATGAGTTATGAGGCATAAGAAGGTAAGGATGGTGATTCCAAACCCGCCTAGTCCTGTGTGTTGTCCCCCAGCAGTGGCTGCAGAGGAAGGAGAGGGCATCTATGTGCTGCACTCTCCCAAGCTCCACTTGTCTTTGGCATAATGACCTGCTGTGAGGGATGCTTTCTATATATTTATCCTCAGTGCATTTCTCTTGTATGAGCTTTTCCAGCCTGCCCTTGGACCTCCTTAAGCTTCCAACATTGACAATATGTGTTGTGCTGTTCAGCCCTACTGGTGCCCACTGGGCAAGGAGTTCCTGTGATCACTAATTGAAGGAGCCAGGTCTGCAGGAGCTATAAATCAGCACAAAATTATTATCTGCACAGTGATCATTAGTCTGTCAGCAGTTTACATCCTCTGCATCTTTGACTCAGGATGTTTTAAGGTTCAAGGTAGCATTAGATACTCTCTTATCAAGTCCAGTGGGAATTTGGTCATTGATTTCAGCAAATTCATTGTCTTTCAATACTGTAAAGCACTTGAACTACTACTGATGTGGTTCCTGTTGTTAAGCAAGTGTTGTTATTCTGCATTTCATATTGTGTTAAATTAGTGAAATAGATCACTTCTGGAAGTAAAGAAGTTAAGAAGATATCAATTTCTAGCTAGATGAATTCACTTTGCTGTCTTTTGTAAGAGTTTTGCCAGCAAACAGCTGGCATATTTTCATATGTCAGCATTACACAGTCATAGTTTTTAACAGAAAGTGAGCAAAAATACAAAGAAAAAGAAAACTGTTTATCAGAAGTGCTGGTGAAACCTCTCCATAGGTAATCTGACACAAAATTCTGGTCAGCTTTCTATCTTTTTGTAACCTTCCTTGCCTTTATCTCTGCATATTATTGAGTTTCTGCAGTACCTAAGGACTTATTTGCAGATTTTTTAAAAGGCAAGACCTATCTGGAGTACAGATACTGTACTTTGGGGGGAAAATAACTGGTAATTGCATGGTACCAGATACTTTCATCACCTCTTTGATTAGAGAGCGGTTTAAAAATAAGTGCCTTGAGGCTTTAGCTCATGTTATACATGAGAACTGGTAGGTTTTGTGTGTTTTGTTTTTTTTTTTTTTTTTCTCTTTCTACTCCCCTCCACCAAGTGGAAGGAGATTAACATAAAACATTTGGCCTTGTTTCCGGTGTCCACCGTATTTTCATTGCTTCTGAAATGATGCCATGATGCAGAAGACAAAGTTATTAAATAGATTGATGTCTGCAAGTGGAATGTAAAACTTTCCTTTTCTCTGTGTGAAGCGTATGGGCTCAAACGGAAGGCTCAGTAAGAGGCTTGGTGCTTTGCCCTTCTGCCTGTGATTTAAGCCCTGAACAGCTGTCTGTTCCTTTCTCTTTCTCTTGTAGTTCGGACCAATGTCGGGATTCTGTTACCTCATACGTCAAAGGAGAAGCAGGGAAGCCAGAAACAAATGGAAGCCTATCCGAGTCCACATCAGAGGCAAAAACTAAATCCTACATCCAGGAAGCTTTAAATGATGTGGGAAAACACAGTGACAAAGAAGCCCTGAAAACAAAGTCCCAGATCTCATCTGGAACTGATGAGCAAACATTATCATCAACAGCATATCAGAAATCTTTGGAGGAGACCAGCAAGCCAACAACAGAAGGCAGCAAAACATCTGTGCCTGTCAGTGTGAAGAAGATGGTCTGGAGTACTTCTGAGGATGGCAAGCCAAGAACAAGCATCCAAGAGGAGGAGGGAGCAGTAATGTCTGAACAGAAGGTACAGTATGTCCTGTAATAATTAACAGTGTGAGGAGTCCCTGTTGCTTGACATATTGGTTGACAAATTTTTTTGTGCGACTTGTAATGTTGTTCGTGACAGGGTTAGGGTTTTGTTTTTTTTCTTATCCTTCTTTATGCCTTTTCAGTTTATTAGTGAATTGAGAAAAATGGAATTGAGGAAAATACTGGAAATTTTTATTTGTGTTGTGAATAGAATGGGGTGGAGTCAGGATCAGCAGGGGAGCCAAGAAGGGCTGCATGGCCTCCCTGCCTGGCCCTGAGCCCTGGAAGAGGCTGGAGCAGCTTCTGGGAGCAGTGTCCTGCATTGCTGGGGAACAGCCCCTTCCCTGCCATGACATACCACCTATGCAAGCACTGCCAAACTGCTCAGCTGTCCTCCATCTGTTTCCACTAAGGTGTTGCCACTGGCTTCCCACTCTTCCTGTGACATTGAAGCAAATGACAGGAGCAAGGAAATATAGGGACCCTTCAGGCTCTGTCCTGCTCCTTTTCCCCAAAACTACCTGCATTTTTTTCCCCTCTGTGAATTTGCAGAAAAATTTATTTTGGGTGATATTTAATCTCCTCCTTGTATTTCTTTTTTCATGACCTTGTCCATCCCAATTTCAGAGTCCATCCAGCCAAGACAAATCAAAATATTTCTAAATGTGTAAAGCATTTTTCCAGGTGGTAGTTCTTTCTCCTTAAAATGCTGCAGAGGGGCTCCCCTTCCTTTCTACTTTGCCTGACTCGTACACCCTTAACTGCAGAACCCCAGTTATAAGTTTCTTTCTGAAAATAAAGATTTTGATAGCTTTCTCAGTTGCTTCTATTTATTTACCAGAAGCTTAGAAGGAAAGTTGACTCAAAGAATGGCTTGTAGTCCAGTAGCTGCGTGCACCTCACACCCCAGCAGTGGGAGGATAGCCAGAGAATAAACCTCAGGGCCAGCAGAGAACCAGGCTGAAAAGGGGAATTGCATAGTTTCTTTTACATTCCTCTCTCTACTAAGATTGTCTTTTCTTGGGTGTAATGCAGGAGGAGATTTTAACTTTTGGAAGCAAGATATTTGAGTACAATTGTTTCTACATGATATAGATTTTTTTTTTATTGTAGCACAATAAAAATGTTGGCTGTGGTGGGCTGCAGTAAATCATTCAGGTTTAAGTTAGTTCATTTAAAGCTATTCTTTTGGTTATACACCCAAGAATTCTTTTATTAGATGGTAACATAATCAGTTTCAGCAGTTATGCAGCATATGATTGTTATTATCATGTTATTAGTTCGTGACACAGTAAGATCTTTCCTAATGTTTGCTAATTACTGGAATACATAAAAAATGTAAAAGCCTTTGCCTTCTTCAAAGGCAGCTGAAGGCAGATGGCAGCGTTCCTCAGTGTTTGTAGGCTTTGGGGCAGACCTGAGTCTGGTGGTGCCATGCTCTGATTAAATGCAGGAGTGAGTGAAGCTGTAATGTGCTGAGGGTGTGCTGACATGCTGCACTTCCCCCTCTCCATTCCCACCAGTGGGAAGAGAAGTTGTCACCCACTTTTGTGTGCTCTTTACTGTTGGATATCCCATCTGGATTGAGAAGAATAAGCAAGTGCTTTTCTTAGGCATGCTCTCCACACTGCTTTGCTTTATTGGTAAAGGCTGATAATGTTATTTACTAAATGACAAGTCTTTTTATAGGCATGATCTTTGAATAAACTGGTATCAGAAAGTAGTGTCATTTCAAAATGTGGGTCTCTCACAAAGCCTGAATGGGTAAGAAGCTAGCATCTGTTAGAATGACATGAACTGCTTCTGTGGTTGATATTTCTTCAATAATGCATTCTAATCTAATTTGAATTCAATAAGTCTAATTACTAACGCAGTCCAATTCATGATGAGATGCTTCACGTGCTCTCATGAAAACAGAAAGAACGTTTCAACTGCAGTCTTTCTGCAAGGCATTCTTCAGAAATGCTTCATAAAGAGAAAAATATGGAAGAAACAGACTTACTTCTGTGGAGAGAAAGTGGGAACAAACTAAAACTACTTGCCAAAGTAAGATATTTTTATCTGTGACCCATTTGGAAAGAGCCAGGAAGCAATAGTCACCCATCTGCAGGAGAAGGGCTGCAGCAGTGTCTTGGCACAGAGTTTGCACCAAGAGATGAAACTCAGACTGGTACTGGTCTGACGCCTGGTGACGTGGATGAAACAAATCCTTGGCCTCATTCCAAGTCCTCATAAACATTTACAAAAGCATAGCAGAAATGGTGTAGGTCATATAATTCTCTGCAAATGCTCAAGCATCAGATTCCAGTGATCTTTTTAAATGAGAAGAACACAGCACAGTTACTCTGTTGTTCCAAAGAGAATGATGTCCAGCACATGGTCAAGGTGACTCTCAGTGTCAGAATTCCATCACAAATAAACCACTTAAAGCTGTTTATTAAAAATAACTCCTCCTCTAAAGCTTTCATGCCCTCTGGAATTCTTCTGCTTTCTTGTTACTTCTTCAGGAGAGGATTGGCTTACAATTTTTTATATCTATATTTGACTAGTGCCAGAGGACTGCAGATGAATTCTGTCATCCTGCCCTAAATGCTTTTTGTTATATAGTTCTTTTTCTCCTCCACCTACCTATGCCCACTCTTATTTTGCACATAATTTCTGAGAATTGCTTCGTGTTTAGGATGTCTTGGGCCAGATTCAGAAAGAGAAATAGATATGCAGTTCACAATATCCACTAGCCATGATTTTAAAAAAGTTTGGGGCTGTCATTGAGCAAAACAGAGAGGAAATTTTCAAACGTCTCTGTTCAGGAAAGGCTTGGTTCAGCAGAATATCATGGGAAGAGGGTCTGTGCCCTATGTCTGTCACACACAGAGGTGGGAAGCCCTTTGTCCAGCACGTGCACACAGAGCTGCTCATCTCAGAAGCTGAGCTCCTTGGGTTTGGGAGGTGAAAGCACTAAGGCTGGCAGAGGGTGCAGGACAGAGTAACACCTGTGTGCAGCTACGATACCTGTCAGCACCAGCTCTGGGCTCTGCCCATCGAGCTGAGCTCTAGCAGCTCCCTTCTTGGAAAAATGCAGAATGATTGTGCTTCACACTGCAGTTTTGCCACTTATAAAAGCAGATAAATACTGAGCAGGAAAGCCATTTACTCGGAGAAGTTCTTCAGAAGCCCTTTTTGTAATGTTCTGTGTGGAGGTGCTCCACTGAATCTTTCTGTGTGACTGTCTTCTTTTTTTTAATTTGGAAATTCACTTCCCATACCTTGTGAATCCATAGAACTTGTTTGAAAGAATAATTTTTAAGAGAAAAAAAAAAAATCAATGAGCTATGACAAGGTTTAGGGGTTTTTTACATAAAATTTAAAAGAATTACGTAAGGTTTTGAATTTTCACAGGTCAGATGCATTCCAAATAGCATTTTCTGAGACTTGAGAGCTGCTGAGATCTTCCATAGCTGGTGTAATGATCAGGTTACAGCATGCCAAGGAGCAAAAAGGCCTCCTCCCATCATGTACTTTAGCAGTGAAACTTCGAGTCATTATGTACATAACAGAGACAGGGAAAACACTGTCCATGATAACCTCTGTTTTCTTCTCCTAGTCCTGATCAGCATGTTCTGTCTTGCAAATGTGCTGTTCAAATGTACTAAAACTGCATTTATTAGGAATGTAGTGACAGTGACAGTGAGATTGAGAGTGATTCAAGCTCAGGTGAAGAGCAGAGAATTACTACGAGAGTTTACCGACGGCGGTTGATTCTGAAGGTACTTTGTGATTTGCTTTCTTGAGGTGACATTGGCATGAATGTGGGTTTGGTCTGCTGTGGCAGAATGTCACTTTTGGCATACTGAAGCCCCTGTGGTAGTGTGCTTTCCATGGCCAGTATGGATTTATAACCCAGTGCTAGGTTGCCTTTCCTTGCTCTAACACAGGTTTACGGGTGTCTTCTGTTGGAAAACAACTGTGCTGCATGGAGTGCTGTGTCCTTCACTGCCACTGCTGTGCATGGCATCTTAGACTGCAGCTAGATGCAGCATGTTGGTCTCTTGTAGAGCAAATATGAGCCACCAAGAAAGATGGGTAACCGTCTTCCTTTTGGGTTTTTTTTTCTGTTGCCTTTAAAAAATTCTGAGTTACAAGTAAAACATTTGCAGGAATATATGAGTGGGATATAGGAAAGTATGAAGTTGTACTCTGGTTGAAACTTGTGGTCCCAAGTGCTTAATGTGTTCTGGAAAACTTTCTCACTACAGCTCATGATCCTGTTTTTAAATCTACCAAAATTAATAAAAGTCCTTGCAGTGCCTCCAGTAGACTCTATTTAGTATATTTATTTACAGATGGCCTTTACTTACAGTACAATATACTATATATACTGATAACAATGGTGTAATCGTATAAGTAATTGTATTTGCCCTTATAATATTTTTTGTGTGGTCACACAGTATGACACTATTTTCCTGCAGCATAGAGCATGAGAAAATAAGTCTCTAACATAGACCATTATGTAATTCCTCAGTAACTTACAGGATTTATTAGATTCTTATTAGAAAATCATGCAGTCAAGCCCTGACAAAAACCAGCAGGGCACCTTAGTGCTATTACAGCACTAGTGCAGTTTGCTTAAGCTGTAATTGTTACTTTAGGAATAAATTGTGACATTTCAATTGCACATATCTATATCACTGTTGCTTGCATGCTTTGTGGAGAGGAGTCTGCACACCACGAAAGGCACTGCACCTTTTGTGTAATGTGGGTGGCAGATAGGCTGCTCTGCACAGCTGCCAAAGAGTCCAAGGTGCAGATGCTTTTGGAAGAGGAAGGGTGACTTTCCTGGCTGCCTTCACCATGAATTCCTTCAGTATACCCGTCATCGTGCTTCCGCTTGGGACAAGACAGGAATGGCAAAACTGAGCTCAGCAGAAATGGATGTTTTGTCTGATCCCCCATATCCCCAGGCAGAACCTGCTGCCTTCCCTGAAAGGCCCTGGGCCTGTCAGGGTACAACCCTTCCTCAGTAATTCCCCCTGCAGATAAGCCCTGACTGCTCAGGCTTAGGAATGTGGTTTCTGTTTTCAAACAGGGCAGGCCCCTCCAGTGCTGCAGGAGTCTCTGGTAACACACAGAGTGTAAGTGTGCTGCAGATTCAAAGGCTGCATAGTTGGCCTGTGGCTAAGGGCCCCCACCCAATTTATGGCTGAACTATTTTGGTGTCTGCTGGTTTGCAGTCAGGAAGTGTTGGAGTAGAAAAGAGGAAAGCGTGTCAAAGGCAGCTTTCTCTTGCTCTCTCTCTTGCAGCCCCTGTGTTTAGAGAAAGGCACAGAAAATCAGTTTTAAATGTGGTGGTATAATGTGGGGTAGAACTTTTAACAGAGCCATGGTGAAGCAGCATATTTAGTGTTGGAATCTGCAGCTAGTGCAGACCCGGTGGGAAGGGTGTGCGTGGCGAGTGGAGGCGGCTGAACCCGCGCTGTTGGGAACGTGTCTGATCTCAGCTGGATTAGAGCTGTACCTGTCTCTTGATTAGAAAATACATGTGATTCTTTGGTTATTTTCTGATCATTTATAGCTTCTTTTTTTATCACCCACTCTGCATCTTAAGACAAGCTCAAAAGAGAACAAGAGAAAGTTTGAAAGCAACAATCATCAGGCCTTTTAGAGAAAGAATTTGATAGTAGAAGCAACCATTTTGATCATGTAAAGTTCATGAAATGGTGGTATGAAATGGAAAAATCAAGATTTAACATTGGTAGGGACCTGGACTTTTTTCTGCACGTTCCCCAGGGCAGAGGTTCACTTTGGGTGAACTGAAATCACAGTGAGAGCGTGCACAAGCTGAGGTACAGCTCCTCCATCAGGGAAGTGCTCTGATGAGGATGTGGAGGCCTGGAGTAATGCTCACAGCCTGCATTTTCCATGCAGGGAAAATGACTCATTCTGCTGCTGTAGGGCCCCCAGCAGTGGCCAGGAGCAGCAGGTTCTCACCTGCCAGTGCCTCAGTGCCTGGCAAAGTGGGTGCTGTGCCCAACCCCACAGCCAGCTTATGTCCAGCAGCAGTGGACAGGGAATGAGGGTGTGCTTGGAGCCTCTGCTGAGCACAACCGCATGTGGGAACTGTGTTAGTGTAGCCCTGATTAATAGGATCAGAGAATGGCTTGGGTTGGGTTGGAAGGGACATTAAAGATTGTCCAGTTCTAACCCTGTGCCATGGGCAGGGACACCTGCCAGCAGACCAGGATTCTCAGAGCCCCATCCAGCCTGACCTTGAACACTCCACGGATGGGTCATCCACAACTTCTCTGGGCAACCTGTGCCAGTGTCTCACTATCCTCACAGTAAAGAATTTTTTTCTTAATATTAATTGCTCTTCCTGCTGTTCATTACTGCCTGCATGTTGCATTTACAGCAACAGAGGTACTCACACAGCCTGCAGGCATAAAGTTTGCTGGCACCGAAACCTTGAGGATAAATTGAGTCCTGTGGAAAAAAGGCTTTGCCATGTGCCACCACAGGTACAGTCAGGGCTGAATTGCTTCATTACCTCTGCTCTTCTTTCCCAACTTGTTTTTCCTTTCCGTGCCATTCTGCAGCATTGCTAACACTATTACTTCCTGCTACCTTAGTTCTCTGTCCTGGCCCAAATATGGGGAAAGACTTCTCTCTCCCACAGAGGTATTTTCCCAGCAGTCCAAGAGCTGAGTCCTGTCAAGTGCTCAGTACTCTAGAGCACATTCCCATGGGATTTAGCACTTCAGAGGGCTGAGCCCATAAAACCAGACAAGCAAGGACTGATGCCCATTTCCACATGTAATAGGATCCTGTTCTAACCTCAAGGTAGTGCAGATGTTTTTGTTTTTCTTCCTTTCCCCTCTTGTATTCACATGGTGGATTGATGGGATGGGGCATTGCAAAAGAAATGGGTTTATGGCAGTGCAGGAATGCGAGCAATTAGCACACAAGGGGAAAATAAGAGTGCTTGCCACAATGTGGACATTCAAAGCCTGATCCAAAGCTCCTGCTATTCAGCCATGGCAGGAATCAGTGTCCAATTTTTCATGCTTTTTCTGAGGTTGTTAAATCTTTCATGGATACAAATTTTTGGCTAAAGCTGTTTTAGTAAGATTCTTGCCAAAAGGTTTATGGTAGAATGTAATGGAAAATAAAATATACTCCTCAGCAGTGGTTATTCAAATCTGAGGTAATTTAGTATCTTGTACTTTTGCTATTTCTTGACAATTTTTATTGAAGATTTGTCCCTTTCTGTGCATTTTTCCCATGAAATGCCCCTTTACTGATCATGGAGGGTTTGGTTCAGCCTGCACAAGAGAAGTGGCCTGAGCAGCAGTTAGCCAAAGCATGGAAGAGCCAGCAGCTTCCATGGTCTTGCTATTCAGGGGAAGCTTATCTATGGAAAATAAAATGTGGCCATCCTATAGGTGATAAGAATTAAGTGCCTGTGCCCTGTGTGAGGAAAATGGGAACCATTTCCTTTTGTGTATTCAGCTGGGCACAGCATCTCCACTGCAGTCTGTCTGGCTAGGGGAGCTGCAGGTAAGTGCCTTCGCCCTGTCCTGCCCCAGGAGAGTTGGAGCTGCTGGCCTCAGTAAGATAACGTGGAGTAAATCAACCCCCAGACTGCAAGTGCTGTTCTGAGGTGTGTCCTCCATGCCACATGCAGCAGACCTGTGCCCCAGCTCCCAGCAGTGGACTATACTCTGTCCCTTTTGCAGCACCGTTTGCTCCCTGTTTTGTTGGGATTTTTCTCCCCCTCCTGTGGCTTCAGCAATACATCTGCAAACAAGCAACTACAGACTCAGCACGGGCGCAGGCAGAGTTGTGGCATCTGATTAACAAGGTCTCTGTGAGTAGGCAGAACTCACTAATGAAAATGACCTTAATGAAAGATGTTTGTTTCTCCTGCTGCTGCCACAGAGGCTCGAGACCCCAAGGAGACTGAGGCGCAGCTGCTGCTCATGCATTACAAGAATGTGATCTGGAGACTGAAGGGATTATGTCCTGATGCTGTCTTAGGCCAGTCAGGGAAGAGGTCTGAGCGCTCTGTGCAGCTTCTGTTCCCATTGCGGCATTGCCTC
Source organism: Urocynchramus pylzowi (assembly GCA_013397555.1). Lineage (NCBI taxonomy): Eukaryota > Metazoa > Chordata > Aves > Passeriformes > Fringillidae > Urocynchramus > Urocynchramus pylzowi. The sequence goes on along the minus strand of VZRH01002850.1, from coordinate 1,973,116 downwards.
TGGTCTTTGGCAAAATTAAATATTTAGGATCTTTCCATCTTGCTTATTTCCTCTTGCTTTTATATTCCTTTTTATCCATGTCAGTGCAATGCATCCAGCTGCACCTTTTTTCTCCACTGTTTCAACAGCACTAGATGTATGGAAGGAATAAAGGGGACTATTATCCCTCTAGTAACAAAACAAACATGAAAGAAAACCAGAGCTCTGACAAATCTACAGTGAACTTTGGCACAACACTGCAGCACTGACTGTATAACTCCATTTATCTGAAGGTCCCTGGGAACACCCATAATCTGCAAATAACTGTTAAGAAAATCAGTGGAGCCGGCAGAAGACTTTGAGGAAACTGCTCTTTGCTTCTCCTGCCCTGGAGAGCAACAGAGAGAGGATACCAGCTGGTTTTGGCAGGACTACACTCCAGCAAGCAGGGTGACATTAAAGCACTCTGCTTTGCAAAGATTCCTGGCATGTTCTGGAGCTGAGGCTTGCAGACTGCAGCCTTTGTATGCTTTAGTCCCAGGGATATAACTGGGCTTCCAGTAATCAAGGTATTAACTTTTCTCCCTGCCTTTCTAAAGCTTTTGGTATTGTGACAGTGATTTTGACTGGTCAAGGGTAAAATGAAGCCCACATAAGTATGATGCAGCGGAAAGAATTTTATTCTCTAGCTGTGACGCAGATGCACCAGCTTTGTGTTTAAAAACAGCTTTTGTTGACAAGGTCATCTAATGTGCCATTCTAACCCAATGTTGGTTTTGAGCTCTTACAACTAAAACTGCCAGTGGGTAGGGTTTTTTTTTTTTCCCTAGCAAACATCCATCTTTATAACGGCATAGGATTAGAAAAGTCAGTAAATCAGATCTACCTCCTGCCAGTTGTGAGCCCTCCTGCAATTTGTTTAACTACCCACCAGCAAGAGAATTGTGAAAGCTGGATTTCATGCACACTGACTGCTGAGTATTTACAGCATTTATCCTTAAATTGTGCTTAAAGGAGCACGTAGCTTATTAAAACCCGAAATTCACCACACCTTTAAAACTGCATTTTCTTCCAGGAGACGTCTTTCAGTGCAGCAGTACACTTTTCATTTCATTTGAAGCAGTACACAGTAATTCTCACTAGGTTGTTTTAAGGTTGTTCACTTGCTCATAGCTGCAGTAAGGAGTCAAAGAACCAGTACATGAAAGTGGTGTTGGTATGCCAAGTAGTCTGGTGACCTTGCTACTGGCCGTGTTGTTTTATTTCTGGTTTTCGTGGGCTTTATTGTAGTGGTTTTGGAGACCCTGTTCATGAGAGGGAACCTTTCCATACCTCTGTGCTCCATGGGATGTCTGTGCCAGGGTTCTCTCCTGCTCCTTGGGGTATTGTGTTGGAGCCCACTGGGGAGTCTCTCTGAACCCGCACGTGGAAAGAAACTGCGTGTCTAGTTCCCCATCTGCTCTGCATCTGATTAAAGTGTGAAGTCTCCAGAATCACTTTCCCCCTCCCACCTCTTTGTGAGTAGGAAACCCCACAGGTTTCAGTTCCCAAACCCTTTCCCCAGTCACTGCCCCTGCCTGGCAGCAGTCCCGTCCCTTTCTCGTGAGAAAGGAAGCAGCCGGCCGCCGCTGGGGCCCCGCTGGCCGCAGGGACCAGCCTGGCGCTGCCCTCCTCCTGCAGAGCCTGCTGCAGTGCCTAGGCAGGTGTGCATTTCTCCTTCTGGGGAATGACTGTTTCAGGCTCTGTCTGAAGGCTCAGTAGGTGTTTGTTCTGCTTTAGGGACACCAACATTCCCTGGCCCAGGCACCTCAGCTAGGTGTGTCTCAGGCACAGGACCTCGTGCTTATGTCCCTGTGCAGTGGAATCCACCTGGCTGTGGAGCCTGTCCTTCTCTTGGCCATGCTTCCTGAAGCACCAAAGTTCAGCAAATTTTACAGTTTGCTAACGGTCTGTGAAAGCCTGGTGGAAAAAGATGTGTAAAATGTCTGAATTACATTGCATAATTATCAAGTGGTGACTTCAGTACAGCTTTCAATGAGAAACCAGCAGAAATTCTGTACTTGTGAAGAATGACAAACATGGCCAGGGGCTCTGCTCTGCAGTAGTCCCCCCTGGCTCCCGCCTGCTGCCATTCTCCCCAGGTGAGGAAAATAGAAAAGCTTGGCTAGAAAAGACCACAAATGGCTTGTAAACAAAAGAAAAGGTTTGTTTTGCTTAGCGCTTAGAAATAGCATACAATCCCAATCTTGAAAAAGCTGCATTAGTAGGGAATACAGTTTAAAAAAAATACACATGGCATCACTGTATTTGTTTATTATAAAACAGTGCCTGGAGCTTATGTAGACAACTATGTAGTGTATAGACCACAGTAAATAGAAACTATATTTGCCCTGTGCTGTTCAGTACATTGAAGCATTACAAAAGCTGTAATAGTCTCCTTTCAAATATTTTTTGTAGTTAACATTGTTATAATGTGTTTCATACAATGCTTTCTTTCTGCTTCCTCCCTCTACTTGAAATTTTTCCATAGTGGATTGAGGGTGAGGGGAGAAGAAAAGTTTTAAGGATTTTTTTGTTTGTTTGGGTTATTCATTTACAAGTGGAAATATTTCATATGTAGGCCAGCTACAGTATCATTATGTTTGCTTTTCCTCTATTAAAGATATAAGCACAAACAATGGATATTTTTGAAGCATCAAAAGCAGTGCTTGCTTCAGCACCGAAGTTTGGATATATGACTTTGTGAGGTGAAGTTAGCAAAGCTCTTTTGGAACATAAGTTCATGACTGCCAGCTAGGCTCAGACTAGCTGAGCCTAAAGTAATCATAAAGTAATGTCATTTATTTATGATTTAAGCAACAATGCTTTGAGTGGAATTAAGTCACTGGCATAGCAGCTAGGAAACTGCTTTTACATTTATTTACACTGGTGCTATAAATTGCTGGTCCTACAAGAAGTGATGGCTGGAGTGCTGCTGATCTCAGTAAGCCATGGACCGGGCTGCCGAGGCTCCTCGCCACGGTGGCACCGTGCCGGGCAAAGTGTCATGTAAGAGAACTTCCTTCATTTTGTAAGTGCTGAGAAGTCCTGTCTGTCCTGTGTGTTTGTGTTTAAGACCTCGTGTTTAGCAAGCTACAGGCAGAGCTGTATTTTTAAGGCCCAAATTTCCCCCATGTTAGACCATGTCTCTGCATGTGCTGAAGCAGAAGCACTGCTGAGTTTCACTGAGAAGCTGTGAAAAGCTAAGGGGTGTCTCATAGGGCTCAGACTGACCACTCGACTTTGTTGCCCAGAGAGTTCCTGACATCCATTAGTTAATAAGAGCAGTGTGCTAGAAGCTCCCTGCAGGTTTTAAGGAAACATTTTGTAGGATAAGTGCACAGGTATCAGCATTGCTAAATGAACGTGGCTTTCATACGGTTCGTGTGACACAAAGCAAACTGTTACATAAAGTTGAAGCTAGCATGTGCTTGTTGCTTGGATTGGTGTGGAAATATGTGTGGGTTTGACAGAATATAGGCTCTATTGCTAATCTTATAACACGTTCTTTAGGGTGAGGAAGCAAAAAACATTCCTGGTGAATCTGTAACAGAGGAGCAGTTTACCGATGAAGAAGGCAACGTCATCACGAGAAAAGTAATCATGAATTACATCACTGCTCTGAGTCTTTGCATTCAAGTAACTTCTTTTAACATACTTTTTCCCTTTAGAATCTAGGAAAAAAAAAATGAATACTTTTCATGTATTGCTTCCCACAGATCACCCGGAAGGTAGTAAGACGTGTTGTTATCCCCCATGAGAGGAAAGTTGGTGAAATGGTAATGCAACGGGGACTACCAGGAAATAACAGTAGGCGCAGAGGGTTGTGTTGACTGCTAGAAAGTGCTGCTAAAGGGCTGGAGGTTTGCATTTAACAAGAAGCCTTGGCAAAAAGTGCAGTGCTTGCAGTTGTTGGCAAGTTGTGCGTTGGGATCACGGGGCAGGGGCGGCGTCAAGGGGGCCCGGCTGAATTCTGTCAGCACAGGGCATCAAGGTGTGTTTCTGTAAAGCAGGCAGCAGGTCTAAGCCATGGGTTTGGGGCCTGCTTTGTGCCATCAGGCTGAGCCGTGTCTGTGTGTTTGGTTAAGCCCTTGCAGAATCTGTGCCTTACAGCTGTAGGTGGATTGTGTGGCTTTTCCACCAGCCCAAGGGAAGGAGCTGCAGTCTGATCCCAGCGGCCTCTCACTCACCTTGGTGTGATACCCCTGGTGCTGGTGACTGAGGGTTTGCAGGATTCAGGTCAATGAGAACATACCCAAGCAATGGTATCCTGTACAAGCAAGCACCAAGATAGGGTTTTGTCCCTGGTGATCAAATTTGGAAGCCTTCTGCAGGCCTGGACTATGCCCAGCTTTATCATCCTGACAGTGAGAAGAGTAGGACTATTGTATGCCAGCAAACCCCAGCCCCTCTTGGAAAGGGCTTCAGTGACAGGGGTAGGAGTAGGCAGGCTGTGCCCCAGCTGTCATCTGTCCCCAGGAGGCCTGGGGGGAATGGGCATCGCCTCTGGAAAACAAATGGCTTCAGAGGAGCTCGTGCCTTCTTCCCCAGCACATGGCCCTCAGACATCTCTGCTTGAGTAAAACTGTCATTGGGGCTAATGAAATTCTTGTCTGAGTGAAAACAGATTCAGAAAGGAAGACAAATACCCTTTCTTTTCTGGCAATTAAAAAAAATAATAAAAGGAAAAAAAAAGCTGGGGACACTTTAGTCACAGAAATAAGAGAATGGAAACAAACTTATTTCCATTCCCTCTTTCCTAGTTGTTTATGAAGAAAAAGAATCCTGCCCAGCAAGTGGTAAACATTTTCAATTTGCTGCACCAGATTAGATTAGTTGGAAACTACAAATAGTTACAAATACATCAATACAGATCACCTGAGGGGTAAATTCTGTCCATAGCCACACATAAACAGATGCCTTTCTCTGATGTGATGAGGCTTGTGATTACTGGAGAATTTATTTTTAGATGATTATTGAGCTATTTTTAATGAGCAAAAATGAACTTTATTTTGGGGTTTGCTGTTTTAAAGACACTGAAACCTGCACTGCTTGTCACTGTCATTGGTTTTACTTCTGTGCTGCTTCAGTGGTGGTTTTTGCTGGCTTTCTTCCTCTTCCCTTTATTCTGTTACTAACCTGCTCACTTTAAAGCACAGACGTTGTGAAACATCGTAAGAGCAGCCACAGCCTCTGCTGTTGGGAATGCCCACCCATTCAGCTGACCCAGGGGGGCAGCTGGGAAAGGGGATTTTTCCCTGTCAGTGGCACTGGCTCCCGCTGCAGTTGGCAGCAGGGGCTCTGCCGAGGACTGACTGCCAGCCGGGCACTCCAGCCCAGGGGTCAGGCTGAAATTGTAGAGCTGTGTTTTCTACTTGAAGATGATATTTCAGACCTGTGCTTTTGCAGCTCAGCAGAGTGGATAAATAGATTGTGTGTATCTTTGAAATGAAGTGTTAATGTGATTTAACTGCTTTTTACTTATCCTGTTACAGCAAAATGTGTATCCTGTTTTGGAAGCTGGTTTACAATTACGAGTGCTCTCTGCAGACTGTGTTAATGTTTATGCTTTTCCTTTAAAGCAGGGAGAAGCTTATAAGGTTAAGACAAAGAAAGAAGTCAGACACGTGGAGAAGAAAAGTTACTCATGAAAGCTGAAAGCCAACCACTGAACGGTCAGTGTGATCAATTTTCTTCCCTTGTCGAAGGCTTTTGCCAGCATGGGGAACAGCACCTGGGCTGCACAAAGGCTTGCCTCTGCTACCCTGACTTTGCTTTCCAGCTGCAGACCTGAATAGCTGGCCCTTGATTTTGTAAGCAGAAAATGACCTTGTGCTCACCTATTGAAATTAATCTTTACTTCTTGGAAAATAAAGCAAAGCAATACTCAGGCACGTGAAAAATTTCTGGGAGTTTTACAGTGTCTAGTTTTTATAACCCATAGAACTTTCAACCTCTAAAAACTTAAATTGTAAAGGAGCAGCACACAAATAAGCCTAGGAGTGAAATGCTTCTTCCACTGTCAGACATGTGATTTGAGGGCAGTTATGCAAGTCAAAGTCCTTGTAAGTGAAGTGTCTCAATATTTGCCAACAAATAATCCCTACCAACTGTTGTTCCTTGTGAATTTTATTGATCCAACCTTAGTGATTGTAGGAAGCCAGCAGCTGATGGTATAAAGGCTTCCCAAGCTAAACCCAAATGCACAATTAAGACACCCTTGCAGGGGACTCTGTAAAGATGTGAAGAAAAGAAGCCAGAGGCTGCTTTGTCTCACTGACACAGCTACACACAGAGATGTGTCTGTGTGTCTTTCAGTGCTGGTCCATCTGTCATGGCTCCAAGTGTGTAGGTTTACCATGGACATGTCTTTTTTCTGCTCTTCTCTCTTAGCTTTGTTGGGTTTCAGGAATTGGACAGAGGAAGAGTTTATGAAGTGTGATACTGGGTATTATCTTTTTACTGTACATATGGTATGGGATTGACTGTGAGATTTAAGAACAGAATAAACAGGACCTGGCAAATAGTCCAGATAGGGAGGAAAAGGACAGACAGAAGCAGAGTCTCTTGAGTCACCAGTCCCTTCTAGCTGATGCAATGTAAGGTAGCCCCTACAGCCCCCTGGCCCTACAGATGCTCTGTGCATGTGAGTAGAGCCATTTAGACAAACAGCACTCAGTGTGTGGGATCTAGCTGAGGGATTTATGGGATCAAGCCCCAAGGAGCAAGCTCTGTGAGGTGACTGGTGTGATTTCAGTATCTGGTAAGCACCCACTGCATCCACCTGAATTCCTGCTTTTACTGAGAGTCCTCCTGTGTGTGCTAATAGAATAATACAGTTTCAGGTGGCTTGGTGTTCAACATACTCATAAAATAGTTATTGTTTGGAAAAGGGAGGTGATTCTTTTGACACAGCTTTCCCCTTTATGGAGCTCAAGGATATGGGAGTAAAGCAAATCAAAGCGATGGTGCTACTTGTATGAAATTGTGTCCCACGTTGGGTCCCACTGTCAATGTGCTGGGGCAAAGCAGCAGAAATGTGTAAATTCAGGCATTGAAGGCAATATGGGGCATTGAACCCCATAAACAATGCAGCTAAAGAGCCTGCCAGCATGCAAGTTTGATGCAAAAGACACCAGGGATAAGCATTTCATTTTAAAATAAAATTACATAAATTAGGCAGTCTTTGCCTAATGTATGAAACAGTCTGACATTCTGAGTCCCTCAGAATCGGGTCTGCTCCCATGACTACTGATGCATTTCTTCTGTGAGTTCCAGTAGGCAAGTCTTCCATGCTAGAGCCCCTGAGGAACTCAGAGAGTCTGCCTTAGATAATGAACCTTTGCTCTGGGGGAAACTTTGTCCTGTAAGATGAATCTCTGTGCTCCAAACTTTGATATGATAAGCATGACCAAATGTGCCCTAGGTAATTGTGAGTCTGGTCAAGAGCCCATTAAAAACATTTCAATTGGATGCAGAAGTGGATGTGTTTGCACAGGCAGGGGATTCTATAAAAAAACTGTTTGTTTTGTAATCACAAAAGACAAAAAAAATTCCTGTTGGGCAGGCAGAGGTGGTTCTTTTCTTTGGAGTGTTTGGAAAAAATCAGGATGTTAGCTAGGTTTTGCTGTGAAAATGTCCCTGTCACCATTGCAGATCAGCCCACTCTGAAGCATAGGTTGAAAGCAGAAGCCAAGAGCTCTTGCGTGCCGTTCCGCAGGACACGGTGTGAGCTGCCGTGACTGCCGCAGCGGGAACAGGCGGCTCTCAGCAGCAGGACAGATTTATGACAACTGTAGATGTGGGCAAGGACAGCTTGCTTTTAGCTGGAAGGAGACTGCGAGCGCTGCTGGGGAATGCTTGTGGAGCTGTGACCTGATTAGTGGACAGGCACGTCCGTGCCAGCCCGAGCCCTGCCCCGCTCCCGAGCAGGCTGCCCTGCGCCCAGGTGCCGGAGAGCCGCGGGGCTTCCAGCTCCTGCTCACTGCTGCGTTTGTATTTCTGCTTCCTGCCCTCTCTGCTGCTGTTGTACAAGTGTCACAAACCTGCTGTCCTTATGTTCGTGGCTCTGAAGAGTGAGAGAGCAGGAGCTGGACTGTCTCTCCTCGGTGTCGCTCATGCAAGCCAGGCCGGGGGGAGATGGATGGCACTGCCCCTTGTCTGTGCTTTTGTCCTTCACCAAGCCTCCTGAAGGCTGGGCGCTGCATTGCTGGCTCTGCAGGAATGTTCCCTGAGCAACTAGCAGAGGTGGATGTGCAAGGAGAGCAGGTTTCCCATCACAGTGGGGATGCTTGTGCACCGTGAAGAAAAACGTGCTGTGGAAGCAGCAGCTCTCCCCGCCTGGAGATGATGCTGTTCCTTCCACAACAGAAGAACCTATTCCTTGTCATCACTGGATCAGATGAGCTGGTGGCATGTCCAGGGTGATGAAATGCAGTGTGCTGCAAACATATTTATAACTCAGTTCACGAGCAGCATGAACATCTGCAGCTGCATTTTCCCCTCGTGCTGGTGCTCAGCTAATGTCATTGCCTACCTAGAAACTGTGTGATTTAGCCTATTGCAGAATTCCATTGTGCCAGTTATATTTCTGTTTAGTCAGGGAAAGGCATGAAACTTATTCTAACAAGATATTTCTGAAATTATTTGTTCTCTGTTTTCTCTCCACAGTGTGCTTTTACTGCCAGTATTCTAGAGGGACACTCACGGAAGAAAAATCAACAGGAATTAAACATTCACCTATAAAAGTGTGCGTGTGTTTGCTGCTTCCCCACATTAACCGCATGGTTTTTATGCAAAAGAAAAAAAAACAAACAAAAAAAAATCCCAAACAAAAAAATTAATTTAGCATGAGCCAATTTACAGAGCATGGAAATTCACGTTCATTCACAGGATTGGAGGGTGCTCAGTTACCAATGCAGTGTATATACAAGATGCCATGCTGTTAACAGCTTCTCTCAAGCAGTTTGATGTCATCTCAAAAGAAATAAATTCCTGTGGCCAGAGAGGATGTGCGAAGACGAAATGGTTAAACCATGGAAAGACACTAAAAATACTAAAATCCACAACAGCTCGCCTTATTTTTCTTGGACCCAAACTGTCAGGGTATAAAACACTATTTGTTTCTTTTTTAAACATCAATAGTTTTGCTGTAAATAAATAACACTGTATAAATTCTAACAAAATAGAATAAGTGTTGATAAGGCACTGCCTTTTCGATCACAAACAGAATATTGCAAATGCATTGAGCAGGCTAGGTGTCTCAAATGGCTGCACCTACAGGGATATTCTGGGTGTATCTTCACAGATTCTTGTATATTAGCAATTATAATGTTTGTATATGCAAAATCGCTAGCTTGATTTTAAAAAAATCTTTAAAATCTGCTGCAAATTTAAATGATTCCCAAAATGAGGAATTCTGTAGTTCTGTGAAAATTTTTCTTCAGAGTACTAATATTTTGATGCATGTGTTTCACCTTATTTTGATTAAATCTTTTCCAGTTTTGCAAACACTATTCCGCAACATGAAAAATAAGATTTTATCTGTAAACACAAAGCCCTTCATCTAATATTTGTTGCTGTTGCCAATTTTTCAATGAAATGACCTAAGACCCATAACATATACAGTAGTTGCATTATGGGGAGGGGGGTGCTATCTGTTCTTGCTTTATAATGGGGGTAATGCTTGCAGCTTTAGAAGTGGGTTGGTGCTCTAAGGAGCACAAGTTTGGGATATTTTTAAATGAACTGAAGAGAAATTATTAGCTAATAGACTGGCAGCACGCTGTAAAATTATTACTGTATTGTGTACTGGCTATAAGATGTAGAATCTTTCAGTAAGCCAATCATCTGTAATCATCCTAGCAGTGTAATATTAGGTTGTTAAGGCTGCTGTGTTTTAAAGGGCATTTTTATTTGGTTTTTGGTGAAATACTTTAATTTGTTGATTATATTCATATGGAAACAGCATTCATTGATAATAGCTCTAATTACATATGTATGAAAACAACAAACACTGGATGATCTAGTTGATTATTTAAGCATAAAATAAATTGTGTTAAAACTCTTGGATAATGTGTATTTGGCAGTGTTCTTGTACCCCACAGATGTGAGGCTTCGCAAGGCCAGCAGTTATCTGCCCCTGGCTTTCATCTGCTTTTCCTCTCTGTTTCTTTTGTCTAATCCACCTCTTCATCTTCCCAGTGTGACAGGCCATCACTTGGCAGGCTCTCCCCAGGTCAGCAGGAGGAAAACACAGCAGCCAGCAGCACATGCCCAGAGAAGCTAAGGAAAACCCACTCCCTGGCTCAGAGATGTGGGGAAAGGGCCTGTGCCACAGGGGATGTGCAGCCCTTCCTCTAACACATGGGAGCTCTGCACCTCCTGTAAATTCTTTTGCCCTGTCAAGAACCAGGAAAAGCACTACCAAAAGCAGTTTTCTCCCCAATATCAATCAGATCAATAACAGACCCACAGCCCATGAGGACATTAAAAGGTGCATCCCCTGTATATGCATGCACTTCCTGTATATTATGGATAATAGAGCACACTGTGTAAAGAATGTGTAAAGAATGGCCAAAACTGAGGTTTGTAGGCAGCATCAGTACACACACTGCTCTGAACTGCAGGCTTCTGCTCAGGTGCAGTAAATACAGTTTATTGCTCAGGATCTGTGTTACCTGGCTTTTAAGGCAACATGAAGATGAGGTACTTCACCCCAGCTTTGGCACCTGAGGAAGCACCTCTGCTACAGATCCACCTCAGTCTGCTGCTTGTTATCTGGTGATCCCCACAGGACCTGGTCCTCACCTGGGTCAGTCAGCAAAGCTCTCCTGACTGTGATGAGTAGCACTTGGAGAATGTAACAGGTTGGTTTGTCAGTATCTCTGAGTTATTAGGGCCACTGGCTTTTGAAGCAGTGATGGTAAGTGAAGTTTTCATCGTTTGAGCAGCCAGTCTGTGTTGCAATGTATGTTTTGCCTAGGTCAGGATACTGCTGGTACAGTGCTGGTGGTTCAGGTCCTTATGCCAAAGTTTGGAGGACAAATGCCACTTACACCATGGGAGAACAAGAGCATCTTTCTGCAGTTCACAGTCCGACAGCAGTGATCATCCTGCAGGGATCAGCAGTGATCAGCCTCGCCATCCAAACGCCTCCCTCCCTCCCCTCCAGCATCCAGACCAGCTGAATGAGAGGGAGTGTTTTCAGGAAATGCTGTGAGATGTACAGATACAGTGATTGTACAGCTGGAAGCAAAGGCCGTGGTGACAACCAGCAGGAAGGCAGGAGCTGTGCTGGAGAAGAGCCTCTCTTCAGTCTCTAACAGCATCCAAAAGGCAGCGTTGCGTTTGACTCATCTCTTCCTCTGCCTGCTTCCCTGTTAGTGCCTGCTGCTGGTGTGGAAAGAAGCTGTGACTGTACGTGGAATGGCAGCTCTGGCAGGCAGAAGAACTCTGTGTAGACAGAGAAGCGAGGCTGCCTGTGCAGGTGGCAGTGGTGTGTAGGTGAGTCTCGACAGCTCTGGTTTGTGCGGCGGCTCCTGGCTCGGGAGCGGCCTCGGCTGTGACAGCACTCGTGAGGAGCTGCCGGCTCAGCCCGGGCTCCGAGGGTGCTCTTGCAGCACAGCCCTGTCACGGGGGTGCCCGAGCAGGCTGTGACCACGACAGCCTCTCCTGGGCCAGCCCTGACCGTGCCCAGCAGGACAGGTCCCACTGCTGGCAGGTGCCGGTCCCCAGCTGCCGCACGGGCACACCTGTGTCACAGTTTGCTTCCCCCTTAAAGAGACAACAGAGAACAGGAACTCGGCAGCTGAATTCACGGAGTTTAACATTTCATATTAAATGCTGAACAAACAGGATTTTCTGGGTGTTTTGTTTTGCACTGAGTGGTTCTAGCAGTAGCTCAGGATATTTGGGAAAAAACAAGGTTGAAGTGTAAATGGTCATATGAGAAGGAAAACAGAAATCTTGCCAGAACTAGCAAACAGCACAGACAGCTCTGGAGTGAGTGAGGACCCTACCTAAATGTGCACTTTTGTCTTTTTTTTTTTTTTTTTCCATGTTTCCCTCAGTGAGAACACTCCCCTTAAAGGCAAAATTGTAAGTCATAGGATTCTGATTGCATCGATTAAAATAAACTTGATTGCTAAATACAGCGTTATTTTCATCCTTTGATATTTGATGTAGCAGTAATTAATAATGCTGCAGAGTATTCTACTGTACTTTTTCCATTTCTGAAAGAATATCAATTACATTTTATTTGTGGCCAATGACAATTTTAATGTCAGAAATTCTAAGAGCTCCCGTAGTGTGGAGCCAACATTAGTGGGATAAGTGGCAGTCACTTGCAGGATTGCAGCACCCTGCTAATTAATGCTAATTTCCTGAGGGGTTGTTTAACACAGGCTTTGTCTGTAGCACACAGTGTGCAGGAAATCGAGGTGCTCTACTGGGGAGGCCACTGCAGCCTGGGATGTGGGGCACAAAAACCTCTCCGTGCCCTCTGGAGGAAGAGTTTATAACTGGGGCTTCTTCGAGCAGGACCAAGTTGATAATATTTGATGAAACTCCATGAAGTCCATCAGTGGCAATTTTATCCATTTTTTTATACAAACTCAGCTTGGCCTGGAGGAGCTGTGCCAGCCCTGCATGGTTGGAGGGGCAGCACGATGGCTTTGGGGCAGCCCTCCTGCCCCTGCCAGCCCTCTCCCTAGGGAGGGGGTGCCATCCAGAGGGCTGGGAATTGCCTGGCTGAGGCTGGTGCAGGGATGCTGGGCAGGATGCTGGCAAGGGGCTTGGTTGTTGTCCTAGCCATGTGCATGATGTATGAAAAAGCTGCTGCTGATCCATTGCATTCTTGGCCTTGGGGTCATGTGTGGGGAATGCAAACAGGACCCCTGTTTTGAGGGCAGATCCTACCAAACAGGCTGGAGGAGGAGGAGGAGCTCCTGGCACAGCTTGCCTCTAACCCCAGTGAGTGAGCAAGGGAGGGAAAACATGGTCTCCTAGTGCACAAGAAAATATTCTTGCTTGGTTGGAAGTACAGCAGTTTTCTGGTGGAGATGTGCACCCTTTAGCCTCAGCTTGCTACAAAATGCTTATTGTAAAAAGTAGCCCATTACTGGGAGAGGAGAAGGTTAGTGAAGGACAGAAAAATGAGCTGCTCAAGGAAAATCTATGTATGTGCCACATTTTTCATAACTGCTGATGCTAAAAACAGCATGCAAATGGTGCATGTCTTTATTTATTTGACTCTACGTCCTGGAGGACAGTGAAGATTTGTCATAAAAGTTTTGTTGGTACTTTTCCCATCATGCTAATGTTCAATTATTGAGAGCTATTTGGGCTATAAAACAGCAAAGTACAGCAATCCCCTGTTCACCAACTTCTTTGGAAGGCTTCCAGAGGCTGGGTATCATTGTGACATGGCCAGACCAACAGAACCAACCTAGTATGAACTCTGAAAAAAATTCCCTGGTGAGAACAGGGATACAAAAGCAAAGCCCCAGAGCTGAAGATGCATTAGCTGCTGGCTGGCTACCACACAGAACATTTTCATAGTCAGATACTCTACCCTACTAAGAGACTTCTTTCTTAATACAGCTTTCTGATTAAATAATTGCTGGTCAGAAAAGCAAAGCAGCATGACATTATTTTCATCTGAATTGCTTATTAGAATTACATTAGAAAACATGTTTTAACTTGCATCAATAGATGCCTTAATCCACAATAGTAGTGATTTGGGTTTCTTTTGCTCATACAAATATCTTTCAAACTATATTTTCTCCCCTTCTACAACCTCTCCACATATGCACTCCATTTCCCCCTTTTAATATCCCCTTATGTACAGGTCATGTTCTTTTAAATGCTGCATGAGTTTATTTTCCTAGAAGTATTTTTCATTAATTGCATTTTCCTGCAACTTTGTCTTTCCCTCTTCCCCCCTGCCCCCCCATTTCAGTCAGGTACTCTGAGTACTATGCAGACTTTTTTTTCCTTAGGTTAATTAGCTTCAGTTGGCCTTTTCCTCTTCAGTCTATAACTACTGAATATTTTAATGAAATTGTATTCTCATAGAAGGTCTTCCAGCCGATTAATGGACCTCTGGAATTACATTAAGGATTACATTAAATCTCTGAACATACCTCTTCTAACCCTTCACATCTAGAAATGTATTTTATACAATATTTCTACTGTTGATGTGAGTTTATGGAACACTATTTCTAATTGCCCGTTACCTCCTGTAATGATAGTTTCTGTGAATAAATCCCTGTTTTATTATTTCTTCTTCTTGGTTGGTCTGCTCTCCTACTATAACAGTGCTGGTGACATTTTCATATTCTTTATTTCCACAAACACCTTTCCTTTCCCCCTTACAGGTCTGCATTTATTTTTCATGCAATAAAAAGATGCTGAGGCAAGGAGGGTGGGGACCTCGTCCTGCAGGTGCTGTGGTGGTGGCTTTTCCTGTGATGCCAAGCCCCTCACTGCCTGCAGTGGGGACCAGGACCAGTGGCACCTGAGCAGCCCTGTCAGTGGGGCAGCCTCTGCTGTACGTGTCTTCAAAAGGGGTTTTGCTAATTTTGCTTATACCACATATTTATACTTTTCAATTGATTTGGTTAACATCCTACAGATGTGAAAAGCATGTGATTTTTTTTTTTTTTTAATTTTTGGGGGGTGCTAATTAGGATAACATTTTCTCTCCCTGTTTAATCTATTAATTAGGAGTAGTTGGCTGTAATTGTAATTAAATATACAGGTGCTATTTTTTAAATGACTGAGCTGCTGTTGCGACAAGGAGGATGCCATCTCAGATCTAAACATCCCGGGCCCTTGAATTTTCCTCCCACTCCTCCACTGACTCAGTGTTTGTCATTGGGCAAGTAACTCAGCTTCCTACCTCCCTTTCTTGCCTCCCAGGGCCATTGTGTGAATTAATTAGATAATGTTTCAGCATGGCTTTGAGCTGGAGACAGCCACAGAAGTGCCAAGGCATAATTCACTGTTACGGAAGTCGGCGTGCTGGCTGGGAGTGAGACCTCTGATGCCAGCCCAGCAGAGAGAGAGGGACAGTGAAAGCAGGCAGGGAAGGCTCCCCTCTTGCCTCAAGATCCCTCATCTCTATTATAGCTGCTGTCTGCAGCACTCCAGAGCTGCTCTGCTGAAGGCAGCACCGGCAGCTGCCTGGTGTGAGCCCAGGGATGCAGCCCCTGGCTGAGCCAACCCGGCCCAGCTGCTGCGTTGAGGATGTTGCCTGCACCTCCCTGTCTGTTTGCAGGCTAATTTTAGTGTCTGGAGGAGCAGAGGACATGTCCTCTGAAAAATTATAGTGCTCCAAATCAGCAAGGCACTTAAGATTAACATTGATAGGTCTGAAGAGTGGCTTAAGGTTAAGCAGGCCGTGGGGCCTGCTGGGTAAGATTAGCCTGGAGCAGATGTGTCTTTCGCTGATTCAGGCTTTCTAAATATTTAGGCCTTTGATTCAGCAAGACACTCAAATGTGAGCAGTCCTGCTGAAAGCAATGGAGACAACTGGCTGATCAAAGCTGGGCAGATGGATGGAGAAAGAGCACTGAGGTATAAACCTGCTAGTTTAGAAATCAGTTTGGTTTGAGGAGCACATGTGCACAGAGACAAACTGGCTTTCCAGCTATCGCCTGTGCTGTGGAGATCATGCATAAAATAACATTTCCTCATGACCCAGTGGTGTCCAGACAGCTTCCCAAATTTCCAGCCAGCAGACCTGTTTGAAAGAAATTCTGGTGAAATGCTACTACCTGTCCTAAACAGCACTCACTATTTTTTGAATTCTGTTGTAATCCCTCAAGGTTTTTTCCCCACAGACCATGCTGGTGGAAAGGCTCAGCCTGGGCACATCTGCAGGGCAGATGAGCTGGGTGGGCTGGCTTGTGTGCCCCTGCAGAGCCAGGGGTTGCTGCAGGGGCATTTTAGAACAGCACTGTAAAAGGTCTCACGAAGCCTCGTGGACATCATCAACTGCTCTGTGCACCTGTGGCAGCATCTCTTGAGGACAATGCTGTTATGTTTTGGGAAAAATGCCACCCTAACTAAGCCCAGAGATGGGAAATCCAGCTGAGGGGCAGCAGGATTTCCAGGGCAGTGCTGAGGGTTGCTTGGTGGCTTTATTACATTTTAATGTCATCACCAGGATCAGTATGGAGGTAGTGGGATGCAGGAGTGTGCCTCAGTTTCCACAGGGCTGGGTAGGGGATACAGGACCTTTTCTAGCCTGAAGAGCCCTGATCTGATGCTTCCTGCTGGGGCTGAGGAAGAGCAGTGGGTCTCTGCTGGTGCTGGATGGGGACTCCCACTTGCCTCCTCTCCATTCTGAGCCCTGTTTGGGGCAGCGCCGTGTGCCAGGGACAGACACACAGACGGAGATCAGAGGAAACAGTTTCCAGGGCTCAGAACTAGGAACAGCCCTTTTCTTCTGATTAAGAGACCAAAAATAAAACGACCTGCACTTATAGTCCCAGGCAGGTGAAAAGAATAATTACTTTACAGAGATGGAATTCCTTCATATATTATAGCCATTAAAAAGAGTAAAATTTGAAATTTAGTGTGGCATGGAACAAAAAGGTAGTGCAGTTAGAGATAATGAAATCCTTACTTGCCACTAATGGAAGAATTACTGTTGTTAAAGACCCCTTAATAAATAATTGAGAAACCAATTATACAGTCTTGGGGACTAATTTATCCAGCACCAGTACAGACCGTGTTTTGCCATAGAATGAGTGGCACAAATTCTCTGCTACAGCTTGCTGCTGCTCTGCAAAGAAATAGTAAAAAAAAAGAAAAAGAAAAAAAAAAAAAAAAAAAAAAGAAAAAAAAGGGAAA
>VZRH01002850.1:1905464-1954533 GCA_013397555.1 Urocynchramus pylzowi | reverse complement strand
GGGAGGGGCCGGGCAGGGGAAGGGCGATGCTCTGT
Source organism: Urocynchramus pylzowi (assembly GCA_013397555.1). Classification (NCBI taxonomy): domain Eukaryota; kingdom Metazoa; phylum Chordata; class Aves; order Passeriformes; family Fringillidae; genus Urocynchramus; species Urocynchramus pylzowi. Next base: position 1,954,498 of record VZRH01002850.1, on the reverse strand, counting down.
GCTCCCCTGAAGTTTCTCAAAGTAGAGATTTGCTTGGAGTTTAAGTAATCTGCGGAGATTAGGGATTATCTCTTCAGCCGCTGGGCAGAAGCGGCGAGCTGCAGGAATAACGTCTTGGTCATGAGGAAGCGTCTGATTTGTTTGCAATGTTTTGTTAGCTGTGGTATTTCAAGTTATTTGAAAACTCATTTAAATAAGACTCTTAAAAATTACGCGAGAAGAGCAGTGCTCTGTCCCGGCAAGAGCTCAGCTCCTGGTTTATGAGCACTGTGGGGATAACTTGGAGTTTAACACCATTTTATGCGATGCTGTTAGGCAGGAATCCTCAAAAAAGTGTGTATCAGAATACTACAGAAATATTGTTCTGTTCTTCTCTATGAGCTTGGGAGTTAGGAGTTTAAATTCAAGGGATTTTTGCTAGTTCGGTGGCTCAAGGGGTTGTTCAGGTGTTGTAGTGGTCGTGGTAGAGTAGGTAACACGGAGAGTAGATAACTTGCTAAAGACCTGTTAAAGGTAACTCTGATACTGTCCCGCCGTCCTTGCCAGTGCAGGTGGAGATGTTCTAGGAGAGACAAATCCCACCTGTGTTTGTGCACTCTCATCTGATTTTTCACAGGGGGTACTTTGCTCTGAGCATAATGTCTGTTTTATTGGTGCTCAGCTCTTCCATTGTCACTACATCTAGCCAAGAAATGGAGCTTGCCTAGGCATACCTCTCATCTGCTCCTAGTAGTAAGCATTCAGTGTCTAGCAGGATGTGGGCCGGAAGAGTGCATGAAATACAATACAGAAGTAATTTATTCAAGGATGACAAATATAGTGCTAGTCGGGGAAATGTGTGCTTTGTTAATACTTTACGAGAAGAGAATGTGCCTTAATTAGGTAGCGGCGGAGTGCCTTCTAATGTTGAAAGGGGCTAAGGCGCCTTGTCAGTCAGACATTTTCTCTCTGCCTGTTAGAAAGGCACAGCATCTTTCTGAACCCCTGCTAGGTGTATTGTTTGTAAACAGCTTGGAGAAAATGCTTGTGTGCGTTACAATTCTGGCCATGTCTCTAGGGACTGATCATCTTACATTTTCATCAGATTTTAATTTATAAAAAGGAGGTATTTTCCTTAAATCTGAAACTCTGCCTGTTTTTGACATCTTGGATAAAGAGAGGAGAGGTGTTAGACTTTAATGGCAACCTGTAGGCTGTCTGGAAAACCGACATCTTTAGCTGATGCTGTGGCTTTGGTATGCTAAACTGTGTGCACGACTGAGTAAACCACTTCTAATTCAGCAAGTGGCGAAAAAATGAATGCAAAACAACACTTTTTTTCCAGGCCACTGAGACCTTGTGCTGTGGTTTACATAGTCTATAATGCAAACACGTTTGCAGTCAGACTACTTTGTTGTGTGGCTCTAGTATGCAGGTGACTGGAGATGAACTTTACTGGAATGTTGAAATATGTGTCATTTGCATGTAAACGTCATAGAAATAGAAAATTTTCTGATTGTCTCCACTGTGATTCTAAACCTTTGTCAGTTTTCTCCTCCACCCTCCAGCTCCTCGCAGTGTTTCTGTGCTGACAGACGGGCGCTTTGTATGTTTCCTGTTGTGGGCATTGTAATGACACAAATCACCTTTGATTTTTATCAAGTGTTGGGGACAAGCTGTGGAGCACAAATGGACCTGACAGGTAGCCAGAATAGCAGGTGAACAACTAAACCTGTGTGCTGTAGGTGAAGGTGACTCCTCAAACCACACAAGTCTTCATCTGCAAACCTTTCACTGATCCTGTTTGAGCTTTTTGGTGCAAGGCCACAGGGACTCCTGGCTTTCTGCAGCTCCCACCATCGTCTCCAATGATTTTGAAAATTTTCCCTTTGAAGTTTGCCAGGGATGGTCTCCCTTCTACCTCTTGTGTCCATGCTGGTGTAAGTGTTAATATGACATCTCTTTGTGTTTGCAGTATTGTTGGTGTCAGCGTGTAGTTTAGGAATTACCTAAATTGCTTGCCACATAGGATCTTATTAGTTCTATTTGTAGTTCACCCTTGTGTCATAGGGTTGAAAATAAATGTAGGAGACCCACATTAAGTAGCTGCACTTGGAAAACTGACTGAGAAAAGGTGTTGGCTTGGCAGGCTTGTATGCTCACTAATTTTGTATGTACTCTCATCTAAAACACGTGAAAACAAATGCTGCTTTCAAGCTGAAATTGGTGAAGCCAGCTTGGACTAAGCGTACGCCCAAAAATATGTGCGAGCTGTACTCCTTCCAGTAGCCTAAAATGCAAATGAAGTTATGCTACTGATCATGTGCAAGACTGTGAAAGTCAGTAAATGTATGTGATAACTTTATCTCACCTGCTATTATTGGTAACAAATGGAGAGAGGGGGAGCAAAGCAGGGAGAAAGCTGGGGATATTTCAAGTGTTCTCTGGCAGTGCAGGAGCATTACATCAGAAGGTGCAGTTTCGGATCAGATATTAAGAAGAAATGACTAAGATCACTCGAGCCATTTGCAGAGGGTTCATTTATATGTATTTAGCAATCTCAATTGTATGATCTCATGGTGTATTTCTGCAAGGTCTTTTTTAGGAAATGGAACGGCTGGTGCCTAGGTTGGGGAAAAACAGGCGCCTGAAGATCTGAGATGCTGTGTGTTTGGGATGAGAAGCAGTGAGCTTTGGTTATAGTGCTGCACTACCAGAAGTGGATTTCCTGTGTGACCTTCCTTAGTTCTTTGGTGAAAAAGGTCTGCCAAGGAGATGTCATATTTAATGGGCTGAGCCTGGGACATCACAACTTCTCTAATTAAATAAAAGTACCTTCAAACCTGCATGGTGGGGTGGCTGCTTTTCAAAAGAGTGAATTGTTGCATGTAACAAAAGCTGAAATACTTCAGTTGGGTGTAGGTATGTCTTGGTCAGGAAGTTTATTTTGAAATTGGTGGAATTTGGATTTTTAGCTCCTTTTTTTCTACTCTTCAGTATTTAATGTAACCAAGCCATCCTATTTCAGTGAAAGCTATGTAACCTATAGCAGATACTGGAAGCATTTTGGTTTTCTTTGTTATTGTTTTGAACTGACAGGCCTCATACGAATGGAATGCTTCTAAGAACAAGAAGAGTTTTAGTCCCTGGCTGCTACATACTTTCTCTAGGATGTTAGATTTGGTAATTTAACTCATGCAAATTGGCCTACTATAGTCAGACATCTTCTGTGGAGTTAGAAAATTAAAATATAATAAGCCTTATTCTGTTATGTAGTTTTTTAACTGAGGTGAAGATAGAGTATTTGAGAAGCATTAATCTAAAAATGTTCCCACTCCAAAATGCCTGATGTAGCAGTTTTAATGCGTTCTAACATTTTACAAGAACATCTCTCTTTAATTTTCCCTGATTTTGCTTTGTAGGGATGAGAATTATCCTAGAAATCCCGATTTGTGGTGCTGTGTGGATCTCCAGCAGGATCATCAGTTCAGATGAGCCAGCCTGATCCAAAGTGCTGATGGCATATGCTGGATTTTGTGAGCTTGCCATGAGTTATCACTGTCTGGTAGCGCCTGCTTGCAGCACTTGCTGCCAGGGCACACTGGGACAGGGGACTGCTGCAGGTTGTGAGTGGCAGTATTTTACTGTGAGACCTCTGCTGCCCTTGTTTCTGTAGCTAAACCTGCGCTCTGCACCTTGGCTCCCAGCTTAACTCTTCTCATTCCTGGAGTGCTGGCACAGGGCACTTGCATTTCCTGGCTTTTTGGCCTCCTCTGCCATTCTGCAGAGCTGTGTGAACAGCCTCCCACCTGTTGGGAGGAACAATAGAAAAAAAAGCCTTACTCAACTCCAATTTCCTCACCCCCTACTTAAATTCTGAAGAAAGTTGTTGCTTTCAATAACAGCCATCTCCTGAAAGCAAACAGGCTTTCTGGGGCTTGCAGATCAGAAAAATCCTGTATGCTATTGTGACCTGTTACGGTTTTCCCAATGACAACCAGATTTGGATGCTGGAAATAATTACAATTTTGCATTTTGTTCTCAATGAAGTGTGCAGAGGGATCCGTGTGTGTGCATGAGATCTGCTGTTGTGGGTCTTCATGGAAAATATCAGCCTAGAGAGATAGTTTGGGGAAGTGAATGGATGTGCTGTATTGTCAAAAATCTCCTGCAAAAATGCTTTTTTCTTTTCTGGAGTTTGCACCAGAATTTCAAGGCAGAACACAGAATGTGTCTCTTAATAGTAGAAGAAAAAGGGCAGGATAGTCTATCTGAACTGAAATAGGAACCCTTAAAAGGTGCAGATAAGGGCGTGGTGATGAGTAAAAGAAATCAATTAGAAGCAGAGAGAAGTAAAAAGCAAACCAAGAAATCAAAAATATTTTTACAAAATGTATCTGCGAATCTGTTATTTACTCTTGATTTTAAAGTAGGTCTTGCTTGTGTGAAAAACACTCTCAGTTCTGTGATGTCTTTTGTAGGTGTAAGAAACCTGCTTGGGGCTTTTGTATCCTGCTGTGTCATTTATCATTCCAGTTTGTAGCTGGACTAAGCTGAAAGCAGCTCAAAACCTTATTTTAGAAATGCTTTGCTTACCTGCTTTTTAGAGTAAAAACAACACCGTTGCTAAGATTAGCAAATTCACACACCATGAAAGTCCATCTGAAATTTTTCAGGCACCTTTTTTCCAAAAGCTGGAATGTAGGAAATGACTGTCTGGTATTTCAGTTTTACATTCGCTTCTGATTCTCAAGAGGTTTCTGTTGAACTTCTACAAGTGTCTGTAAAGGAAAAAGGAAGTTTAGTAATGCCCTTTGGTGTTATCTGCCTTGGCCCTTAGGGTAGCATGGTCAGAGCACTGCTGCTTTTGCTGCATGGCTGGTGAGCCAGTAGTAGGAAGGTATAGTAGCATCTGCTTCCCTTGGTAGTTACACACAGCCACTGGCATATCCTATTCCCAGAGAAAAACATCATCCATGTGCTATTAACAGTGTCACTGGAGCGTGTTGTAGGCCTTCCTGAATGCTGTTTAAAACACAAACAAAAACCACAGAAAAAGTCAGTGTTTCTGAACTTAATTCAAATATTAATCAACAGGAATGTTTGCACTTTAAGGGAGTTTGAGGCTTCAGAGGTTTACTTAATCATCTGCTTTAATTTTTGTCACGTGGTTTTGTGAGTTGTTCTCACACTGAACCTTGTAACTAACCTTGAAATATGTCTTTGGGCAGGGTGTCCAGTTTTAATTTGAAGACTCTTGAAGATGAAGAATCACTATGCTTGGAAAAGCTTTGGTGTCCTGCCTCCTGTTCTTCCCATCAATTTCATCAAGGCTGAGCTGTTGGTTCCTGCTGTGCCTTTTGGCTGGGTTTATGAGTCCTCTGAATCCTCTGCTTTCTCCTCATGAAGATACAGACTGTAACAGGCAACTTTAGTTTACATTGACAAACTAAACTAAGCTCTCAGGCTCTGAGATGCTGGAAATCCAAAGTGTTGAATTGTGTATGATGCACTGGTCTAGTCTAAACATCCTTTCCTGCTTCAAATTTGCACAAATGCTTCTGATAGGTTGATTTGGAACTTTTTTTTTTTTTTTTTTTTCCATCCAGTGTGGTCAGTTGTATTTAATGAGCTTGCTGCTGTGTGCTTTTGGCTTGGCTATTTTGGCAGAAGTAGAGTTGCACACCTGTGCCTCATTCAGGTCTGATTTGTACTGCTGGGTTGTCCAGTAACACTCGATTTAGAGCAGAGATTTAATTAATTGTGCAGGGAATATTTTCAACAACATCCTGCTTAGTACAAGTTGGTGAAATGGAATTTCCCACTGATGAGTATTTTTGAGGTTGGTAAGCCACTTTGGAAATCCTGATGTATACTTTATTTTATAACCATTTTTAAATAATGTCTGGCATGTATTACTAAATCAAAAACTCATATGGGTGTCTTATACACACCCTACACCTTTATGGTTATCTTTATTACAAATAGTCCTTGGCTGAAAGATTAATATTTGCTTATCTGCCCCAACTTGTTCTCTATAAAACCATGCTGAATGACCTGTTTAATGTTTCTGTCCTTTATACTGTAAATTAATTTGTTTGCAGTATTGCCATTGGGTTGATACCAACTCTGATAACCACCTAGTTTTGCTTACCTTTAAATATTATACAACTACTATACTTTTTTTATCAGTTACTTTATGTGATGTTCCCATATTTAATAATGGTGGAATGTCTTCAGTCAGTAGGCATACTGGTATATTGCTGTGAATTACTTTGGGAATGAAAGTGAAGTAAGAACTGAAATTGTAGAGTACATTTGGGAATTTTTAATAAGGTAAAGTTCTTGGTATTTCTGTGGGCTTACTATTCTGCATAGAAAGTAATTTTACTTCTTAATGAACTTTCTCATTGAGGTTGTATCATGAATTCTGTGTTAGAACTGGTTTGTAATCAGCTTTTATTTTAAGAATAGTTTTTATTGGGAGGTTTGAACATTTACTGAGACTAAGGGCCATTCTTTCTTAGTGTATCTCCAGTGACTTAAAACATTTTGAAGGAGAGGTTGCTTTGGTTTTATCTGCATTTTACACCTAACGACAGCTTTGCTTTCAATTGAAGAAAAAGTAGTCATATGTGCTTCTGCTATATATTTGCCAGAAATTTTTAACCTCCTTTTCAGTCACTTGCCCAAATGACTGTTGAGTTTTGCTTTATTCACATCAGCTGATTTAGTAATCAGTATTGAGGTTTTTAGAGCTTCTAGTGCTGTTGCTGATCCCGGTATTAGAAAGCTAGTATAGACAAGATTTTAGAATAGTTTTCAAATCCTGGAAGTTCTCTATTTCATGTTAGTTGTGGTTTTGACTTTAATGGAGTTTGAATTTTAATACTGATTTCAAAGGATGAAGGAAAATGATTTCACTTTATTAAACTTTCCAGGGTAGGTGCGTGGTCGTCTGTGGTTTTCTTGCACTTGTTAATTCTGTTTACTTGTTCTCATTGCTTGTTTCCTCCTGCTCCTGATAGTGACTTTAATGTTGATGGTTTTAAGTGTTGGTACACATGGGGTGTATTTTCAGCTACAGACTCTTAGTGCCAAAGCTCCTTGTAGTAATTGAGCAAGTAATACTGATCTGTGGTGAGCAGGCTTATGCATCTGCTGGAGACTTCACAAAAGGTTTTCTTCCCCATACCCCTCATAAAGTGTGCTTGGGTGGGATCCCAGGTGGGGGCTGGAAGCATTGGAAGCCATTGAAATGGTCACTCTATGGCAGCTGCAAACAAGATGATCAGGCAGCTGGGCTTGTGGGGTGCTGCAGGAGAATGGAATGCCAGTGTCTCACAAACAGACCTTGAAATGTGATTGAAATGAAGAAATGAGACAGTGCTGTCCTTCACAGGAATGAAAATTGTCAGCAGTAGATGTATCTGATGTATCTCAGCATAGCCTTGTAAAAACAGTGAGAGAAACAGTTGCTTTGCTGCTCTTTTTTGGGCAGGGGGGTAGGAGGAAGTTGCTGAATTTAGCAGGAGAGCAAGAGGTGAATCCTTTCTGTCTTCCTCTTTAAAAAAAAAAAAACAAACCATAAAATGAAGTAGGAGAATAGGGACAAAATGTACAAATTGAATTATGCACAGGGTTTGGGATTCAAACAGAATGAATGGAAAAGAGACAAAGACATGCTCTAGAAGAGAGGCAAAAAATACAGTATAAAGCAAGCTCCCCTGGATGTGTAACAGGAAATATTCTTGTGATGTCTTGCTTCCAACGCAGCAGCCTGGGGATGTCCAGAAGGGAACATCTCAAGTTCCTGTTCTCCAGTCAGGTCTTTCTGTCTGACTGAAGATGTGTCTTGACCTTTAATTAGGTAGTCTGTTAGTGTCCCATTTCAATGTATGGGATGGAGAACAAAATGAAAATGACAGGCAAGACAGCTGAGGTGAAGTATTCCTCAGTAAAAATGTATCTTAAGTGGGGAACTCTGAATTACAGATGCGCAGGTTTCACATCTCTTTCTGTGGCGTGCAAGGGTTACTTCATAAAAGCTGGAGCAATTTTTACAGAAACATTGAAGCAGTTTCTAGTCCTAGCACTTGAGTTGTAATTATTTCAATTATTCAGTTAAAATACAGGCATTGTAGGCTAATTGGTGTCTATGGGGACGATCCTTTCAGCTCCTGAGAGTCCTCTATCCCTTCATGCATTCCCTTGCAGCAGTTTTTTTCCTGGAAAAGTAGGTATTTCCTCAGCTCAGCTGATACTCTAACTGATGGAGAAACTCTTCAGATAAGGCTTCTCTTCCTCTCTCAACTCTGAATTTTACTTAGTTTGAAATTTCTAATATTACACACAGTTTGGGGAGGGCTTAGTAGGTGGATGAGCATCTGTTCAGCCCTGCAGTAGATGGAAACAGCCTAGCAGTGTTCCAGCTGTCTGTAAAGTTTCCTTAAATGCTTAATTTAAAGAATTAAATGCTTTAATTCTTTAAACTGCCTAAAATGTGATGTTTCTGCTTATTACTGTAAAGCTAAGGCCTTTTTAGTTCCCTTGGTGGTGGTGGTGCTAATCATGCTTAAAACTCCTACCACATATATAAATAATTCCCACAATGATATGCTTCAGTTCTGAGTGAAAGTGTAAATGTTTCTTAACAAGTCAGACATGATAAAACCCAGCAATGTTTAGCATGCCACAATATGAAGTTATGCTTCTTTCTGTGACTTACAGTTTAATTTCTACTTTCACCAGGTGGTGGGATTTCCACTTTGTTTTGCTTCGTTTTCAAATAAACAGCAAAAGCCACTATTATGAAATTTGCAAAATCTAGGGTTTTAACCACCACTTTTGCAAGAGCTTTAAAGGGTATGTGTTTCTCACATCTGTTAAAAATGAACATTTTGTCGTGGCTAGTGTTGCCAGGAATTATTAACTAGGCAAAACCTCTGTCCTCACAGGCCATGAAGTCCTGAAGAAGAGGGACACTCCCAAAGTCAGTTTCACAGAGTAAATTTAACCTGAAATCTAGATATGCAGAAAATCCCTTTTCTCTGAATATTGATACATGTAACTGGATTGTTCTTGCTCTGTGAGTGGAAAGGTGGGTAGGCCTTTCCTAAAACTTTCTCTGTGTCAGACCTACTTCTCCAGTTCTGTATGGGAGGAATGTTCAAGGATGGTTATGTTCCCCCACATCCTGCAAATTTCTGTAGGGGCCAGACACAGGGAATACAAAGGCCAAGGATGTATTTCTTCATATTCCTCATCATATTTTCATACACTACACATTGATAAACTTGTTTTTTGCCTCAAAAGCCTGGAAAGAGATTGCTCTTTGGAATACTGTGATAGGTACTGTAAGATATACAAAGTGTAGAGAAGGAAAAAAACCCCAGAAAACTACTCACTGACTCCTAGGAGGGGTAAGTAGGAACATTTCCTTTTCTGTACTGGAGCTGAAGCAAATGTGCCTTAACAATGAGTTGGACAGTGTTGTGTTCACTTTGTGAATATGTTAGCTTGGTTTAGGAAAAGGTATGATTATAATTAATAACAAGTTTCATCTCCAGCTCTTGTTAATCACTGTGAAAGTGTTTCTCTGGAAAGCCAGTGTGTGTGTAAGAGGAAACTGGGGGAGATTTTAACCCTCTTAAGAGGTTGTTTGTGTTGAGTGGCTAAGGACACCTTGCTGCTGTGGGGAAAAATATTGCCATCCTTAACGATTACCTAAGCTGTATTTAAATTCGTCATATAAAACAAACAAAACCCCAACAACAGTCCCATTTCCTGCCTCTCCACCACCAAATAAAAAGAATTTAAGGGTTTTAAAGAAAATTAAGAAATTACATGGTGAGCATCTACAGTTTGAAAACCCCATAAATGGATCTTTATCTGGTGGTCTTTATCCCTAGTTTTAAAAAAACTTGAAGGAGAACAGGTTGATTGAGGTAGATATACCTGAGGTTATACACACTTGAAAGAAGGATCTACAAGTGCTGAAAACCACTTTTACCTAGAAGGGAAGGATGATGACTACACAGGCAGTTGGTGCTCAGGGCCCAGTCAGAGTGAGAAAAGGTGCAGTCTTCTGCCTGGGAACAGGGACAGTCGCTGCTGATACCTGTGGCATGCAGGTGGCACTGCATGGCTCATGCCATGCAGCAGTGGTCTGGCACCTGCTGCCTGGAAAAACTGGTTATAACAGAATTGCACTTCAACTCTCATTATGTACTCCAATGAAGAAAAACATGTTTTTCGTATTTACATGCTTGCAAGGAGTTACCTGGACTACATGAAATGAAGTAGGATTTCCTTGGAGGTTATTTGTGGGGGTGTGACTGTTAAATCTCTGTTCACTGCTTTCGCTTGTGCTTTTTTGCCTTTGCAGAGCTACTTGTAACAGGAGTTTGCTGTGGTTGCATTTTGAGCAGAAGTTTGTTATTTTAGAACATAACTCAGTACCTGTTAGCTGAATATACCTCTGAACAGACCTCTGAACAGAAGCTGGGCATGAAGTTAGTCACCTAATAGTCTATTCTTCTGCTAAATCTTTTGCTGTTCCTGCTCTAAAATGTTGAGAGTGTGCAGTATTAAGTTTCCTAATTGGTCAGTTCAGCAAAATGAATTAGTTAATGTGTGGTTACATTAAAGATAAATGTTGATTTATTAGTGGTCAGAAAATAGACTAAAAATATTTAAAATATGTTAATTTAAGAAGTGTTTATGCATTAGACATCTGATATCAGAATAATTTGTACTGGGGTGCTACATTCCTTGTAGGTCCTAGAACTAATGGTGGTGTTGCTGAGATTTAAGTTGTTACTATTAGTTTCTAAGTAGCATAACAACTATATTTCATTAAATTTGAGTATTGTAGATGCAGGTCAAACAGACCACAGCATTTTAAAATGTATGGTTATTCCAGTGATCACGTAGGCAGTGGAAAATTATTAACACACACCACCTGCAACAAAACAGTGTATGCTGCAAGATTAGGTATGAGCGATATGATCTTTTTCTGTCTTTCACATTGACAAGTCTGTGCATTTGAAAATTCTGACAAACTGAACATAAAACTACAAATCTTGTTATGTATACATGTGCATCTTTGTGATGTTTTTCAGCATTTTTTATATTGCGGCTGAGCAAAAGCAAAACCTATTCCATGTGCTTCTGTTTCCCATTTGTGTTACACTGTTGGTTAACTAGCAAACTTTCCAGTACAAAAAATCCAGCAGTAAAACAGCAGTGCAATTAGAAGTCAAAGAGTAAAGCAGAAATGTCTTTCTAGTAGTCATCAGTAAAGGATTAATAGAGAGAGGTAGTTCAAACTTTGGTTCAGAGTTTGATATGACAGTGTAGCTGTATTTTTCATATTGGCTGTCTTTGTCAATGTAAGTCTTCAGCTGGGTACAAACTAGCAAGGATGGGGAAGTCTCTGGCAAAGCACCATTTTCTGGAAGAGATGTGTTGCTGAAGCTCTGTGCTGGGAATGGTCCCTTGTCTGTGCTGAGCTGATGGAGTTGTCTCACAGGGTCCCATTCTTGGTGCCTTCCTGGCTGTGTTTGCATGTGCAGTCATGACAGCCTTTCTGAGGAACATTTCATGTGCATTTTGAAGCAATATTTGCTTGTATGCAATGAACTTGAGGACTTAGGGGCAGTGGGTTTGTTTGTGCTTATATACATTATACTTATTTTACACGTGCACGGTGCTGCAGAAAATGCAGCAAGTGCAGGAAATGTGTGGTGCCTGTGCAGCCATGGGACAGAGGAAGGGCCTCATGAAATAGAGCCATTTGGAAAGGTCTGCAGGCTCAATTTAATTTTTCTGCTGGGTCATTCCTGCCTTGGCCTGTGACTTCTGTTGGCTCAGGTTACAGCTCTTGCATGCTGGAAGCAGAGACTCCAGCCCTGATAACCGTCTGGAAGCTTGTTCTACATGATGATGTTTAAGTGAATGAAAAATAAGAGCTATAAAGCATGTGTCTAACGAATAGTCAGATTCCTAGGGTTGCCATGTTCAGTGTTCAGAATAGGAAGTCTGCCTGTACAACCCTGATACTTTTTCCTTGATGGTGCTTTATTACCATATAATCTTTAGTTACATTAAGATTGCATAGCAATATGTGGTCAGGGTTAAAGTGCTTAGTAAAAGTTATTGATACATTTTTCTAGGCCCTATCTTGACATTTTTTCGGTCACAGAAAATGTGGCTTTTTCACATGCTTCATTTTTATTAACTACTTAATGTGCCAGTATTTTGATATAATAAAAGCCCTTGAAAGGAGTATACTATTTTTTTTCTGTTCTGAAGAAAGCTGTTTAAATTATTTTTCAATTATGTAAGTAAATTCAGGAATTGATTGTATTAATTATGAAATTCATATAGCTTGTTACACATCGTTTGTAATTAGCCAAATGCATTCATTTTATAAATATTTATGCTTGTCAAATGAGCTTGTTTTCATAACTTGCTTATTTCATTTTTATCACTTGTGTGTTTCAGTTGTGCAAGATTTTCAGGTCAATATCAAAATGCAGAGAAGGAAGTGTGTACAATGGGATTGCATACCATCAAACAATTTACTTCATTGCTGATGCTAAGAGATTATTTAGCGTGAAAGAATACCAGTGACTTTTGTGTTTAGGAAACTGGTCAGTGCTGAGAGCTTTTCTCAGGTGTTCTTCCCAAACCACAAGATGTATGCACCTGAATTTTTGAGAGAAGATCCCACAAGGCTGCATGAGTGATGTTGAGCTGAAAACATTTGACTGTGGTTAAAACTGACTTGGGAGATAAAATTTATTTCTTAGGTTGTTTGAGTCAGCTCGTTTCTCTAGTCAGTCTGCATCCGTTGTGGATTTGTGTGGCCATATGTTGGATCACTTGGTAGGCATCGAGGGAAAAACTTGCCGTGCCTGGAGCTGGCAGCAGGGGTGCTGTGACAGGCATTTTGACATGTCTGGCCAAAACCTGATTGACCTTTTAAAAAGGAGAGGGATGGGGGATGAAAGGGACAGAGAATTTCCAACTATAAATGGAGATTAAAAGGAACTATACTATAATACTTTAAATGGTAGCTTGTCATAGACTTATTACTTCATTATTACAGTTATAAATTATATTATTGTTATAATAAAAAACATATATATTTTTTGTCTACTCTTGCAGTAGAACTCATCTACTGAATAGCTGTAATATAATAGGACTTGTGCTTTGAAGCAATTGTGCTTCAGTGGCTTTAATGTTACACAATAGGTGATGTTTAGAGTAGTTGAAGTTCTCAGGATGAGTTTCAATAATGAATTTCTTTCTTCCTTAGTGTATTTGGAAAATAACTTTTGTTAAGCATGTAAGATTGTGATTTTTCTGGGGGAGGTGATGTCTGTTTATTTGTTTGTTTGTTTTTAGAAGTCAACCAACCATAAAAATTATTTCTTCCTACACTGCCAGCTCAGTGCTTTAAAAAAAAAAAAATCAGTCTTGCAGCTTGGGGTCCTGAAGAAACCATTCAAAGGTATTATTGGTTGTCTGGGGCTTCTAGGAAATACTGTATGCCCAAAGATAAAAATGTATGGTTCTTCCTATTGCTCTCTTACTCCTGAAAACTCATCTTAAAGAAGTGAGAAGAAAAAGAAAAAGGCACTTTTATGTCAGAACAGAGGAAATTACCCTGGGGGTTTGTCACAGATTAGACAGGAAATCACACTACAAATTGACCCCAGAACTTGAATTCCAGCTCACCACTTCAACCACAAGAGCATTTGCTCTTTTCTCTCAGACAGGCCACCCAGCTGAAAGAAATACCTTTCCTTGGGTGAGGGGAAAGCTGTGCCCACATCTTTACTGGGACTCGGGTGGGAATTCCTTGTCCTTCAGCCCTTACAGCCAGGAATGTGCTGGGCAGTCGCTGCAGTTGGCAGTAGTGGGAGTTCTCTGAGTTGCTGTTGACTTCTGTTCTTGTGGTGGTTCGTGTTTCTCACTGTCTGTAAGGCACATTGCATGCTCTGTGGTCATTTCAGATGCAGCTGGAAGGTTTGTAGGAAAATAGCTGCACTGTGAAAGTTTCTTCTGTTAGGAAACAGTATCAGCTCACTGGAATGTTTATTGCATTTGTAGATGTGTAGTTTTCTTTATAATTTTAACCTGGTGCCAGAAAGTATGGCCAGACCAGTCACTTGAGTTAGTACTGTGAGAGGAGGAGTGTGCACTTCAGGAGGGTTGGGAAGCTTAGATTTTATTTTATGCAAGAACTGCATATTCAAAAATCATGTCATTGTATCTTCCTGCACTTCTCACCATGTTTGCCTCATCCTATTGAGTAGGACTTTCAGGAAGGCTGCTTTCTGAAGTGACAGCTTTAGTTCAGTGTAACATGTGCAGCAACTGAGATCATCTCTTCCCGAAGCTGTCCCAACCCTTCAGTCTATATTCAGTAGCAAAGATTGAGTTTCTTGTGTCAGATTGAACTGCTCTTCAGCTCCATCTACAGGGTTACATTGTCCACAGGGCCCTGTCAGCAGGAACTGCACCAGGAAACGTTGGATGAAAGGTAAAGAGGTCATGAAGATGAAAGACCTTCAAGGGTGGATTAGGTCAAAACAATGCTTGGTAGGCTGTTTCAACAAGATCCCCTGAAATCTTGTGTCACTTTTACCCTGGATGCTGCTGGAGACAGGTGATGCAGGCAGGGCATGCCTGGCATCTGCCTTGCAGGTGGTTGAGTGCAGGTGCCTGGAGCAGTTTGTGGAATGTTTACTGCTGAAATCGTCTGAAGTGACACCTGACACTAAAATGCAAGAACGTGTTCATGTCAGTCACCAATAATGTGCTGATGCTGGCTACAGAGTAGGAATTAATTGGATTGCTGAACTTGCTTGCTGTGCAGTATCAGGAAGGCTTGTGAGGCTTTTAGAAGAGCTAGTGGTGCAGGGGTGGGAAGGGGTTTTTTAAGGTTTTTTTGTTATAGTTTTTTATACATTTTTTATGTGACTGTGTGTAAGCTGATGCCTCATCAGAAGTACTGGATTTTGCTGCTTCATACAGTACAGTGCCAGTGCCACTAGAGCAGTGTGGTCAGTGATACAGAAAAAGAGCATCCCACCAGAAACACAAGCCATTGCTTGTGCTAGAACCAAGAGAGCAGAAGGAGGTTCAGCTGTGTGAACCTGGTCTCCTAAAGGTGTATTTGCAAGAGGAACTGAGAGAAGGAAAATATCTTAATGGCAAACCTTCCAGTTTATGGTAGTATATGCAGCATACTAATAGGATACTTGGTTACGTGAAGTTTAGGAAAATATGTTTCTTAGTTCTTTTTAAATTACTTGAAATTTAAGCTTCCAAGGACAGACTTTTATGACACTTCATGCATCAGCTCTACTAGTGATCAGGATTTCACAAGCTTCTGCAATAAAAATAATAGCATTTTTCTTCCTCAAAAGTATAAGAGGTTTTTTGTGGTTTATATGCATGAGGTGCTTTTTATCTCCCTCTTTATTCTTGATTTCCTGTGAAGTAATATGATAGCCCTTGCCTTTATAGTCTTGACCACAATAAATAGAGATTTCCCTTAGCATCCATGGAATGCTCCAAGTTAGCTGTGCATGGAGTTCTGAGACATGGGAGACAGGTGGGTATGTCTGTTGTTATGCAGAAAATCTGTGGTGAAAGTAGATTGCTTGTTTCAGGTTTCCAGACTGGCTGATCAGATGTTATCATTTTGTATCACTCAGTGCCTTGGCAATTTATTTTGGAATATGGTACACAGAACAGAGTAAATGGCTGTTAGTGTTTTTGCATGTCGAGTGTGATATGGATAATAGAGGAAAACCAAGAACTCCATACCCTAGCATTTCTGATTTCTGTATTTTGTTTTTTGGTGGGTTTTTTTTGGTTTTTTTTTTTTGTTTGTTTGTTTGGTTTGGTTTGGTTTGGTTTGGTTTGGTTTTTTTTGGTTTTTTTTTTTTTTTTGGGTTTTTTTTTCTGATGATATCAGGCCTCTTTTCAAATACAGATACTTAATAAAAAGACAGGTTATCCCTTTGGAAAAACAGTATATTCACACCCAGAAAAATCAGTTTGATTATTGGCTAAATGAGTAACAAATTTCAAGACTTTAGGCAATATTAAGGTAAACATGAATTATCCTATTACTTGAGATAATTTAACAATCACCAATTAATGAGTAACAAGATAAAGGGCAAGTTTCAGCATGAAATTTAGAAGCAATAGGGTAATAAATTACATGCTTTGTACCGAGTCTAAATAACTGTCTGATGTTTTTCAGCTAAAATGTTTGTGTTGAATGTCCTGACCCTTGGGTAATTAAATGGACATTTGTTATATTCAGGGTGCTGTGTGGATATCTGGGGCTCACAGTTTGTGTGTAGATGTGTAGGGTTGCTGCTGTCCAGGTGAGGAATGCATTCTTTGTGTAAGGGAGGCAGATTTAATCCTGCCCGCCCTTTCCCCAGAGCCTCCTGCACGCCGTGGGCACGGGGCTCTTGAGCAGGTACAAACCAGGGCTGCTTGTGTGACACGCCAGCTGGGGAGGCAGATGCAGGAGAGGAAAGGAAAGGGAGGAGGAAGGGAAAGGCTTCGTTCCTGGGTGTCTCTCCAGCCTGTGCTGGCCTGCTGCCTGGCCTCATGAGCTCCCGTGCGGGCACAAAGCAGGGGCATTGGCCGGGACAGGGAGCTTGGCAGCCTGCGCTCCTGCTGGCCTGGGCACCATCGTTAATGTGACACCAGGGGCTGGCAAAGAGTCTTGTGCAGGCTCAGTGCTATAATAATGTGATTTTAGAGCTTTTGACTGGTGCAAAGCATGAACAGAACAAATCTGTGCAAGTTACAGATGAATAGAAATCACAGCAGAAACACCCTCATTCTTTTGTTTTTCCGAACCAAGTGCTTTCTAATTTAATTTTAGGTAAGCTTGGTCTGTGTTACTGACTTCTATTGTCTTGAACCATTGAAAAAACAGACACAAGTAGAAATCCTATGTAGTGAAGGCAGTGGAGGAGTTGATTTTGGAACAGTATGCATGAATTTTAATGATTTGAGGACAATGAGCCCTTGCAATTTGACTTGTTTACTCTGTTCTGGAATGTCTCTGAAGACATAAGATGGTTCGTAGCTCTAAGTAAAGCCACATTTAGAAGCTGATAGATGATGTTATTCAGATCAGTTAGATTCCAGGAGTTTTAATCTGTTGAGATGTGAGCTGACAATGTAACATTTCTTCAGACCTCTTGGACTAAGCTCTATTTTCTTGATGTGACAGGTAATAATACCACTGCTGAACATGTTGGAGTAGCTGTTCTCTGCTATGGAGATGCAATACATTAGAGAAGAGGTGTTGTGCAGGACCTAAGCTGCTAAGCCAGCAAACTCTGCCTGACCTGGCTTTTTCTTTTATTTCTTTTTTTTTTGTTTTGTTTTTTTTTTTCATGTTGGGTTTGTACCAGCTCTGGTGGTGACAGGGAGAAGGGAGCTGTGGCAGATAGATAGTAGGAAAGGGCCATGAAAAGAAAGTAGTAGAGATGGGAGAAGACAGAAGAAGGCAGAGACGAAGATGTGAAGAGAAGGACTTGATGGAAGGAGGACTCAACTGAAAAGTTTCCAAACCACTGCTTTAGATAGATTTTATGACATTGGTGATACCACAAGGAAAATTTGTAATTGTCCTATTGTTTCACCAAACTGAAAGATAGTTATGTTCTTTAATTAACTTTTCTCCTAGACGTTGAATGTGTCAAAGTAATTGCTCTTGGACCACTAGGGAATGTATCATTCCAGTTAAAAGATCACTGACATAATGAAATTTTTCAAGCATTTTCCAGTGTACAATAAGTATAAAGAGATTATTTTGGCACATTTTGGGCAGAAGATTATGGAAAATAAGCTTTCAATAATGTGTCTGTTTCAGTTCTTAAATTTTCCTCTCTCTAAGTTTACTGAAACAAAGCTTGCAGAATGTTTGCATAAGCTATAAGCTGGTGTAATTTTATTAGAATCAGGGCCAATCACATATGTGCAGTTCAAATAATGGATTTTATTGCAGGGAATAAAATCACTCCTAACACTAACTTGCCTCATTGGTTAAATGCAGTATTTCTGTCCTTCCGTTGTTCTAGGCTTTGAACTGCAGCATTAAGAGTTGGCTCTACCAATTTGTAGCTGTGATCATTCATCTGCCCATATGAACTACCCTTCATGGCCTTTCAGAGCAGCTTTCAAAAGCTTTTATGTTCCATTTATCAACTTTATGCTCAAAAGCCATACAAACATCTCAACTGTAGGGAATGCTGGAGAGCAGTGTCCCAGGCTGGCTTTCTGTGAGGCAGTGCAGGGTGCTAGCAGTAAGCTGAAATGGAAATTGTCACTTCTAGTAATTCCACATGGAGATTTCCAGAGTAGCTTGGGGTGAAGCTACCCCGTGGCATTTTTGTGAGTTGCTGTTGTATGTAGTGGAGTAGCAGTTGTGAGAAGTACCATAGCTGTTTTCCTGGTGGTGGGTAGGAATTCCTGTGAGAGGAGCTGTGCTGCCTGTGGCTCTGCATGTCAGGGTGAAAAAAAAAGGAGCATTATTTGACTCTTGGAAAGCAGAGCTCAGTCTAAGGGATCTGAAAAGTGGTACATGCAGCAGTCTGAGCTGTGCTTCAGCTTGTAATGGAGAACATTTAGACAGGAGTTTCTTTTCAGGCATAGAGTAGGTAAAAATAGGTGTCTGAATCTGTAATGCTTTTACAAAGTTTGTAAGGTTGAGGAGTTTGTGCATTCGGCTCGGAGGAGGCCACTTTAAAGCACCAGTGCAGTTTCTCAAGTCAAAAGGTTGAAAACAAAAAATTAAAAAAGGTGCTATAACTTTATAAAAGGGGCTGGTAACAGCACTTAAAACCAGCCTACAGGCCTGCAGGATGACAGCCATTTAAAGGAGAATGGAATAATTGCAGCTTTTTTTTTTGAAAGGAAACTTGCTCCCTTTTTTCTCTAAACTATGTCTTTATTTCACAGCAAGCAAGGGCAGAGCAAGAAGAGGAATTCATCAGTAATACTCTATTTAAGAAGATTCAAGCTCTGCAGAAAGAAAAAGAAACACTTGCAGTAAACTATGAAAAGGAAGAGGAATTTCTCACTAATGAGCTCTCAAGAAAACTGATGCAGGTAATTGGTGCCTTTACTGATGTTTCTCCCAGGAGCCTCAGGACTGGCTGGTGACTGAACTTTTGTGTTTGTGACTGCACTCTGAGGGAAGTGGTCAGGTTGGAAAGCTGACACTTGATAAAAGCAAAGTACAAGAAGTGTAGTGAGTGACCTTTCTTTTTAACATGTTGCTTTGAAGTTTGCATCTGTGAACTCAGCTTTTGAACCTGAAAGTTTGTATAATGATGCAAAAAATGGGTATAGCTTGCAGTAAATGTCAGCTGCCTTCCAGACAAGAGTTACTGATTAATTTAAAATGTTAGTGAAACACACTTTCCTTTTTGGAGTATTTGATACTTAACAGGAGTCCTGAAATATAAAACTTTATATTCAAGAGTGTGGAGCGATGCTCAAAAGAAACTTTTTATGTAAGTTTGTCGATACTAGTAACAAAACCCTTGCTTCTGTTGAATTAAAACACATCAGTTTGATGGTAAAAGTAAAAAGTTGAAGATGCTGGACAATTTGTGGCAGAGAAACTTCTTTGCATTACCCAGGCTGCTAATTTTTAGAAGGTGGTTAAGTATTTGTTGGACGTGTCCTACATGGTTGCTCTGTTCTCACTGTCTTGCCCAAATACCTGCTTTTGGCTCCTGTAGGAGACGGGCTACTGAGTTAGAGGAGTGTTTAACGTGATCTGCCTGAGATTTTTTCATGCCATGAGTTCTAAGCTTTGTCATGAAAAACTAGGCACTTCAAAAGAAGCTAATTTGTATGTTGCAAGCATTGCTGTGTTCTGCAGCTGGAGACTGAAGGCATGTTTCGCCCTGCAGTGAGGAAATACAGTGTTTGGAAACATCACCAGAGCTAATCCCATCTGGCGCTTTTGTCACTGAAAACTGGGCTTTCTCTCACTTTGTCTCTTTGGTGCCTGTTATCACACAGGAAGCTCAGTAGCAAGATAAAATATCCCTTACTTGGTATTACTATTTCCCCTTGCTGTTCTTGGGGAGTGACAAGGATGTTTCTGAGTAAGAGACATATTTGGTTTCTAAGCCATACATTTTCATTGAAAACAGAGAAGCAGATGGCAGTAAAATAGAGGTATCAACTGTTCTCTTCTAATTGAAGTAAGATGTGGATATCACTATAGAAAAAGCTTTCCACTGAAGTCTCTTGCAGTAAAGGGAGAAATGGTACACTGAACAATGTTGTTTAATTGAAAGGGAGATGTAGAAATCTGTTACAGAGCCAGGTTACGTGGGACTGTATAAAGAGGGACATTATAAAGAGGAAACTAAAACTTACTTTAAAATAAAAGCATGGATTACATCTGATTTGTTTGAAAGGTTTTGAAGTCATATAATGACCTTGGACACAAATTTGTGCCACAAAGTTCTGCAGCAAGTAAATTGTTGTATCAAGTAATTGCTTCAAATATGCTTAGCCTTTTCCCTAGAATTCATGAGATTGTTTTAACAGGTTTTTTTTTAACTATCCTTAGTAGCATTCTTAAATTGCTAAAATTATGCAAAATAGGTTCACACATTGCAAAGAGAAATACAAACTTCTTGTCAACCTAAAAGTACAATTATTTTTATTCTTTTTTGCTATGGGCATTCAGAAACTATCCTTTGACTTTTGCCCCAAATTAAAGAGAAAGGTAGCATTCTACTGTCCTCACAATGGCCAAGGGGGTGCTTGGCTCGTTGTTAAGTATGAAACAATGCAAGGGCGTTGTGCTGTTTGTCTGTTGGATACCCTTAACTGGTGCAACTTCTGAGAGAAGAGAAGAGAAGAGAAACTCCTGATATTACAAACAAACTCATTTTTTTGAAAAGAGGGTGTTGTTGGCACACATGACATGGTCAGTTTAGAATTTATTACAATATCTTTTCTGTAATTGGATGGTCTTCCCATTATACAGATGTAGGGCTACATTCTCGGCTAATATTTTTTTAGACCAGGAA
The DNA here is from genome assembly GCA_013397555.1 of Urocynchramus pylzowi. Taxonomy (NCBI): domain Eukaryota; kingdom Metazoa; phylum Chordata; class Aves; order Passeriformes; family Fringillidae; genus Urocynchramus; species Urocynchramus pylzowi. The sequence continues at coordinate 1,933,406 of VZRH01002850.1, read as the reverse complement.
GGTAAGATAATTATAATTTCCTTTTTTTTTAATTTCCTGAAATTTGTGGGTGCCAATACTTACCATTACTCACTAGAGTGTAGCAGTTCTATCTTTATTAGGAGAATAATGAACTCATAAATGCCCACTTCCATTTTTGGCATCTTTGCTCTGCAGGGAATTCTAGCTAAATTAGATGCAGACTTTGGATAATGACTTATCCAGGAATACAGTAGTCTCCAGTTGGTTGCTCCACTGTTCTTTGGGATTAACTCTTAATCTTTGGGTTTGCCAGGCAGTGTTGGTCTGACCTGGAACTAGATTTACAGCATTCATGCTGTCAGACAGTGTACATCAAATGGCTTCCTGCCTTTTGGATGAGTAAGGGAAAAAATTGCATTTAAATCTGTTGTTTTGTCTAAAACTTTGCCTTTTGGAACTGAGGAGTGGTACTTCTGCTAAACTGCATATGATTTGCACTCTCTCAATTTTTCAAGTATTTATAGCTCTGTGCCTGTTTCAAAATTACTGCCACATTACTCTGTTGAAAGGCACCTAGCAGAGAGGGACTTTTTTCACGGTGCCTGTGTGTTTGTTGCTTTGTCAGACCTTTGTCTGTCACAATTGTAGGGGCTTATGCCTCTCATTCAGCCTGGCCTCTGGAATGAGCTCCCAGAACATTAAAACATTTTAAATGTGGGATCTGCCTGCCAGAGCTGCAGTGCTGTTCTAACAGCCAGCAAGAATCCCCCAGTTGCATAACTGATAACACGCAGGCTGACATCAGGTTTGCAATATCAGAGATTAATTTTGAAACCTTTTACTACATGCGAGACTGAGTCTAAACAGACATGGTGGCACATGAAGGAAGGGGTTTCCACTGGAATAATATTGTCTTTCTAGTTCCTTGCCATTGTTTAATAACATCTTTTTATAACTGTAACTTTCACTGTCTCTACAAGCCAAATGAATGAACATACAATTTTATTAGATTTCCTTTGTTTCACATAATTATTAATTTTCTAGGTTGAGTGTTGCAGGAATGAAGGAGCACATGCATCTCAACAGAGATCTTACAGTATACAAGATTTTTATCACATGCATCCCTGATGAAGTTCTTATAAACCTTTTACACATTTACTACATTTTCCTGTGTACTTCATGTAATTATATTTTCCTTTACCTGATGAAGTCTCTGGAAAGCTTGGAAATTTTTTTTTATAGCAGCCTCAATCCTTAGTCATTATAGAATGGCATCAGTATTTTGCAGAATATCATGAGAAGCATTTTGATGCAGGCTCTGTTCTTGCAGCAGTGGACATGGACGTGTTGAGTTACTGTTTTGAAACTGAAAGTCGTAAATCTTGAAAATTTACCATTTGTGAAACAAGGCTGCTCCTAAGAAGAATTGATTTATTCAATCTTACAGAGTCAGTTACTTTAAATTGTGCACCAGTCCTTTTCAAAATCAGATTCAGACTTTTTTTCAACACCCTTATATTTTTGGAAGTGCAAATTGGTCCAAGTAGCTGTCCTTGAAAGTAAGATGTTACAACATACCAAGATAATAGCATGTGTAGTCAGGCAAGTTCAGTAATTGGATGTCTGTACAGAAATGTTTCCTATGTAAGTCTAATTCTTGACAATTCTTAAAAAATTTTAAGTCTATAAACATAAGCTATTACCCTTCCTGCTCTCAAAATACCATGCATGAGCTCAAGGATGCTAATGGGATTGTGCAGAATAAACAGAGCCAGCTCATCTGTCAATTATTTGATGAACATCTGGACATAAAGAGGAGGCAAACTGCTGATACAAAATTGTTAATAAATAGGACTTTCAGGATGCATCAAAGGAAGAAGTGGACAGCTTTTGATGGCCTGGAGTACCTAAAAATAGACTGTACAAGGTCATAGTCTGAGGGATAAATGAGGGTTCGTTTGCTAAGGGGGAGCTTCATCCATTGGCTCCATTACTTCATAAAACACTTCCCACTATCCCAGAAGTAAGCAAATACAGTAAGGAAGGAAGGTTAACATGGTCCTGTATTGTATGAGGACACTTGTTTCTGCAGAGAGAGAGTATTGCTGTAGTTGTTTAGAACTTAAGTGAGCTGAGGCACACAGTCCTGCTGCTAAGTCTTTGATAGCCCCATTCTCAATTCAAGCTAGTCACTGTCTCTCTTGCACCAAACCCATCTCTGGAGCTGAAAATTCTCCTTCAGTTTTCATATGCAATTCAAGGTCTGTAAGACATTGGCATCAAGGTGACACTTTCTAACACATTTTTCCTCTCTTTAGCTGGCAGGTGTATCTGTACATCGTTACTATAATTGCAAATAATTAATTAAAACAGTTGGGAAAAACTCTTTTACTTTACTAAGTAAAATAAACACTATCCACCTGTATTGTACCAGGGGATATTTTCTCATTTTTAGCAATTCTATTCTTCAGCATTAAGCAGGTTTCATCAGTAACTGGATTTTGATTGTTTTGGTTTGTTTTTGTGATCAAAGGAAATAAAAGGGAAAAATTATTTTACCCTATATGAGTGACAGACACCACTCATATATTTTAGGGGTGTTAGTAATATTTTTCTCTCTCTTTGTAAAATGAAATCAGTATTTTCTATTCTAAGAATTTGTCATTCTGATATTTGTTTTAAATTGTGAAAAATCAAATCTCAGCATTGACAAGCCCTGAAAACACAACCCCCAAACTTTTCACATATGTGTATTGCCAAGTAGTTGCTGTCTGCCTGGTGCTCTTCCTCTGAGAGCCTCTTGCCTTGATCTCTCTGCCAGGCTGCACTTCACAAACCATTTTGTCTCTAAATAGGAGCAAAAGGAGCTGAATTAACAAATAAGCAGTTTTAGCTTGTTTCAAAATCAAAGTCTGTTCCTTCACTGTGGCAACCTTGATTTGTGTCCATGACTCTGAGGTGTCTCTCCATTTCCTCAGGTTTTCCTCACACATTTAACACTGTGATCTTACAGAGTGTTATGTGCTAGCCAGAAGAACTGGCATAGAAAAAATAAGCAGGTGGAAACAGGTGCTTGCAATTGTCAGTGGATGGTCAGAACACAATGTAATTACACTATTGTCTGGTGGTGACATTTGCTTTTTCCTGAGTCAGGTTCACGTGTTTGTACCATGGTGCCAGTCACACTGCTCTATCCACAGGAATAGACTTAGATCCCTGTCTCAGAGAGACTTCACTCCAAGCCATACTTTATGTTAAAATGAGGGGGGGGTTTTGTTTCCATCTACTTGAGAGCCTTGAGAGTTAAATTTTTCTTTTCTATTGGATAAAATGTTATGTTATAATAATAAAATGTTATGCATTTTCTTAATATCAAAATGAAAAAAATCTTTTGGCTATTAAGAAAATGTATAACATTGATTTGAAATAAACAGTGTTTTTATGCCATCAGGATAGTTTGATTTTGATAGCATAGGAATGTAAATTAGAAAATTTTTATTTGTTATTTGTAAACTTGTTGTACAGCAATTTCATTAGTATGACTTCAGTCACGATTTTCAGCTGCCTGGGGAAGGAAGTGCTAAGACCTGCATTTTGTGCTTTGGGTGCTCTTGAGATGATGAATTTAGATTAAAATGAATGCTTTTGTGAACATTATATTTTGTACTTTGGAAATGTCATATATATAATGCATTATATATAGTATATAAAATAACCTATTTTGATTTTACTTAATTCAATAGTTAGAAAGGTATTTTTCTCTACATTGTAAATATGCAGCACAGTTTAAAATGCTCCTTTTTGTAGGGCTGTTGGGTGGGTTGTGCATTTTGAAGTTTTTTGAGGAGCATCAGTAGAGAATTTAACATACAGGAAGAATAAATGTGTGAATAAATGTATAAAAGGTACCTAAGTTCATGCTTTTATTTGTTTAAAATATTTACATGTCTCTAAATTTTTAGCTGCAACATGAGAAAGCTGAACTGGAGCAGCATTTAGAACAGGAACAGGAATTTCAAGTGAACAAACTGATGAAGAAGATTAAAAAACTGGAAAATGATACAATTTCTAAGCAGCTCACCCTGGAGCAGGTAACTCTTTCATTGCACCATTATATGACTGAGGAAAAAACAAGTCCTTTTGACTTAATGTTTTAAGTGTGTAAGAAACTGTGCAGTATTGAGACTATAGAAAAGTCAGTTCAGCTTTCAAAGCAACAGAAAAGTAACATAATTTGTTATGAGAAACTTGGATTAGTTTTTTTCATGGCCATTATATCTACTAGTAGCCTTTGTGTGGGCCTTCATGTCTGCTGGACAGCAGTGACTTTTGCAAATGCAGCTTTTTTTGCAAATAATGCTGCTTATTGCTGTTCATCAGCTTCCACTGGTGAGAAAGGACTGTCACTTCTGATGGTGTTAATCACAGTAGTAAATGATCTGTTTGTGGTGTGGTTGTGCTCTAGGTCACCTTTTGGTGGCAGCTTGGATAGCACAGCCCTGGGAGCATAAATTGTCAGCTGTGTATATCCTTCAGAAGCCTTGAAGTTCGACTACATCCAGCTCCCTTCCTCCCTAGACATGAAGGTTGCAGAGATAAAGCACCACTTGTTAGGCTGTGTTTCCACAGGATGTTTAGACATTGGGAGTGCTCTTATGTCTGATTTTAGGCATCTGCATCAAAGCATCTCCATGGTGTTGGTAGCAGACTTTTTGACTTAAAAGGCAAACTGGTGAAACCTTTAGGCTTGTTAAAGGACTCCAGATTTTCTGGCACATGTGCAGGTCCAGTAATTCAGGTGATGTAAATATAGAGTGTTATCTCTGATTTCTTCTGCTGTGGAACATTTTTGTTGCTGGTAATCTGAATTGTTACCAGTTTTGTATGAGTCTCCTTTTTCTGTTGCCATGGATAAAATAGTTCATGGCTATCTAAATGATCAAGTGAGTTCTCTTGATTCTCCTGGTAATATTCTATATGGAGAGACCTATGGAATAAACTGAAAAATTAAAAGGTAGGAATATGTAGTTGCCAACAAATCCTTACCCAGCATGGAAATTAGCATGAGGTTGAAATAACTCTCTTAGCCACAAGGTGGTGGTGGCTGCCACTTAATAAAAATGCAAAGTAAGCTTAACATACTAGGCTGTTGTAGTCTGTGAAATGTTAGCATGAGCCATGGCTGAAATCTTCATGGTGGTATTTTTGTCTCGTTGTTCTGAACAGACAGACTGACTTATGAAATCATAAAATTTGAAACTTGTTGCTACATCTAAATGTCAGTGATACACTGTTCAAAAAGCATAGATGCACAAAGGTCTTTAGTATCTGGTTTTGAAAACTTTGTTTGTGAAGATGTTAAAATTAGGCCATCAGTCTTGCTTAGAAATTCCATGTGAATTTAGTGTAATTCACTGCATGCCTTTGTTTCCTCTCACAGTAGGGTAGAGTAAATGTCAGGTTACTTAGGGCTTCAGCACACTTTCTTTCCTCACAGAAATTAAAAGTGCTGATTGTGCTAATTAACCAGCTGAAGCAGCAGCCTTGGGGCATGTGCTGTACCTAGCAAGAAGCAACCCAAAATTGTGAGAGAGTCATGTTACCTTTATTTTACACAGAGAGAATTAAGGAAGAGGGATTGTCACAATGTGCAGCACAACCTTCAGAACACCTGTTAAACAGGGCTTGGAAGGAGAACTCCAGCAATGCTTTGAGCTGGGCTACATTGAGATCTGTCACTAATCAGTGAGCAGATAATTACAGCATATGTTCACTAAAATGTTGTTTCTAAAATAGAGAGTGTGAATTATCAATGCTTTGTGTTCTTTCTTTCTCCTTTCCTTTTTTTCGTCTGAACTGCTTATACCACAGGTGATCAGGAGGTAGCTGATTTCTGGTTGCATAGATTATTCCTTAATAAAAATTAAATTGGATCTTAGGGCTAAAATGTGACCTGAAATAATTTCTTAAGTCAGCTTGAAGTCAGCAGAGCATTCTTCTCTGCAGGCAAATGGTGAAGAAATTTACAGCATGTGACTATTTCATTAACTGAATGACTCAGTTAAAATGAGCAATAATGTTCTGTGTTCCAGTTCAGTGGTTTGATAGGAAATAAATAGCTGTCAGGATTGCCCTGCAGAGGCCAAGTGTGTGTACTCTTGCTGTTACTATTTTTAATTGCTTTTCTATTTCATAGAGTGTAGTGAGAAACTAGAATTGATGCAGTTAGGAGATGAGAAATAACAGCTAAACTTCTAATAATCATCTCCTATGTCTGCTTTGGAAGGAGAAGAACATGAGATGGTAAAATCTTTGGGAAAGATTTTCTTGGAAAGCAGCAGACAATTAAAGCTACAAAGGGCAAGGTGGAGATGAGAAGCAGAGAAGTAAAATTTGGGATAGTGGGCATAGGCAGAGATGAGCATATTCAACTTTGATTGATTTGGAAGACCTCCATTTCAGGAGGGAACGGTTGTGCTTTTTAATAAGTTGGCGAGACAGCTGACAAAGCAATAATACAGGAATACACATAAAATTGATTTTTTAGCTGCATTTTGATGTCAAATAAGTGCACGTATGAGAGAGAGAGAGTAAGAAGAAACACAAGTGGGTGGTGAGGAAGGTTAAAAGGAATTTTACTCTTGAAGGGAAGGTTAAGGTCTGAAAAGCAAGCAATGCTTCCTTGTTTCAGTGGTCAAAATCAGGTGATGCTTGATTGGAATGTAGCTCTGAACCCCTGCAGAGTGACACTAGTATGACAGAACTGCTGGCTTGGTCCTGAGCATAATCCCATCCTGCTTATTTTATTTCAGAATATTACCACATTGCTAAAAAAGTCATTGACTGGAGTACATTTCAAAGTACACCTGAAATTATTGAGTACCAAGCCAAATACACCAATTCTTTGAATTCACAGCTCTGAATTGGATGCTGCAGTTGCTTCTGCTGTAGGTGCCATTCAAGGCGTTCTTCCTCCAAGCTTTATAATCCTAACAGTGGGAGAAACTGGCACAGCACTCATGACAAGGAAAGGGAGATCCTTGTTTCCAGGATGTTTTTGCATTTCTGGAAGCGTGAAGTTCTAGATCTGTTTCACCTGGTTTCTTGGTGTTTTGTCAGAGCAGCTTCAGGGCACAACACAGGACTTACTGTGTATTGTTGCTGATGATTTGACTCTGCTGTTGTGCACGCTCACCTACAAGCAGATTTATAATTAATGGACTCCACTGCCTTGGTGATGGTTGCTGTAATACTAAATGTAATCTTAGATTTTTCAAATCCAGCCTTATAAATAATTCACTCTGTCTTTAAATTCCAATGTGCTCTTCTTCCTACCATTAAAAGATAGGGATTTGTTTTCACCTGTATGTTCTTGTGGGTTTGTTTGTTGCCAGATCAAAACATAGCTGTAAAAAGACTGTAGATGAGTCTAAACCATGCTGCATTGAAATGATGCAAAAAGCATTGCTGCAGAGATCATAACATTATTATGCATTGACACTTTTTTCATCATGTGATTATCTAGATAGATGTGCAGTGTAGTGGAAATCTGGGTTTTGCTAATGTAGAAGCACAGTGTGCAGATTGCCAGGACATTTTCTGTAATTTCTTCCCTCTGGACGTTCCCAGCCCCAGGCGTTGGCCAGACTGGCTGAGGAGCCCTGAGCAGAGTGCCCTGTGCTCCTGAGGCTGAGCCCTTTGCTTTCCTACCACTCTGCCTCCAGCTGTGTGGGGAACAAAGTGTTGATCAGGATCCAAATTCTCATCCTTGCAGGGAGGCTGAAGCATGTTGCTCCTGACTTCTCTTTTATTGAGATGTAGGTTCCCTGAGCTGTTAATGTACATCTGGAAACTCAAACATGGAAAGATTTGCTAGACAGTGTTTCTCTTTCTAAATATGTTCCCTATTACTCATCAACATATGTGCTTCTGCTCACAGTAACTAATTCCTCTAACCTTTAAAGGAGAAAGTTGTACATTCATTAAACTTGCACTGGTACCTGAAGTGTGTAAGTTTATATTTTGTTTGGGTTTCTCAGTACTAATTTAGTTGTTAGCACTGATAGTTTACAGATTTAGATGCTGCAATAGCCCCTCAGCCAGTGATGTAATAAATAGAAAATGCTTATTTCTGTTTTCAGTCTTTCCATTTTATAATGTGAGATTATTTGCCCAGCAGAAAAGTGGTGTTAACTAAGCTTGGCTTGGAAAAATGCTTCCGTGCTATTTTCCACCTGTAAAGGTGTTGATCTGGTCTCAAATATTTTGTTATTGGCAACTTTTTGAGTTCAGCTGTATTGCTACAGAGTAAGATCAGCTGTGCCTCTTAATAATCTCCTTTCTTAATAATACTTGCATTGTATTTCTACTTAAACACTAATAATAGGTTTCTTCATGTGTGGGTCTACATTATATCTTCTTGTATTAACTTTAGAGTAGAAGGTTCTGCATTATATGTTTTATTAACTTTATGTAGAATCAAGAATGCTTGTTCACACAGTAAGTGAACGTGATTAATGTCAAATTAAGCTTTTAATTTTATAAAGCCTTTGCTAAGATAGAATTACGTTTGTTATGCTAGTAAAGATTGATACAGTAACAAGGCAGTCCACATAACTTTTTCTTTACTATTTTTGTTATGTCCTTTACCTAACACTAGGCACACAAGGCAAACATGGCTTTTCTTCCATTTCTGGATTACTTGACTCTGATTCTTACACTAAAAATATCTAAAATTTTTCAAAAGAATAAACATTGCTGTAGTGAATAGTAAATTAATGGAATTGGAGATGTCTTTAAATGGGTTTGTCATGTCATCAGTGCCTGCATGTCCAGGGTTCATGCTCCTGCTTATTGGCCAGAGACAGGTTCTCTGAGAAGAACTTGTTTTAGGGAGATAACAACTGTGCAACTACTGAATCTCTATTTTTCCAGTGCATCTTGCCTGAATTGTGTCTCTTTTTTCCTTTCTCCTTGCTCCTGTGAAGCATTATGTAAAATGGTGTTGTTGGAGCTTTCCTAATGACATTTCCTTGCAAAAAATCCATGCCCATCATTTTCACAAATTGTTTTTCCTCTCCAGCTAAGACGAGAGAAGATTGACCTTGAAAACACTTTGGAACAGGAGCAAGAAGCACTAGTGAATCGTCTCTGGAAGAGGATGGATAAGCTTGAAGCAGAAAAACGGTTTGTCTTGTTATTATGTGCACTTGTTATTATTTAACATGTGAGGTTTTAACACATCATGTTGTGGATTAAGTATGTTCATCTCTGTCCCACAAGAGTTGTCTAATCTGTGAAAACCTGGAAGATGAAGCACTTGTAAAGTTCCTTGTTTGCATGATGCCACGTCACTGATTGCTTAAAGTAGATAAAACTAACTAGTATAAGAAATTACCTGTGAAAACTTGCAGGAATTTATTGAATTTTTTCAACTGCTGATAGCCTCCTTTTAAAGCTTCTGGTTTGTGGTCAGCTTTAAATTCATGGTGTTTTACTGTGTTTGTTATATGAGAAGCTCTTGTTTTTTCCCTGTCTGCTGAAAGAAATAATTCACCTTTTCCTCAGTGGTGTGCACTCATGTCATTGAGACTTCCCAATGCTTCTTTAGTAGAAGTTAAGACAGTGACTCTTTATATTATTGGAACATCTAAATTAAAAATATGTATGAAAGCAACCATCTCTTAAATGTTATATAATAACAAGAACTCAGTTTGAGGAGGAAGTAGGAGAGAATAATGATTAATGATTATTAATACCTGATATTTTTATGTGTATATTGTTATGTTAATGTGACCCTCTGAATCTTGGCTGGGGCCCCAGAAAACACCTGAGTCTGAATGAACTGCAGGTTTTGCAGTTTTATTTTACAGAGCCCTGCTGTGTGGAATATGTGCTCTGAAGAGCTACATGTGATATTCAGCAGTGGTAAATCCATAGCAGGATGAGCCTTTGGTAGGATTTTTGCATACCTTAGATTTAAAGCCTTCTTTAAGGCAAACCATTTCTGGTTTGATTTATCTCAGACTGTGCCCCTGCCTACAAGGAGCTGTTCTGGAATCAGCCCCTGCTTCAGTGCTTTGTGTGGTACACATGAATACTGCACTGTGCAAGAGGCACAGATCTGCTCTTCAGATCTGGCCTATCAACATGTTCCTTCTAAAGCTTCATGCTTTCAGGCTGGAAAATTCTCCTATGTTACCTCCAGAAATCATCATTTAGAAGCTTTAATATCTACCATGTGCTTATTTCATAGCAGAAGTTCATTACTCCTGAATTTGCCATCATTTATTTGGAGTATTTGAAACCTTGATTATATGGAACAGTTTAATACCTTTCTGTTTGGAAGTTAAAAAAAAAAAAGGGAGTCTATTTTACTGTCCTTCAGAAAATGTTTGTGAAATTCTTTTGATAGTGGTGAAATGCAGAAAAGCCTGTGTTTCAAGATATACATACTTTACTCATCATTAATCTTCACTATGTGTCCTTTCTCCAAGGACATAAATGTAAGAACTTGTAAGAGATTAAATGAATTTTCTTAGCAAAAGTTTTATGTAATAAGTAGCATTTAAGGACAAAGCTGAGGTAGCTATTTATAGTCTAAAATTTGTTTTTCCTGAACTATATGTTGTAATATTTTGGAATGTTAATGTCTGAATATGTTAGAAATTCGTCTGTACTAGGACAATAAATTTTACCTTTTTATTTTGAGTTAAAAACTAAACATTATAACTTCTCCCCAGTTTATCTCCCCTCAAACAGTGGTTAAAATAAACCCTACATACCTTTCAGAATCCTTGCAATGGCTTTCTGGGGGATACAAGAGGTTTTCATTAGAATGGAAAGTAAAGTTTGTACTATTTTTCATACAGAATTTTACAGGAGAAATTAGACCAGCCGGTATCTGCTCCACCATCACCCAGAGACATATCAATGGAGATAGACTCTCCAGAAAATATGATGAGACATATCAGGTTTTTAAAGAATGAAGTGGAGAGATTAAAGAAACAACTGAGAGCTGCACAGTTACAGCGTGAGTAAACGACTCGTTTCAAATCTTCTGAAGTTTTTGCATTGTAAGATTTTGTATGTACTTTCTTGAGTTTGAATTTAAGGTAGAAGTGGAAAAAAATGGGGCAGGTTTGGATTACAATGTTTTCGTAATTGCAGTGTTATTGCTTGTTGATGCATTTATACTGTAGTTTAGGGGGTACTTTAGTTTTACTAAAAGGATGTTTGAAAGAATCAAAAAATAATCCTTGACTATTTTGTGCCAGAAAAAGATGTATCTATCTTTTTCTTCAGAACCTTCACAGTATTTCAACATGCAAATTTTACAAAACATACTTATGGCCTACTTTGTAGGAGTTGTGTTGCAAATACAGAATTTCTCAAAAGAATTAACAGCTAGTGAAATAAAGGTCAGCTGTATATAAGAATTTCACTTGTTAATGATTGTGGCAACCTGAGGCAGCTGATGCACAGTACAGCAGCATTAATTTGCTGTGTCCTTTCCTATGTAAGATGGCTTTGAAGCATAAAGAGCTGTCTAGAAGTCATCAGGTTCCTGTTGTGCAGGGCTGGGGCCCCTTGGCCAGCAGTGGGACCTGCATTTTGCCCTGCCTGCTCAGGAGGGGGCTGTGCACTGAGCACGTGGGCTCAGCTGCCAGGAGGCGGCTGGCACCTTCCCTTGGACTTTGCAGTGCCAGTCCTTCCTTCCTTCCTGCTGAATCTGGAATTCCTGTCTGAGAGTCAGCAATTGTGGCTGGTTCCGAGTCAGTGGCGTTGCAGTGCAGTTGGTGAGTGAGGAGATACCTCAGCACATGGCCAGAAAAATCTGGGCAAGTGCAGAACAGTCAGGATCATCCCCCTCTGGCCAGCCAGGCTAGCTGGAATACTTCAACTCCATTTGGAGAAGGAGCTTGCTGGAGGCAGCAGCCTTCCTTCGAGACAGAGATGATGGATCTAGAGTGCTCTTTCTTAGAGACCTTGTGCACCAGTTTGTGGCATTAATGATTTGTGGCTGTTAAAAGAAGATAAGGACAGCTAATCTTTGTACTTGCAAATTCTGCTCTGCAGCCTTCACTTATTGAAGTTCAGAACAAGAGCAAGGCCTTAGATTAAAAGTACTCTTTGTGCAAATCCAGCCTAATTAATTGCATTTCAAGTATCCTCTATTTTTAAGTGGTTTCTTTATGAACTACTGTGATTTAGAGTAAAAAATTGAAAGCATTAATGTCAAATTTACATTGAAAATAAGAGCTTGGTTTAAAAGGACTCTCTCCCTTTGTGAATAGGTTAAACAGAACTGCAGTACAAATAGCAGAGCTGGTAGTAATGGTGATGTGCCAGCCTGCAAGCAGAAGATGAAACTGAAATGCAGTTTTCAGACTGGTGTTTGTAATACATGGCCATTAGAGAACTTCTAGTAGTAGTTCTAAGTACTTAATGAAGTCTGCTTATGAAATTCTGATACTTGCATTACATTTTTTATTTCTGAAACACTTCTAGGAACTGGTTTGGTATGATAATAATGTACAAGAGTGACACTGTTACATTTAAAAGTGATATTTCCACAGAAGAGAGATAGATCACATGTTGTTAGTAGCTTGGGAACAGGTTTCTAAGGCAGGAATGTTCTTTACCTTGAAGGTTGTTGCATAAAGGAGTGATGACAAAGCATGATGAATTGTTTTGGGTTTTCTTAATGTCAGGGATTTAACTGCAAGCTTGCTTAAATGTTACAAAATCTCACAAAATACATTGTGTGTCTCATAAGTCTTCATCACATATTCCATTTTATTTAAGTAATCTGTCACAAAGCTTTGTAACTTTCATAATTTGACTTTATCACCTTAAATAATCAGTGGTTCCAGACCATTTAAGTGATGTTTGCTGAACTTGTTTAGGAACTGTTCTAAATTCTAACTTGTTTAGAGTTTAGAACTGTTCTAAATTCTAACTTGTTTAGAGTTTAGAACTCAAATTGCCCTTTGATGTAGAGTAGACCTTTTGTTGGCTTTTAACATTAAAATTGAATACAGTTTTAATATTAGTATTTTAATAATGGCACATGTTCTGTTGGACAGTTTCTATGATAAGATGTGTAATCCAAAGAGTGCTGTAGAATATGTATAAGGTAGCAATTTTAATACAAGTTTGAGTTTGGAGTTTTAGAACTTGCATTGTGCTTCCTCCTTCAAAATGAAAATATACCTTTAAAATAATTACTTCACTGTGTTGCAGGAAAATCTTTGAAAGTGTGGAACAGCTTTATTTTAATGCAGCAGGAATCAGTATTTTTTCTTTATGGTTTTAGTAATGTCTTCTTAATAAAATTTTTCTTTCTTTTCAAATGTGTTTAAAAAAATACTTTTGATTCATGGTGGTGAGTTTTGTTTATTTTTCTTACATTTTATTTTCAAACTTGATGTCAAACAATAGTTTATTTTAGTAGTTACTATTCTGAATTAGGCTTTGAACTAATGACTTAGAGGTGAAAATTTTCAGTGATCTATCCTGAGCATTTTCTACACCCTTATTTTGAAGTGTTGGGGTAAAATTAGGCACAACATATTTGGCTGCCTGAGAAATTGAATTTTAATCCACTTTTAACAAAACTATGAATTTCAGATTCAGAGAAGATGGCACAATACTTAGAAGAGGAGCGACATATGAGAGAAGAAAACTTGAGACTTCAAAGAAAGTTACAGAGGGAAATGGAACGTAGGGAAGCTCTCTGCAGACAACTGTCAGAAAGTGAATCCAGCTTAGAAATGGACGATGAAAGGTTTGTATTTTTTTTGGCCATCCAGATGTGTTGGACTTATTTATTAGTATTTATAGTACTTTTTGAATATTATGGAATAATTTTAGATGTAACTTGCATGTGGGTTTAATATGCATATAAAATTCCAGCATAGTCCAGGAGTTGTATCAGTGTTGTACAGAATTTGCATTAGTTTTAACAGTGAGTAAAAAAATATTTATAACTGAAGATTGTTTAGGGGTTTGATAATATATATTGAAATAAATACAGCTGTGCAGTTGAAAATCAGGGTAATTTGATCACAACACTTTTGTTCTGCCCCTAACTTGGTTACTGCAAGGAATTCTGTGAGGTAGGGACAGCACCTTTACTTGGGCCTGATTTGTCCTTTGCAGAAAGTGAAATATGTTCAGCCAAATACAAAGGGTTACTGTGTAAAACCTTTGAGAGAGGAAGCATTTCCAGAACTGTTGGCTTGTTCTTGATGTCCAAACCATAACATCCTTGATCTTTTTTTCTTTATTGCAAGCTGCTTTGCTTGCCCTGACATTACAGATAGTCTTGAGTTTTTCATGGTTTATATCATGCCTTTTAGTGTTTTCTCATGTCATAGAAATATGACAGTGTTATATCTTGAAAGAGGATTTTAAGTACATTTTGAATAAAACATTCTTAGTTCTTACCAATGCTTACTATTTGGTTGTATTGCTGTATATTATTTTGGATTTATGGTGGTCCTTTAGAATAAATAAAAAAGCTACTCTGTGCTGTGTAGTTTTTCTGATACTGAGAGATTTCTGTATCCTCTTGGGTCCTTAATATATTTGTTATAAGATGTAATTTACTAGAAACAAAGTACCAGATATTTTGTGGTAAGGTGTACCCTTAAAGCTCAAAGTAGTGAGTTCATTCTAACGAAACACCAAGGCAACTTGACCTATATTGCATTAGCATCTGGTATTAAGATGTAGCAAATGCTATATAAATTAAATTGTTAGAAATAGGGGATTCTGAGGTTGGAATTTTTTCTTATTAGGCTTACCTTTTCTTCCGCTATTTACAGTGTAATGGAAGTACAGTCAAAATCTAAATCTATGAGAATTACCAGTATTAATCCAAAACTGTAGAGTATCCTAATAATTTTTTATCACCCACTTGTAAGTAGTGGTGACCAGTAAAATGCAGGAAAATTTGATTAACTATTCTGTGCTTTTAAGAAATTGTCATGTTTGATTTTTTTGCTACTACAAAGGCCTGACAGAATAACTCCAAATCAAGTATTTGCAGTGTAAGTAATAAAAAGCAAAGTGAGGGACAAAGCAGGCATTCGTAGTTAGCCTGTAGAAGACAAAGTACTTGTGGAAGTATGTGCAATCATGATTTTAAAATGTCACTTTTTGTCAGCTTACATCTTCCTAAAAGTGATGGTGGTGATGGGCCAGCTATCCATTTCTTTCAGTTGCATTCTATTAGCTGATGATAATTATTGCTTGTAGCTGAGGGTAGGTGAAGATGCTTTCCTGAATGTAAAGGACACAGCTCTCCCAAAGCCTCTTTCTCCAGAACAGCAATAGCTTTGTCTTAACCCTCCAGTCCTGTTCTTTGGAGTAGCAGGGTAATAGCTGAAACCAGGACACATACTGATGAGGTCCTGCTGTTCCACATCACCTGAGCCAGCCAGTGGGATGACTTTGAGGAAACTCTATTTGTGTAGAATGCAAGGGGATTAAAGCAGAGATGCTGCCTTGCTGGAACTCACACACTCACACATTGGAACCTACTGTGTGTTGCTGAGGTAGCTTAGTTCAGTTTCACTAACCTTGCCACTGGTAGCTCTTTTAAAAATTTGTATATTTAATTAAACCCTAATTTATTAGTTTGTTAGTTTTCTGTTGTTCTCTATTGCAGCTACTTTTATTGCCTGGTCTACCCAAATTCAAACCGACTTTGGTATCATTACAGTGTACTGCCTGTGCTAGGGCATGTGGCTTGTTAACTCTGAATATCCTGGTTAAAAACCAGCAAGATGCAGTCTCAAAATATGTTTCAAATAGTGTATAGACAGACCTCAAAGTAGTCATTGTGAGTTCCATCAAATAGGAGTAATTTTAATGCTGTTCCATGTTACTGGTTTTTTTTAATTATGATGGGGAAATAAATGCTGCTAGAAGTTATTCCTAAGAACACACTTCTACACTGGTAGAAGAGGAGGCAATTAAGTCAAAGGGCTGTTAGGTAGCAAATTTGGCCTGCTGCTCTGCTGTGTCCAGTAAAGAAACACAGCTGAATCTAATAATATAAACCCCTGAATCTAATAATATAAACCCATGTGTACTGATTTCCAGCCACAAGGAGAAGGTGAGCAGGGGGGCATCTAATCTAGAGTGACTGAAAAATCTAAGTGGAGAGTGCCTGAGCAGCTCAACCTGAGACTGCCAGCCTAGTGCTGTGGGGAAAAAACCCACAAAATCTCTTGAGATAAAAACAGTTAGTGGCAAGTAGGAGCAATTGTTGTCATTTTTATTCTTTTATGTAGCACTTGATATCTGTGAAGAAGCTTCACTGTAGTCGGTGAATGAAGGACAAATAAATACCACTAAAATTATTACAGCTGGGGAAAAATGCCTGCCTCAGCTTCTGATCTGTTCAGTTTATCATAGGGAAGTGTGGGATGTGTCTTGCTGCACATCCTGGAAGTACCTTTAGTGAGGTGGTGCTGGGTTGAAAGTGTCTCTCTCTTCCAGTGGCAGAAGATGGGATGAGCAAATGTTTAAATGTTGGGACCAGAGGGATTCAAGTAGGAAACAGGACATGTTTTTAATGCTATGGCTGATCAGCTGTTGCAACAAATTGTTGGAACAAATTAATGATTTCTTCACCCTTTTTCATGATTTCAGATTAGTACTGAATGCCTTTCTGGAAGATACACTCCAGCCAACCAAGCTTTTGAGTTCAATGTAGAAATTATGTGTGAAGTGCAAGAATGTAGAATGGGTCAGATTGGATGACATGGTTTACATCTCTGACCTTAATACATACTATTTAATCATATTCTACTTATATGGTTTTAACTGCAAATGCCTAAGAGAAGTCCAGCTGTTTACGTGGAAAGTTAAGCCAGTGTCAGCAATGACAAGAGTTCCTGTCATGACTTCCTAATGTGATTCTTATGGGAATTGAAAAAATCACAGTGAAACATTTAAAACATGGCACATTTTAAAAGGTTTGATCTAATTATTCTTTGCCTTTTTTTGTTAGATATTTTAATGAGATGTCTGCACAAGGATTAAGACCTCGCACTGTGTCCAGTCCTATCCCTTATACACCCTCACCAAGTTCTAGCAGACCTATATCACCTGGTAAATATTTAACCCAGTTTCTAAAATTATTGTATGCATCACATAGTAACGTGCCCTATTAATATATTTAGGTCAGTAGCCTTTCAAAGCTAGTTTGGAGAAAAAATCCTGCATAATAAATGCAAGAATAGTTTTACCTTAGGTGTCTTCTAGTGCAGCATGTTCTTGGATGGTGACCAGATATTCTATATTTCAGATCTGTGGAGAGATATTGAAGATCAGTTAAGTAGCTATCACTTGAACTTTATTTCTTTTTTGCTCTTTTTTTCTCTCTTACTGTCTTTTTTTTCCCCTCTCCCTTCCCACACAAGTTGCACAACAGGACACATAAATCAAATGGATTTCTAGAGTCTGATGAAGAACTGGTAATGAGACTGATATTGTGCTTTGAATCAAAACTTCTTAGAGAAGTTTAATTTTGAATATGTTGGGAAAAAAGTCAATTTTCATTTCTCTTCAGTAGAGAAATGGCTTTTGTACTTCTGCTATTTTTTATTATTAAACAATAACTGTAAAATTAATAATTCCTGTCTCACATACTTTGTATAACAGAGGCAAACAAACCTTTTCTGAGTTTCTAATTACTATATATATTTTAAGTCAAATGAAATGCATTTGTGTTACTAACACATTTATTGACTGAAATTTAAAATCCCTTAAAATTGCACTTAGATATTCATTACAAGTTGTTGGCAGTGGGTAGCAAACACCTTGTACATAAAGAAGTGAATTGTGTGGGCCTGTCTTTCCCACGTTCAGCTATAGAACCTGCCAGGCAGATGAGATGTGCTCTGTGTTGACACAAGGTGGGAATGAGACATTTTATTACACAGGTCTGCTAGAACATATAAAATGTCTTCAGATCCTTGAATTTTCAAGGTTGACTGTGGTTTCTCAAAGGACTATAAATAGTTTTCATCCAGGTGTTGGCGTGTGTGAAAACCAGCTATGGCCGTAAGCCATGTTATGGTGTTAGCGATGAGCAGTGTGACTATGAGTTTTCAGAAGGTTTTTGCATTTCTGAAGTGAGCCAAATGACTTGACTTTCAGTGTTTTGCAAGGTGTGTTACCAAGAAAATGATACATGTTTCCTTATCCCTTTCCTGTAACAGTGTACAGAAGTTAGTTGTGCCAACAGCTGCTCTGGAGGAACAGCTTCGTTTGTGGTTCTCTGTGTGCAGCCTTTATAACAGTACAGTGTCCAGCTGCAGGTTGGATCTGCAGTCACACAGGGGTTATAACTACAGCTCTGTGTGGGACAGATTACCTGCTAATTTACAGGTTTAATTAAATTTAATTTAATTTGCATCTTACTTAGCAATGCACTCTGTTGAGGTGCTGATGTGTCATTGCAGGAGGACTCTGTCAGTTTATTCCTACACTGAGACTGAAGTGCATTCCTTGTTCCCTGTGGACTTGATTTCCCATCAGTAGTTGATAAAAGAGTGAGAATTTTATCCCACAGACAGAGGATGCTGAAACACGCTCTGAAGCACTGCTGAAATGATTGTTTCTAACCGAGTTTGAGTTTGGAAATTTTGGTGTGGTAAATGTTCCAGGCTAGCTTGTCTGCACAGGCAGCTGCATTAATCTCCTTTTCATCTGATAAATTAATATCAGCAGTTGGGAAGTTTCAGACTTCAGAAAAATAGAAGCTGCAGTTTGTTAGGGAACTAATGAGATCAATAGGGAATTTTGTAGAGCTGTCTGGGATAAATTAATGCAGTAATGGATGAAAACAAATAGGTTTTGAGAGTATTTTGTATCTGAAGTAGTACAGTAAGATTATGCCAGAAGTATCAGCACAGAATAATAAAACAGCTGTATGTTGCATCAAGTATTTGTACGACTTGGCATATTTCATTTGGGAAATGACGTGCCTGGAATATGTGGAAGCAGAATTTGCAACCAGTTAGAAATGCTATAATTTCATGTGGATAGCTGATTGAATGGATCGGATTCTGGCTTCTGAATCCCAGAGTCTTTTGTGCCTCCATGGCTTGGGATACTACTTTTGAAGACTCTGAAGCTGAGACACTGCTGAGATTTCTAGCACAGTGATCTGTGCTAGAAATCTTCTAGAACTTTGAAGATAGCGTAATTACTGCTACTTCTAGGCAGCTGGGGATTATTTGTTCTAATTACCAGTTAGTCTTGAGTGTAGACACTGTTCTATGCTTTGCTGCTGCTAGATAGATGTGTGGGGCTGCAGAGATGAGCTATCCTGAATGTATGTGCACTGCTCTGGTTTTGTTTCTTTGGCTGCCATGTAGACTTGGCATTTGTCAAGCTTGTGGAGCTGGATTATTCCAAAGCAGTTCAGAATTGCCACTTTACAAAGGTGGCTCTGTTTTGCCCATTATTTCTAGGCTCTTACCTCTGGCTGGCTGCCTTGTCACCTCCCTGAACATGGACTTGTTTTTATCCTTGTTGCTTACAAAAGCACTTAAATATAACACATGTACTCTGCAGATAATTAGATTGTGTAGTCAAAAGGCAGATTAATTTTGTTGTTACTCTGTAGTGGCAGGGATTCCATGGGAGTAACTTGTAATTTGCACCAGACATTCATTGACAATGTAACAGAATCAAACAGAATTGAAGGAAGCACAGGGAGTTTTTGTTTATATGACTTCATTAGTGATCTGAGCCTTGTTCTGTTTTCTCATCCAGATCTTGTCTCATCTCTTGTAGTCAGAAACACAGGTGCATGCAGACAGAGATGATGCTGGGTGTTGCTGCAGGGACATTGTTCTGTGTTGTTTTAGTGTTGAAGTGTGAAAACTGTTAAATCCAGTGTGGTGTTATAAAAGTTTAAAAGGCCTTCAGAAATGTTTTTTGGTCATTATTCTCCAAAGTAGTTGCTTGAGTCTAATTGTAAACAGCTGAGAAAAGTCCTGTCTCCTTCCTTATGATATTTTTGTCAAAAAGCAGAAAGGAGCAAAAGGTTTTAGAAAATGTGCTCTTTTGAGAAACTCAAGCTGTTCAGAACACTTTAGGTGTGGATTGAAGCATTTGGTAGTTGCTGTTTCTGTTTTCCTTGGTTAAATAGAGCTATACAGGATCTCTGCATTTTTATAATTGAGTTCTTACAAAAAGGAAATATTTGGATGAAAGAATTAGATATTAGCAGTTTTGAATATTGGGCTTTCCTTAATGTAGATAAAACAAGTTGCAACTTTAAATGTTAGTTGCTAGCCTAGTCCAGCTAGTAACATTTCCCAGCATGTTTTAATTTCCCAGCCCCAAAGGTCTTTAAAATGCTGAGACAAAAGAGAAGGAAGCCTCAGTGTAGATTTGGTATGCCTTGGAGGAGCCACCTACATCCAGCTTTTTGTGAAACCTCATTGTGACCCAGTGCTAGATGGCTTCTCCAGGCACAACCTCTCTGCTTCTTCATACTGGATGTAGTTCAGGGAGCCATTTCCTCCGTGGAGAAATGGAGTGCTGAGTGGAAATACTTATGGACTAGAACTAAGCTACTATGGGAGTCTTACACCATTTATCTTAAGTGAAAAGTTATGTTTAACATTGTATAATGTATGCTTGAAACATATGGTAGTATGCTACAGGAAAAGAAAATAAATTTGCATCACACTTCTCAGTACAATTAGTATTTTCTATATATATAATCTATAGCACTTACCAATTTTTAGACTATCATTGATTCAGAATCAAAAAATCTAAAAAGCCCCTCACACTTTAGCTTTTATCAAACAAGAATGTTGATGTTACCTTGTTTTAACAATTTTAGGTCTGTCATATGCAAGTCACACAGTTGGTTTCACACCACCAACTTCACTGACTAGAGCTGGAATGTCTTACTACAATTCCCCAGGCCTTCATGTGCAACATATGGGACCATCCCATGGTATTACAGTAAGTATTGAAATTAGTAAATACTAGTTACCAATATCGTTTGGTTTTTGGAAGTTATGATTGGTTGTCCTTAAGCTTTTTTACAAAACATTTTTGTAAATGTTTGTTTTTGTCTCCTTATTCCAAGACACCTATTGCTGCTTTCTTCAACCCTGATTTTCCTCTTCACCCCTCAGAAACTGATTCTTTTTGGAGAACCTTGTTTTCTGCAAAAGAATAGGATGTATTATCATCTTAAGGACAGTAATAGGTATCATCTTATGGATCAGCAGGCAGGGTGTGAAAAGTGATGTTCTAAGCTACTAAGCCTATCCCAGGAAGTAAAAACATTGCTTTCATTTTTCTCCTAGTCTCCACCATCTGACGGATGAGTCATCTGAGGTTGCTTCAAGCTCAGGTTTTCTTCAGGATGACACACAATGCTACCATCATGTCACTGTAACAGGCAGTTAACTCTTATTTTCTATTGTCATTGGCAAAGAAGAAAGTTAATATAAACATTTGTTAGGGCAATTTCTCATATCTTTCAACTGAATTTATTTCCTTTTTACCTGCGATGTTTGATGCATTTCTGCTTCATTGTGTTTCTTCTAAATGTTTGTGGAGTTTAATGAGCAAACAAAGCCTAAATATTAACCATATGGCAAAATACCTTATGGTTGTTGTATCAAGACCATTTTTATTTTTCTCAGCAGGTATGGTAGTATGTAAATATTCATCAAGGTTTTTGCTTATACTTGTCATTCTCAGATGTAAAAACGTATTTTAATAGAATTTTTAGTACAATGCTAAAATATAGCTGCTTCTGGTTTAGGTGGGTGTGCAAAGGTAATTGTTACAATTTCACTGAGCTATGGTGCGTGGGAACACTGCAATGGTAGGTAGAGCAGAAAGAAAGCTGGAGCTCAACAGGAAAGTAGAATTCTGGTTGGGGCTCAGCCCATGGCTGTGTGTCACATGAGTTGGTCACAGGAAGATCTTTATGCTTCTGCAAAACATGTAAACTAACTTTACAATTGAGTTTGTCAAGGAACTTGCTCTGTTTAGTCTCTGTAAAATACTACTTTTTCTGAAACTCTAAGTGAATTGAGTTACTCTGAAAAAGATCATCTTGAGGACAAAATACTAATTGTTCAGAGAAAGGTGTCAACAAGCAGCTCACGACTTTGTCTCAATCCTGATACTAGGTCCCCTTATTATATGTATGCAAATGCAATAAATGATATTAAGTGTTTCAGAGGCATCAGTTTTCAAGAATCTCTTGGGTTTTACATATAAGTTTAATCTATTGTACATAGCTGTGCAGAAAAATAGATACAATATATTTGATTTGACTAAACTGCAGTTTCATTCTTGACTCTTCATTTTTGATCTCCATTGCAAAATAAATTTGACTTCACCTGTAGCACCTGTATTTGGTGTAGAACTGTAACCATGCTTCTCCTCAGAGCTGACCACCTGTGGTTGATTAGTAATTATGGTTAGGTGTTTTCTCATGCCATGAAGTTGTTGGTTAAAGCTGACCAGATTGGTAAGTAATGAGCATTGTTGTTTCAAAAGTGCAGAAGTTACTGCTTTGGAGTGTAATTTATATTTTTGCATTGCTAACATTAAAGATCATCCTTCCCCTCCTGCCCCTCAGTTTGTAAAGATAAAGTGAGGTTTCAGTCTTTGTTTAAATGTACCAGTTGTTGAAAATCTGTGGTTTCTGTTGAGGGAGTCTCTCTAACAACTGCTTCACTCCTGCAGGTCAAAGCGTTGTAATTTTTTTTGTTCTCCAATGAGCAACTTGTATTATGCTTTGGTTTTGCTCCAGTGTGTGGGCTAAGAGTCTTTCAGAGAGCTAGAGATTCTGGGCAGACTCTGATAGTCAAAATTTTATCACCCACACTCAGATACCACATACTTGTACCTCACATGCCAGCAGTGTGAAGTCAAGGTTGCCTATGGTTGGGAGGTGCTGTGCCTGCAGCATCTCATTTCTTTTTAGGTTGCCGGTCATCATGGGTAAACATATCTGCAGGACATGTCTTGTGTTCACTTCCTGCAAGCTGACAGGAAGGAATGCATGTTCTCTTTGATGTCAAGAGTACTTCCCCTTTCCTTTGCTATTCCATTTAAGAGGAACATTTATTTTATGTAAAAGTTGCATTGTGACTCCTGCAGCGTTTTGAAATTTCTTCTTCCCACATAATTGTTCAGTCTTCTTTGTGTGATTTTTTTTTTTCCTTTGCCAAGATTAGAGGACTTGCACCTAACATTGTTCAGGAGTGTGTTAAACATAATTTCAATATTTGTTCTGCAGAGGCCTTCACCACGAAGAAGTAACAGCCCCGACAAATTTAAACGTCCCACTCCTCCTCCTTCTCCAAACACGCAGACCCCAGTGCAGCCACCTCCACCACCACCTCCACCACCTGTGCAACCTCCGGGCCAACCCGCCGCATCGCAGGCAGCCAATTTTCAGCATTCAGTGCATCCCTCCTCTCAGCCTTAGTGCATGTGCTCAGCAGTCTCTATGTCAGAAGTGGACTCATAACACGGAGCGGTTTACTAAAAGCCAAAGGCTTACTTGGCATATTTGGATTTGACTTATTTGCACTGAGGTTATATAGGCTTCACTGTTAATTGTGTTGTAAACGTTTGTATAAAATGCAGCCAGTGTTGTGGGTCTACAACACTAACTTAACAAAGTTTTCCATCAGTGTTTACTTGAACTACATGTATGTCCATTCTCTGGCTGGAACATTTGCTACTCTGTTTGGTAATACGGCATTATGTCGTTTTGCTTGGCTCCAAAGCTTCATTTTCCTGGCTTTTAGGTTTGTAAAATTAAAGGGATACCTTTTTATATTTTTTCATGACAATTTGCAGAAAATGAAAGGCATGATGGGCTACGTGATAAATTCTGAAATATTACAGTGTTTACCAAGCTTATGGAAGATCAGCACTATGTTTCAGTCATTTA
Source organism: Urocynchramus pylzowi (assembly GCA_013397555.1). Taxonomy (NCBI): domain Eukaryota; kingdom Metazoa; phylum Chordata; class Aves; order Passeriformes; family Fringillidae; genus Urocynchramus; species Urocynchramus pylzowi. Next base: position 1,909,471 of record VZRH01002850.1, on the reverse strand, counting down.
AAATATCAGCTTCTAGTGCAGAAGTGAGTCAGACACCCTAATCAGTGCCCAAGACACAAGCTCTCTAGTCTTACATAGCAAATAAGCTTAATTCACAGAGGACACACCCATACTTCTCCTGTTTAAAAGCACCTCAAACATATGGTACACTCAGAACTTTACACTGAGGGAACTGGCTTGTTGGAGTCTGTGGAATGTACAATTCGTGGACCTTAAGATTTGATGATGTCACTTGACATTTCTGTTAACCTGTAAGCTGCCCATACCGTGTGCCCTGTCACAGTGACTGTAGGGGAGTGTGGTCCTGCCCACAGGTTACTGAGAGCTGATTCAAGTGTGTGCTCTTGGATTTTTTTTGCTGCAGAAGGCAATGTGATTGTAGAGAACAACAGATGATAATTTCTTTCTTGTTAAAATATATTCATTGTGATTCCCCTGAAGCGAAGTTTGACCAGGTATTTCAAATGTTGAGAAGTCTGTTAGAAAACGAGGTGAGCATAGAGGAATATATTGGCGTAAGAGCCAAAACTTTGTATTGCTTGGTAGAAACAGAGTACAAGAAAGTAGCACAACATGGCACTAATGAATGCTTATTTAGCAGCCTAAGCCGGTACAATGTATAAAGAAATGTATTCTGAATACATTCTTTCCATTCATTTAGCACAAATAAATTGGTTTCACTTTGCAGTGGAACAAAGTGTCACTTCTTGATATTGACATCCTGCTCGGTTACATTTTTCCTGAGGTTCCTGTTGAGTACTGGGGTTTATATATTATTGATAATTTTAAATGGTTTACCTCATATATATGGATATGTGGGCCATGGAAAATGACAAGAGAATGTTTATTTTATGAGAATATGTATCTGGCTATAATCAGAGCAGAACATGAGTAATTTATCTTTTGTTTACAAAAGTTTGTTTGACATGCTTAATGCTTTATTAAGGACATTTTTAAGAAGGAAGTACAGCATTCTGGTAGTATACTAACACTTGTACATATAATGTCATGTTTGCCGCTCACCTATTCAGTCAGAATTGCAAACTGAAAATCCTTATGAAAATAGTGCTCTAAATCAAAGTTGTAAGTTAAAATAATGTTGTAAAATGTTCTGCTTAAGGCAAAATTAGAATTTCTTCACCGTAGCTATGTAGTTTCAGCTCTGAGAGAATTTAGAGAAATGCATATATAGTCTATTACACTTCTTAAACCAATATGGGATCAAGTGCATTATCAAATTACATTACATTAATTATGGTAGTTACTCTCCAGCCAAACGATTCTCAAGATTGTGGCAGACCTAAAATTTGACCACTGCTTCCACCTGAAAATAATTGACCATAGCAGATGCTCAGCTTTCCATAGAGGAAACTCAGCTCTGAGCATTATAATTAAACAGAGCTCCTGAACAAGTGATAGGATTGAATGGGAGAAAGTGACAGATCGTCAGAGGTGGGACTATGGTCAAGACAGGATCAGCTTAGTTTGACGCTTGTCCTTTTGTAAACATAAGACGAAGAAAAAAATGTACTCTTTGTTAAGTAGGATTCCAGCTCAAGTGTCCCAGAATTTGAAATGGTGCCCTCCTTTCTGAAGTGCTTTGAGATCCTTGGATGTACGGCTCTGTGGAGGGCAATCTCATGGTGGTGGTAGCACAAATGTGGGTGGAAAGGGAAGAGCCTTTGATGGTGTTGTAAGATCTCAAAATGGAAAATTGCCTAGAATAATTTACATTTGAAGCATATTCCAAAACTGAATTTGTGTAACCCAAGTTCAGCTGCTGTTATAAAGTGTCTTAGTGAACTTTCCTTACTGTTCCAGTGGGACTGTTACCAGAAGAAAGTAAAGAACTGACAAATGTATACTAAACCTTGAAAGTGTAAAAAGGCACTAAATTGGCCTTATTGAACTAAGAACGTTGAACAAACATTTGCTTGCAATCAGAAGTGTGAAACTCTATTTGTAGACTTTTTGAATAAGATGAGAAATTGTGCACAACCATCTCCTAATAAATGTAAATGGATTTTCAGTTTTCCTTGTGAATTATAGTCATGAATTATGATTCTGCAGCTGTGATTTTATCAGATCTATAGACTGGAGAAACTCACTTGACAGTGAGGTCCAGCTCACTATGAGGACTTAAGTGCTTTGTTTCTCTCAGAAGCACCTGGGTGGTTTTCTGACATCCTTTTCATCACTAATGCCTCTCAGTTGCACACTGCATTGTCACTAGTTGTGTGAGTCCACAGAAGCAATTTCTAGCTGGGTGGAGCATTTTGTGAGCATACCCCTTCACAGCTAAAGATTAAAAAAAATAAAGTCTACTTTTCAGCTGTTTCAGCAATGCTTTCCTCTCTGACAATCAAGCAGCTTTCTTTTTGTATTTTCTCTCAAGGGATCTGGCTTGGACACTGGAATGCAGCTGGTACTCTGTAGAACATTGAGTTTATTTTGTCCACGATTTGTTCCACAGAAGTTGTTTGGAAGAAGAGGTGGGACTGTTCGGAGGTAGTCTTCAGCTAAAAGCCAGATAAGACTGTTTTAATTACATGTACTCTTCTGAGAGCATATTCCCAAGGGCAGAAAGTACATCAGAGTTTTTCCAGAAAGTGTTAGTGCTTTCCTGTTGGCACTTGGTGTACTGGAGCTGAGCAGAACAGGATTCCTTTCCTGTTAAAATGTTTTCATTTAGGAATCCAGCTGCCTGGGTGGAATCCCTGTGCACTTCAGCTGAATGAAAAATGCAGTCTTGGAAGCAATGAAAATGAGAAAGCTTCCTGGGATCTGTGCAAGTTGCACTGCTGACAGGAGAGTATATGGAATCTGTTAAATAAATGGAAACTGATCATGGAGATAAATAAAAGAGCCTTGAAATAGTATGTCAAAGAAACACAGTCTCTCATCCTCAGTGTCAATTACTGCTTTGCTAAGAGGATGCAGACAGGGGCCTTGATTGAGTTTTACAGTGTTTTTCCTGATCCTAATGCTTAGTTTTACAAGCAGTACAAATTCTAACACTGTTCACCTCTTTCTGATGTTTCCTTTTTTTCAGTCATGGCAGTCTATTTCTTTTTGATCCTTGGGAGTCTACAGAGCATGGACTATGCAGAGCATATTTCTCCAGTTCAAGCCATCTCATAAGAAACCAGAAGGTTCATGAGTGTAAGCTATAAAATTATAATACATGCATATGTTACAGCAACCTCCTTGAGAGGAAAGATCTCTCCTCTTGAGGAGAGAGCAAACAGAGCCCCTGCATACCAAATGGACTGTATGCATAGAGACAATCTGGTTTCCTCAGTTCCCTGAGGAGCTGAATTCTTCTCCCAGCCTTTCTTTTTTTTTTTTTTTTTCATTTGGATCAAGGTCCTTAAAATTTTAAATTGTATTAAATTCCACATCTCGCTATAATAAATACTCAGGATACCTTCATGTTAATTTTGGATTACAACCATTAGTCCCAGTACAAGCAGAGTTGGAGTCAGGGCCACTGTGTAGACAGGAGGAGGTCACTGAACATGGGAGACGTGGCCTTTACAATGCAGTTAAAGTGGGAGTGTGTGCTCATACAATGATTTATTTTTCTAAGCAGCTGGTTTTGGATTTTAGGTGTGTTCTGAAGAGGAGATAAACTGTGGAGTTTGGCTCTGCATTACAGGCAGCTGCTGCTACTTAAGGGAGAAGAGTGCTTGTGCCTGTTCCACTAGTTGGGCTCCAAAGAAAAGTACTACCTCATCTTTCAGTTGGGATGATGTGGCCACAGGGTCAGCAGGAATGTCATAGCTGTGTGAGGATTTGTTCTGCGTTTATTACCTGGATGGGAGTCTCTCCTCGCTGGAACGGGGCTCCAGAGGTTATAAAGCTTTTGTAGAGGAGGAGTGAAGAGTCAGGACAGATGGTTGAAGGTTAAGTTTGTGAAAATTGTGTCCCTGTAGTAAAATTGCTGCTCAGAGTGCTCTTTTTCTAGGCCTGGAGATTGCCTGTATTAAAATTATTTGCTGGGGGGG
>VZRH01002850.1:1888192-1905354 GCA_013397555.1 Urocynchramus pylzowi | reverse complement strand
TTTCCATTGAAAAAATGCTGTGTTACAGTTCATCAAGTCTATGGCATTGGTATCTAATAGAAAAACAACAGCAAAAAAATCACAAAAAGCGATTCCCCTTTCCACAGAAATATTGGAAGTAGTCTTCTGTGTGCAAAGGTGGGTTTTCTCATGATAAAACATAATTCTGTGTCTATAAACTGAGATGTTTTATTCTAGTGGTAAAACCTAACCTGTCCAAGGCACTTTACTTTGTGATTACTGACTTTTGTTTTGGCAGGTGTTTCAGATGAAATCTAAGCCTCCTGTGGAGGAAGAAAAAAATCACCTGACAGCTGTAGACTGTTCCTTTCCTGCAGAAATACAGCAATTTCCTCAAATGCAAGTGGAACAAGCATCCTTGAGCTTTTCTGAAGCTTATATCTGATTTCAGTACCTTGGTGATTGCTCTTGTATAGTTGGAGAATCGATGGAGCCTCATTATAGGTTGGTTGGGTGTCTAGCTGGTTGTTGCTATGTTTTTCTGATCCTAGGGAAGGAAGCCTGTTTGAATTTGGATCAAACAGTGGCCAAAGTGCAGATTTGTTGAGCATGAATCCAAATGGTGGCTTTAAGAACATTCACTGTGTTGGTGTGGATCAGAACTTATTGTAAGAACCTCAGATATAAAGAAGTTTGGTTTTTTTAGCAGGTTATATTCTATTCCTGTACTAGCTGTATTATTGCTTTTTTGTATATCTCAAGGTGTTTACATATACTTGTAATTGTTACAATGTGTCTGTAATCAAGCTCATCTGTGCCTTCATGCAGACTTCCAATAAACACTTGATTTTTTTGTATTTACTTGTATGGAAGACTACTGGGTGGATGTATATTTCCTTCTCTGTCAGCCTGTCATCACTGGGAAAAAGGAAGAAAAATGAGAACTAGGGGTTGGAGAGAGATGCGTGTTTGTCTTTGTTTTTGCTGTCTTTGATTCTAGTTGGGCCATTCCTTGTGTTAAATGTCTGAGTGTGTAAACTGGGGAATAACCTGTTCACATAATAAAGTTTGCACAGGAGGTGCTCCTCACTTTGCACTAGGTGGATATTCAAAGTACAGAGCATGCTTGACTGCATCAGTTTTGCTTCTGTCTTGGAAGAATGTAGCTATATTTCTTGAGTTATTATTGTGGGGAAATTCCAGAGTGCCTTTCTGAATTAAACATGTCTGTTTAACTTCTCACAGCTGCCTTCCATGGGAGTCCAGGCTTTTTTTTTTTTGCCACAGCAAAAGCTGCAGTATTTTTGGTCTTAGTTGACCTCCTTACCTTGAGGGTACTTTTCCTTGGGAGGGTGGAGTGGAATAGGAAAATAATAGTTTCTTTTTTTTACCATTTTTTCTCAGTTCATTGGCACAGAGAGGCATATTTGTACAAAGTTACAGAAAAACATCCTACGTGTTCTGAGTCAAAAGCTGTACATGGCAGGACAGCTATTTCTCTAATCTGGTATCAGCTGTGAGAAGGAGAGAAGGCAAAAAATATTTCCTTGCCTAATCTAAGGGGTGTGCTGTATATTCTGTAGCTCAGAAAAGAGTGCTTTTGCTATTCCTTTGTAGTAATAAAGGTCATGGTATCAGGTGCTGTCTTCCAGCTTTTCTTGATTGTCTTGTACTCACACCTGATTGTTCAATGAAGTCATTCTATGATTGATGGATTCAGTTATTTTTTAATGGAGATCTGTCTTAGGAATCCACCATAGATTCTTTCTTTTTGACATATTTTCTTGGTTAATTTTAGTTAATTTTCTTAATTCCTTAATCAGTTACTATATGTAATGATTTTAGAGCATGAGCCAGTGTATACTTTAGGTTGTATGTATTTGTGTAAATTCTGTGAGTACTTTGTTGTGCCATCCCTTTTGATGTTTCTGATTTTGTCATTTTTTTATTGTGTGTATTCATTTGTCAGCTTAGCATAGGGGTTATACTCAGTAGCTTGTCTAAGTGTTACTTGCTGTGTCTGGCTGTTTTGCCAAGATTCTGAGTTTAGATCTTAAAGTCTCAGAGGTACTTAACCTTATCCTGTATTGAGTGTCTTGAGTGTTGCTAAACTTGTTGTTTGAATCCACTTGTTGCTGTCTTGTTCAGCTGCTGCTCTGGCCTCTCTGTCTCTGCTCAAGTCAGCACAGGCCTGTGCCTGCAATGGAAGCATGCTCTTCCATTCTGACCAGAAAAATGAGATCCTTGGGCTCTGATGGCTGCAAATTCCTGGGTGCCAGGCCATGGGTGTATTTCAGCCAGTGCTGACCTAGCTGATCCATGTTACTCTGCTCTAGGAATACAGGCAGTGCTTCTTAAAAGGCCTTTAGTGTCCTCACAGCCCTGCTGCACATGCTGAGCAAGCAGTTGTTCTGCCTGTCCCTGACTGCCATGGCTGGTGGGTCTGGGGACTGGGGGAATGAGCTGATGCTCTCTTTGTGCATGTCCTTTGTTTTCTGACATTTGTCTGAACAGAAATGAGCCTCTTGAGGACTTTCAGAACAGCAGGAAAAAAGGGAAAGATGACATGTTGCTGGTTTAAGTTCAGGTTGCCTCATCCAGGTGATCAACCCTTTAGAGGGTTCTTTTTTATTTCTTCCAGTGCTTGTACCCCTTTATAAAGGAAAGCAAGTTCCCAGCATTACAGGGGTTAACTTAGAAATCCTGGTAAACTGCTGAGAGTGAGAGAAAGAATGATGCATTGCACAGCAAGCAATTTTAATAAGCCTAATCCTTCCTGAATGTAAAGGTGCTGGCTTGAATTTCAGTGTGTTTCATGTGCTTCTGAGACTGTTCTGTACCTTTCAAAGTACACAGCACAGCCATCCTACAGCAGCAAGAAGAGGTTGAGGTCAGTCCTGCATTTCTCAGATGGAGACTGAAGGTATGTATAAAGACTGTTAAAGACTGTCAGTTCACTTGGAGGCAGAAAACAGTAAATACAATTGGAAGGTCTGAGATGGGAACCTTGAGGCTTTTGAGCCTCAGGGCTGTTGATGAGATCCATCTGTGTTCCAAATTCTGTATATCTGTGAAAATGCCCTACACCATGCCCCATAGTTTTATTCTCTTAAACCTTGAACGTAGCCTGGCATGTGAATTTAATGAAACCAGAACAGTGATCTGTGGGAGTCTCAAGTGTCTGTGGTGTGCCCATCTGGCATTTTTGGGGCTGAAATTTAGAAGTGTACACTGCTACCTCCTTTCCCCCTCAGTCCCTGTAGGCACACTGGCTTCCCTCCTGTCACTGAAGGCCCCTCGATCTGTGTGAAAAGCAGTGTTGTGAGCTGGGCTCTTGCCATGCTGCATCTGAGTGCTTTTTGACAGTGCTGAATGAAACAGGGTGTAAAATTCACTGCTTTTGTAGTGAATTTTAATGCTATCTTGGCTGTCAACAGCAAATATGAAATTTAGAAGAGGTCAAGAATAAATGCTTCTATCTTTCTGCCTTGAGATGGGAATTTTAGATCTGCTGTGACTTTTTTTTCTACTCTTCCTAAAAATCAACCTGATTTTTCTGTACCTGTTCAACACTGCTACCTACATCTGCTTATTTTCTAGCAGAGTAAAGAATTAAGGCTAATAACATGAAGGAGTTTTGCAATTCAGCTGTGATTGGTACCTGACTTTCTTTGGAATATGCAGATTGCTCATCTGCATCACCAAATTAGGCAAATTGTTTTGGATCACTTGGATGTTAATTTTTGCAGTTGTTTTGATATGAAAAAATTGGATGGTTCTTGGAAGGATACAAAGCTATTGGGAAGTGTCCAGGAGAGGGATGTGAAGGTGGTGAGGATCCTGGAAGGAAAGCCATGCCAGGAGCAGGGCTCAACTTGCTTGGTCAGTTCAGCCTGGAGAGGAGGAGGCTGAGAGGAGACCCCCATTGCAGTCACACCTTCCTCCTGGGGGAAGAGCAGGGGCAGGCACTGATCTCTGCTCTGTGGTGACACTGACAGGAGCCTGGAGCTGTGTCAGGGCAGGAAAAGGTTCTTCCCCCAGAGGGTGGCTGGACACTGGAACAGGCTCCTCAGGGAAATGGTCACGGCCCCAAGGCTGGCAGAGCTCAAGGAGCATTTGGACAACGCTCTTGGGCACAAGGTGTGATTTCTGGGGTGTCCTGTGCAGGCTGGGAGTTGGACTTGATGATGCTTGTGGGTCCCTTCCAACTCAGAATATTCCATGATTCTAATTTATTTTTTTTTTAATAACTGCCCTGTGGGTGTTGTTCCCCTTTCAGGGTCCCTGCCTGCCCTGGGTGCTGGCACCAGGCTCAGGTATCCCCAGGTACCCTCCAGGTGGATGCCAGACTGTGGGATCTGGGGGGGCAGCTGTGTAACAGGGCCCTCCTCCATCCTCCCTTGGAGCTGAGGAGGGGTAAGTGGAAACTGGAGCAGACTTGGCAGTAGGGAAATTAAAAGTTCCTAAGTATGATGAAATCCCCAGCTGCAGTGGTATATATATTTGCAAAATCTGTATTTCCACAGAAACTGTAGCTAGAAATGAGTTTCTGTGGATGAAGGATTAAAGTGATTAAGGCTTTTAAACTTAAGGTACTTTGTGTTGCTTTTGGTCATCAGGACATAGTTCTGTATAATTTTAAAATTTTTAGTCACTTTTCCCACACACAGATACAGCAGACTTAGAAACCAGTAAGTATCATAAGTTTTATTTAAATTCTTTTCTTGGGTTTTCTCTCTAAAACAAGTGTTAGCTGTGACAACATACCAATGAATTAAACCTGTTAAAAATTACTGCATTCCTCACACTATTAAGGAACTCTAGGATTAGTCTGGCTGTTGTCTTGAGTATTCATTAAATACATTTTTTATGCTGCTAGTTTCTGAAGGCAGTTGAGGGGTTTCAAGTTAACTCTTTCATATTTTGAAAAGACATTCAGTTTCTCTTAAAAAGTTTTATCTGGACTAAAGCATCCCATACTATTATATATATATATTGACACCATGCAATTGAAATTAATGTCTGAATTAAGAGAGGAACCTATATTTTTAGATTGAACATTCCAAGAACTTCCCAGAGATGCTCCCAGGAATGCTGTGCCCTTGTTCTAGCAGCCTCCCTGATTTAAGGGACAATTTATTGCAAGAACAGTTTATGTGAATCAAGATTGCACCATAAAACTTTGGCTTCTCTTTTATGGTGTATTTTAGGAATCCACCTAACTGAAATGGTGGCTCTTTGCATTAAAATTTGTGTTAACTATAATTCTAGCTCAAATCATACCTATATTCACGGGAACACTTGGTCTCTTGACAGGAATAACCTTGCTAAGCTTGTCCAGAGCATAATCTTTTTTTTTTTTCTAGGGATTTTTTTTTTTCACCTAAGGAAATCTACAAGCATGTGCAAATGGGGTTAGAAATGCCATTAGTGTCCTACCAGTTAATTCAAATAATGAAGTGGATCATTATGGCAATACATGAAGACAGTTTGTGTGCACCAGAGGGATAACAAGGGTGAAGAGAACACACAGTGAGCAGGATACTTGTCTTTGCATGGCCTAGAGGGAGGGGGAAGCTCAGCTTGTTTTCTAACAGAAAAGGAGCCAGATTGCAGTACTTTTGCTACAGTTAAAGAGCTTGGGTTTTCCAAATACTTTCACTTTACTCAGTCATTACAAAACTCTCATCCTGATTCTGAAACTATTTCTCAGTTTCATGTTTCTGTTAATGATAGAAAGGTTTCTGTTTTCCCAGGTTACCTCTTAGAAGGCAAATTTAAAGGAAGCCAGTTTCTTTCCCCCAGAGTGCTAATGTTTAATTGATTAGAGTCAGGATGCCTCATGATAGTAAAATGTTTGCTCAAGATTTGATAAAGATTTACAAGGTCAAGCCATTAAATGTTGAATAAACTACACTGTTAGAACTGGTTGTGACTGAGATAGTCTTTCAGGCTACAGAATTCACATCTTGAACAGTTTATACTGGCATGAAAATATATTTAATCCTCTTGCCTTCATTATTTAATTTGGGTGTTTCATTGGGGTGGTTGGGAGTTTTTTTGGTGGGTTTTGGTCGTTTGGGGTTTTTTGCTAACATGCTGCCAGTTTTATTTTTTTACTACTTGCTTCTCTTACAAATCTTGTTCTTTGGTCCCTATTGCATTTTAGCAATGTTGTAAAATCTTTCCTTTACCAGTGCAGAGCTACATTTTACAGTTTTAACTTTAATGGTACAAACATCCTGTAATTTACAGGTGATTATGAACTTGAGAAGGTTCTACTGTAATCTGCTGCTGACAGTGCAACTTCCATACTTGCACATGGTTTTCAGCTATTTCTTTTCTTCCAAATTCCTGGTTTAAAACCTGTTCTGAAAAAATAAAAAAAAAATTAAAAAAAAAAAGAAAGCTTATAATGTTTGTATTTTTTAACAGCACTGCCACTTGCATTTATGAATTGTCACCTGATCTTACTTAAAATTTATTATTGCAAGGAATCTGTATGATGTGATTCAGCAAACATCAGTCAACCTTTGGTAAGTTTTCCAAAACACTTGGATTTGTTGAGGGCTGAAATTGGCACTTACCTAGACATTGTGGGTCAGCTGTTGTTCTTGTTCCCATGGATGAAATATCTACAATTAAGTTGTTTTGGACTTAGAAGGGCAGAAATGAGGACTGAGTTCGGCTGCAAATTCCAAATGGATGAGTGGGCTGTGAAATTAGCTATGACATCTATACCTTTTTGGAAATGTCACACTGGTTTCTAAAGTGAATGCTTCCTCAAGCCTCAGATCTCAGAGTTCAATGAAAGGCACAGCAACCTCATTCCCACAGGGGCAGAAGGAGCCAGGGAATTGTTTTCCTGGCAGTTATGCCCTCATATTAAACTTGCTCACATGGTGTTCGGGCTGCACTTTCTTCTGCCACAACAAATCCCCAAAAATAGAACAGACACTGAAAGCCTGACACTTGCTACAGCTTTATAATCCAAGTTGGCCTAAGGCTGAGGTGGGGGAAGTCTCAACAAGTAGCAAGGACTCAGCATAGACTTTTTTTGTTTGTTTTTCCCCTCCCAAGTGCTCTGCTCAGAGGCAGGGTTCCTGGCCGCTCCTCCCCTGTTTCCAGTGCAGTTACATAATTACTGCACGATTTCAAAGATAGGTTAGCGGAAGCCATTCAGGATGTTTTCCATCTCTGGACTGAAGAAACTTAAGGTGGCTTGTCAGCCTAAAGAAGAAATCTTCACTTGGAGGAAAATAATTATCTTCTGCAAATGCAGTTTTAATTCATTGTTGACATATTCAAATTTGCAATTCATCTTTTTAAATCTGTTTTACTTCAACTCTGTTGACTAGGGTACATCTCCTCTAAGATTATTCTCTTTAGTGATGGATATATAAAATAACATTTAAGAAAAAACATTTCTGCAACTTGAAGCAATGGCATTTCCTATGAAACCTTAACCTGATGTTTAGGATGCCATCTTATTGCATATGAAGTCTGTGCCAGTTGAATTTGTGGTCACGCTCTAGTGACTTCCTTTAATAACCATATTTATGTAGGTGGGAGAGGAGAAAACAGCAATAAGAAAATGGAAGAGGAAATTCAAGTGTCAGTTTGCACAAGTATGAACTGTATAGGAATGCTTTGTGTGTTAAAAATCAATTGCAAGCCTGTGTAGAGATATTTGAAACAAACTTTCTCCAGTGTTTCAACTGTTTCTGAAATGCACAGGTGTCATCAAGTAAGGAGGGTTCTATTTTTTTTTTTTTTTTTATTAAATGAACAGTGCTTTCTTTGCCTCAAAGATTCTCAGATCATTTTAATGTCCTTGCAGATCCTATGCCTCTTTTGAGGGACTTTCCATTACCTAAAAGGAATCCCCATGAGTCAGTGAGGGAATAACCTTTCTCTGAGGCAGGCTCATCCCTAAGAGAATAAAAAGCTCACTCCAAGCCCTGTCTTAACCCTCCAAAAATCACACCCCATTGCTGAGCCTTGGCCTTCAGTCTCCTGTCATGCTCTGACTTGTGCAATCCCACAGTTCAAGGCAGGACTGCTTCCTTTCAGGAAGCACCCTGAATTCCTGCTGAAAGTGGTCGGTATTTGTCTTTAATACATGAGTTAGCTTGGGACAAAAACCAAACCAAGCAGCTATAAGAACAACAGCTTCTCCAAAGCCTTGTGAATCCAAGGACAAGACTTTACTTTCTACATTCCATGTGGTAAGTGGGCTAATTGCTAACCAAAAAGCAAAAGTTTTTGAGGTTCAGCAGTTGTAAGGGGCAAGAGGATCAAAGCAACCCCTAGCTGGAAACTGTCCAAATGAGTTTAGACTGGGCATGAACATGCTACAACATTTCTAAGGCAGGCCTGTCTGTGCTTATTAGAGTGAGCCACTTGCAAGTTCTCCAGTGACACAGTCTGAATGCCATCTAAATCAGGCACTTGGGGCTCTATTTATGTGTGAGAGAGCACTGGGTTTTTTAAGACTCAAGTCATTGGGCTGGTGGTTCAGCCTCTCTCTTCTGCTCTCCCTGTCATGGGGTGTTTTTTAGCCTGGAGAAAAGGAGGCTCAGGGAAGCCCTCATTGCTCTGAACTTCCCGAAAGGAGGTTGTAGCCAGGTGGGGGTCAGCCTCTTCTCCCAGGCAACCAGCAAGAGGAAGAGAGAACATAAACTCAAGCTGTGCCAGGGCAGATCCAGGTTCAGTATCAGGAGGAATTTCTGCACTGAAGGGATGGTTAAGCATTGGAACTCTGGGCTGCCCAGGGGTGTGGTAGAGTTGCCATCCATGGAAGTGCTCAAAAAATGACTGCATGTGGCACTTAGTGCTGTGGTTTAGTTGACATGGTGGTGTTGGGTCAAAGCTTGGATTCAATCATGGAAGTCTTTTCCAGCCTTAATGATTTCATGATTCCAAGTGGGATTGCATGGAGCGAAACACACTGGTAGGAATCTGCCATTTGCTGTCTTGCTCTGTGTGTGATGCACAGACTTTTTCATCCACTGTTTCTGAGCCAGGAATTCTGTAGGTTAAAGGAAACCAGTGCACAATAGATGCACTTTGCAGAAGAGGTGTGTTCTCCTTGCTTTGTACATCTTTTTGGCCTCTTGTACCGGGAAGTGTTACGAGCATCCCTCGTGAAATAAGGATAACACCAACTGTCCAAGGCTCAAATGCTGTAAAGAAACTCTTTCTGCCTTGTTTAAATGTTGAATTAATGTTCCTGAATATTGACAGCAGTTGTGAAGGGCTGTTCATGCTAATGACCATAGTGCTCCCTCATGACTAGAGATCTGCTAGCAGGATACATCTGATGCCTCATTTGTGCTCAACAGCAGGTGCTCTGTAAGACTGCTAAAATGTCATGGCCACGTTGGGTAAGAAGTGTTATTTGTGACAAGTTTCTGGAGGAAATAGGAAAAAAGCCACAGACAATGGCAACCAAAAGTAAATCCTGATGCTCACAAAATGGTAGAGGAGTTCTGTAGGGCCTTGTGCATGACCTGCTGTGCAGATATGTGGCATTAGAGGTGCCACATGAGAATAAGGAACCTTCCTTGTCCTGTTTTCAGGTCAGGGATGTGACACACATTTACCTACTGAATATTTGGTTTTCTAATTTTTCTAGTTGTTCCATTACTTGCTGCAAGGACTATTGGACAAGCTGGAATATGTCATTTTGAAGTAGAGTGCAAGGGTTTTGCAGATAGATCTTGTTACATAAGGCAGTTGATAGAGGCTGTATGTCAGAGTTGAAAGCCTCTCTAGGTTCAGCTATTACCCTGAGGTTTGGAACCATCCCAAGTGCTGACCCTGCACAACTCTGCCTCTGGATCAGCACAGGAGCACAACACTGACACTTGGGCTGCAAACCTGCTGCAATACAGCGTTCTGAGCCTTTCTTCTGGCAGTCTTTGCTGTAAGCTCTTCAAGTAGCAGAGCCCAAAATCTAAAGAAAGTTTAACATAGGTACAGTTAAACATTTATGTCTGTTTACAGTAAAGTTGCGGAGGAGTTCCCAAGTTGTTTCAGTGAAGACACGTTTTTTTTTTGTGTTTGTACTTTTTTGGTAAGGAAGCTCCAATAACCAGTAAACAGACAATGGTTTCCAGTTCTCTTCACAGTCACTGGGGAGATGATTCACATAAACTTGGAGGGAGTATCACATTGCAGTGGTAGGACACACTGGGTATGTTTACATTGTAGTTGTCAGACCAAGCAGGTTTTCAGTTAATTTATTGGTTGTAAGTTGTCCAAGCTCTTTGCAAATGCAGTGAGTTTCCCAGACCTTGAGGCAGAGGGTCCAGCACAGCACAGTGTTTGTGCTGCAGAATGAAAGGACTGACAACTCAGAGCAAGCATGAACGAGGGGAGGACAGGAACAAGCAGGAAACCACGGTATGACAGCCAGATTTCTGAGTGGCAGAACAATGCCCCACACCTGCCCAGCTCAGGCTGTTTCCTGCATTGTCACATGTGAGCCACTGCAGAGGTTCAAGGAACGTGGCTGCACAGCCCCTCCTTGCCTGTTCTTTGCAAAACATGGTAAGTAAAAGAGCTGAGCCTGGAAGCTGCAGCCCCTTGGTGAGCTTACTTCTCACCTTGAGAGCTTCTAATCTTGAGAGCTTAGATGGCAAAAGTGTGATGCCAACAGCAGGAGATAAGCTTTTCTTGATTAATGCTTCTTTTTGGCTGCAGAAACCCACTTACAAACTATTTTTTCAGGAATTGGTTATGATTGAGTGCCATTGTGGGCCTGGGTGTGGAGGCAAATCTTGTCTGTCATTGCTGAGTAACTCTGCATGTGTCTGCACTAAATGCAGACTAAGGGTGTTTACAGTGGACAAATCTATATTTAGAAAAGCCCTGGGTGTCAGCTTGACATAAGCTTAAAATAACCTTCTCCCATTGTGGGATCTTGCTTTCCTTTTGGTCTCTGCACTCACTGAGTTTGTCTTGGCAGTCAGAATTAAAGGATGTGGGGTTTTTTTGGGCTCTTTACAGACATTTGGGGTGATTAATTGTGAACTACTTCAGCACATGCTATATTGCCAACAGATCAGTGCATGAGCATAACCAGAAAAATGGAGTGTAATTTGGGATCCTGGTCTCAGCCTCTGAGGACCCAACACTAGGCTAAGGGCAGCATTAGAAATAATGCTACATCTGAAGTGGCAGGACTGCATTATACAGGAAAAACTGACAGCATTTGCATTGAAGGAGACTGCAATGAGATGAGTTTAGGTTCTGGCTGTTTCCTACTGCTACTATTATCCTCTCCATTTAATTGACAGAAAATAAATGCCTTCCTTGATACTTTAGTATGGTTAAATAAGAGAGGGAAAAGCTAACTCAGGTCTATTAAATGAACTTAGTACTCAAGCACGATGAAAAGAGCATGTCTGTACTCTGCAGAGTCTCACAGGAATGCATTGTGCTGCTTCCTGCCCTGGTAAATGTGTGCCATTAAACTTCAGTACCCTCTGTTGGCAAGAAGTAGATGAATTTTCTGCAGGGAATAAGCAAACACTGCTGCTGAGGAGCCACCTCGAGGATTGACCTGGTGACCACCTCAACAGAAATACTTGCCTTGGATTTGTTGAGATTGCAAACATGGGCCAAACAGATGACTTCAGCTCCAGAGCAAAAAGATGTCAAAGTCTTTTTTTTTTTGTAGTCTTTGCAAAGACTAAAAGCTGGCCACGGTGGGAGAACTGAGGATTTCTGGAGTATCTGACTGCACAGCAGAGGATGGTTGGAGTCCCACTGGAGCAGCAGCAGCAGTGGGTGATGTTGGTAACAGCCCCCTCCTTGCCATGTGCCAGCAGGGAGAGCCTGCAGATAATTCTGTGTAAAACAAAAGAGTCCTTATTTTCTTCTAGGATGTTCTTTAATGCCTTTCAGCCACCTCACCATGCCCCCTGCCACAGCTCTCATTACTGCAGCCTTCACTGGAGTTTGGGACATTTGGGATTTGTCTTGTTCCTGATCACAATGCTTTTCAACAGTACTAAGGATCCAGTTCTCTATTTTCTGTCCATCCACTGCTGGAAGTGAAAATATGTTTAACCATTTTGGATCAAATTCTTCCATAAAGCTGGTTATTCTAGCTCATTAAAGCATGATGTTAGTACAAAATAGAACTCAGAAAATATTTGATATTCCAGATTAAGAACAAAAATGCAGAGATAGCATAAACCAGTCTGCCTCCCTCTAGTTAAACAAGCACTTTATGTGCCCTAAATACAGTACCTCAGAAAGGAGTGTGATGAGGGAAAAGGATAAGTTACTGAGTTGTTTTCTGAAAAAGTGATTTGTTTATGTATTGTGATTTCTTTAATATACTGGTATTTTCACTGTCATCTGGTTACCTAATGTAACCATACATACTCATATATACAATATTTGCTGCTATAAGAGGCAGCTCTGACTCTTGCCTTTCTCTGTAAGGAATCTTCTGATCTCTGAAGAAGATGGAATCTTTTTCCTAAAACAGTGAGTGCTTTCTTGAACTCTCCCAGTATGATAATGCACCATCCTAAATGGGGATTACCTCTACTGTGAGGAACATGTAACAGGATCAGGAAAGGGAAGCTGGGATTGAAAACATAAAATTTGTATCTCAGTAAAAATAGCAATTGTGGTTTGTACTTGCATTGATCTTTGTGAATTTATGGCAAACCTGAAGGTCATGAGGGACGTATGCCATAATAAAAATATCCTGCTAGATATTTCCTGGAAGAAAATAGAACTGATAAATCCCTTTGCTTAGAGATACAGGGCTAATTTTATTTCCATTTTACACTCCTAGCAGATGTGATTCATGCTGTCAGCACTTACTTGTCATTACGTGGTGCACTTTTGTACTTTAGTTGAAGTGTATGTGATTTTTAAAATAGCTTTAAAACAATGTGATTTTCCCTAATGTTCCAAATATGGAAAATCTCGTATTTGCCAAACCCAAATAGTTCCTTTATCTGTTTAGGGAATGCAAATATATGCAACAGATTTAGAAGATTATGTTACGTAAAAATTGCTGCAGTTCTCTAGTTTGTTATAACAAACTTTTACTAAGAAACTGTACCTCAGACATCTTCTAAAAACACTCCTTGCAGCTGCATTGGTTGATTGTGCTGTGTAGAAAGAGCATTGAAGTGATAAGCAAGTTAAAATTACTTTGATTAAATAGCTTTTTCCTCATTTGATAATACCCTCATGAGGACATACAGGTGATGTCCTCATTACCAACATGGGTAGTGTAAGAACCTAAAAAGCCCTTCACCCATTCAGTCATGTAAAAGTAAAGAAACAAAAAAAAGAAATTATAGACTACAGTTTTTTAAAGCTAGATGACTGCTGCTTTTCTTGTGTTACAAGCTTTGCATGTGGTGTTTATTTTGCATATATGCAGACTTGAAGACTAATGTGGGAAACTGATTTATAAAGCAGCTTTTGAATCATAGGATGGTTTGGGTTGGAAGGAACCTTGTAGATAATCTAGTTCCAGCTCCCCTGCTATGGGCAGGGACACATTCCACCACACCAGGTTTTTCAGGGCTCCATCCAGCCTGGCCTTGAACACTTCCAGGGATGAGGCATCCACAACTTCCCAGGGCAACCTGTGCCAGGGCCTCACCACCCTCACAGTAAAGACTTTTTTCCTATTATCTATTATACACTTCCTCTCTTCCAGTTTTAAGTCATTCCCCCTGGTCTTGTCACCATGTGCTCCTGTACAAAGTTCCTCTCCATCCCTCTTGTGTGCAGCTGGCCTGTTTGTCAGACATGGTTGGACTGGGGACACAGTCCATCTGAGCAGACTTCAGGCCTTGCCCATGTTAGGGGACCTCTGCAGAGGATGGTGGTGTGGAAACCTTGGATTTAATGTTATCAGTGACAGCCAGACTGTGGGAGGGACAATTCTGCCTCTATATCTGCATCTTCCCAGACGAAGTAGGCAATATTCCCTGTCAGCATAGCTGTGATGGCACCAGGGAGCTCTGTGGTACTTTATTGGCATCTCCTAGGAAATCTGTGTTCTTTGCAGCTGAAACAGTCTTGTTCCCTTTCACACAAATCTGAGAGAAGGTGTAGTGACCCTGCTTAAAGTGGTCAAATAGCACTTGACAAGTCTCATGCTTCTCACCTCTCACATGAAGGGTTAATTTATAACTTTGGAAGCGTTATCTTCTGCGGCTGCTGAAGACAAATGAGTGTCCTTTAGACTCTGTGAGTGCATCAATATTTAATATGTCTGCTTAAATTAAACTCCAGTCAAACTACTGATTATTCTCCTCACCTTGTTCTCCCTTCAATCATTAATGGACATTTTCCACAAGCAAGTTAACAAAACACCTGAAATGGACTTTGCACATGGTAGCCTTCCCCTTTCACTCAGACTCTCTCCTCCTACGCTGATTGCGTAAGGACGCAAAAGGATGCTCCCCCAGCCTGGACTACAGTTTAAAGGACAATAGTTGATCAAATATCTAGAATTACGTTATGTTTTGAGATTTTCCTCCATTGCAGAATCTGGACCTTCTTTAAAATCAAACAAGCAAACAAACAGAAAAACCCCAACAGAAAAAAACCCCAAACCTGCTCTCTCTTTACCCAGGGTGATAATCCTTTTGATCAGATTTAGGGTGTTCAGCACCAGCTACATTCCTACATTGCTGGGAAGGACCCCTTCCAAGATGGTTGTTTGAAGACCCTCTAATTTTCCTCTCTGTACCTTCAGGAGCTGCTGCTAGTGCACTGGCTGTGAAGTAGAGAACATTCCTTGGTCATCTGTTCGCTGGTACAGCTGCGAGTGACCCAGAACAGCACATCCTGCAACCATGGTGTACCAAAAATCAGGTAAAATTTAACTAGGTGCTGCTCTCATCCCTGGTCATGCTACTCAAGTACCTTTATCCTTTGGATTCTTAGACCCCATAGGCTGAGGGGAAAAGTGGCTTGTTGAAATTATTTAGTATTTTACTTCATTTTCTATTTTAAAGTGAGGATTTAAGAATTCTGGTGATGTGTGGGATGAAAATATGGTTATGAATGGTGCAGCTATGGCACTGTTACAATTCAGTGGGCCTTGGAAGGCCATGTAGGAAGGGTTTCTGAAGGGAAGAAATGAAAAGATTAACCAGTGATGTGAAATCTAAGCCAAATGGCAGTTACCAAAATACTGTAGGCCAAGTGAGCAGAAACCTAGAGTTGAACAGAGCTGCATTGCTTGTTATGAAACCAGGGACAAAGGAGACATGGAGGAGGGACTGTTTCCTCTAACCTTGTTTTTCTGTGGCTTGTTTTCCCAGTTCTGTTTCATGCCAGCAAGGTTGGCCTCTCAAAGTTATGGTATGCACTTGACTGGCATTTTCATATTAAGCACGGGTTTAATTAAAACAGGGGACTTGTCATCAGAAGGACATCCAGAGAAGATAGAGTAAAGCAATTAGGGTCACTATGTATTCACTTAAAGTGCATATTTATTCTCAAGTGGGCTTTCTTGTTCAGGTCTAAAGCTGCCTGTGATCTGAACTTGGTTTGGTTTACATCTGACTGGGCTTGCTTCCTCTGCATAAGGATCCAGTGTGTGTCGAGGTATTCCTGTCACTGATGTGCCTTAACTCTTCTGGACATTCCTGTACTGCTAAACCCTTGTGAACTTGTGAATACACTAATTTTTTTTCAGATGCTCATGACCAATTTTTCTAGAGTGAAGTATTTAATTTTAGCCCACAAAATTGTTTTTTAAGCTCCTGTATCAAGCACTGTAATGGGAACTAGAGCTTTAGATGCACTTGTTTGCAAAAAGGTTTTGTATTGAAGTGTAGGAAACAGCTCAGCTTGGACAGTTAATTCAGAATTGTTGTTTCCCAGCCATCTCTTGTGTGGCTATGGGAAGATTTCACTTACCCTTTCGATTTCAGCCTGTGTCCTGAAGCCCAAGAAGCAATCAAAGTAAACAGTGGCTGTTTACTGTCTGGGCAGCTGTCTTCAATCATTTGTTTCAGCAGCTCCAGTGCACGTGTTCCCAAAATGCTGTGCTTCCCAAAGAAATCTCTGCAAGCACAAGCTAGCCTAGCTTTTCCTAATATCTATGGCAGTTACCTGGGGATGGAATTTAGGCCTATTCTCCTCTTTTGCTTGTCTAATGCATATGCAGAACACTTCATTCCTTTTGCTTCACAGTAAACTCTTACAGTTCTTGACGTTCTGTTATGTTTCCCCTCTTCCTTCTCTCTAGGTTAAATGCCATTTATTTCAGTTCTCCTCCCTGGAACAGTTTTCTAGAGCTCTTGGAGTTCCTGTTCTCCTTTCTTCCCCCCCACCCCCCTTCAGTTGGCTGCCCTTTTCGACATGAGATACACAACACAACCCAATGCCAGCTGAGATGTCTTAGAAGTGAGGCTTGAGTTTATGTCATTCTTCTGTCAGTCCTTCCAGCAGCAAGTACTAATTTTGATATTTACCTGAACAGTGTGAGGTGTGGATGAAGACACTTTCAAAGACATTTGAAGTTCACAAACCTTTGTAAATATTGCATGAAGGAGTAAGTCTGGACTGCAGGTCTGAAAAGGGGAGTGATGCCATACCTGTAGGAACTGCAGAGGCTGTGAACATCTGAGGTTGCATCAGAATTTCAGGTCTAGGAATATTTCAACTCTCAAAATTTCACTCAGCTCTGGGAATGTTTATATTTCCACCTGCAGAGTATGGTTACATGAGCTCTAATTGGGTAGAGGTGGCAGCAGAGCTGTCACACTGAGCACGCCCGGGGTAGAGGCTTGCTGAGTGTTCAGCCAGCTTCTGCGACAGCCTTTGCGGTCTGGAGGGTGAATATCGCAGCTGGCTGAACTTGCGCGACTTGACAAGTACCCTGCCGTGTGTCTGACAGCGCGGGACGTGCCACGCACGCCGATCCGGGCCCGGGCTGTGATGAGACAGCAAGACAGCAAGCCTCTGGAGGCAGCGGGTGCGCTGACACACGAGTGAGTTGTCTCTGCCCTGAGCGGGCAGGCTGGGGTTGCAGTGCTGCATGTGCGCTGCCTGCCTCGCTGTCTGCAGCGCGAGTTTGCGGCCTTTTGGCACGGCCGGTGGCGGCAGCCAGCGCCCATCCCGTCCTGCGGCCGTTCGGAGGCGCGGCGCTGTGCCCGGGAGCCCGGCCCCGCGGCGGCCCCGGCGCAAGGAGCGGG
>VZRH01002850.1:1790981-1887652 GCA_013397555.1 Urocynchramus pylzowi | reverse complement strand
CTGCGCGGTCTCCGGGGAGAGGCTCCGGGAAAAGGAGCGGGAGCGGATCGTGCCGCCGGCCCGGGGCGAGCGCATCCCTTGCGGTGCCCATCGACGAGCACCCCTCGGTGTTGGCTGTGGTGCCTCCTATGTGCCCTGTTGGCACCCGGTGGGCACTGGGCGGTGTGCGACACCGGCACCTGCCGCGGGCACATGGCAGCGGGCGCCCGTCGCCATCGGTGCGTGCCCATTGCGGGAGCCCACCGACCTCCGTGTGCGCCCATTGCGGGCTCCCCGTGGCACCTCGGCGGCTGCGGCTGCCCCGGAGCGGGGCACTGTGGCTCGGCCGTGTGTGGCATCGGGACGGCGAGGGCGACCTTCAGTCACCTCCTGGTGCGCGTCACTGCGCGGATGAGCGCTTCCCGTCGGAGCCGGCCTGGAGCTGGAAGGCGTCAATGTGTAACGCGGGGCTGGCCCCGAGGGCGTGGGGAGAGGCGAGGCGAGCCGGGGGCTATAAGAGGCCATCCATCCCCACGGAGACCCTGGCCAAGGGCCACGGCGGACTGAGGGAGCAGATGCTGGAAGCAGCCCTCGCAGGTTGTGATGCGTAAGGCGGCGCACATCGTGCTCTCGTTGTGCAGAGGAGATCTCTGGTAAATCACGCTGGCTGGCGGTTTCTAGCATCTGCCTGCATGGATGCGTGCTAGTGTCCGACAGACACTAAAGTTGTACTTTCCGGGGGGTTTCCATCCGCTCTGGAGCAGTGAGGCTCTGGAAACAGGTAGGACTGGTTCTGCTGAGCTGACAGATTTGTACAAAGCTGACTGGTTTATGTGCTGCCCCACTGATGCTTCTTAATGTAAACTAATTTTGCACAGTAGGAAAACATTATTATGTTGTTGGTAAGTTTTGTTCTGGTGTTATGTTTTGCTTTGAATTTCACACTTCTGTCATCTGTGAGAAATAGAAGGAAACATTGATATTGACAACTCTCTTGCTTAACTGACAGAACAGCAAGTAGAGAAATGTGAAAAATAGGCAGACCTGAATATTGTGAGCTAGAAGGGAAATATATATATACATATATTCAGTGTCACACAAGAGCTACTGCAGTTAGAGTACATCAGTTGAACTCTGATGTCATGGAAGCACAGATGCATCCTCCAGTGAATTTAATACAATGCTTGTGCTGCTGCATCAGTACACGTGCAGGTGTTTGGAAATGATGAGCGTGTTAAAAGCAACTACAATGCACCAGTCTCATGTTCTAGGTGTTACTTGCAAGCTAAGGGTAGCAGAAATTTCAGATGATAATTGCAAGAACTTGCCTGAAAAATAAACAGAAATTTACAAGAAGTCTGATTCAGCTTGAAATGAGGGATGTTACTTTCCTGGCTGGTACCGTCTTGATTTGTAGCAGTGCCTTGCAAAACTTGACGAGCCCAGTGTTAATCACGCAGTGTGTCTGCTGACATCAGCTTTCCCTGCAGCCATGTGCTGCTCGCAGAAAGCAGCACTCTTACCCGGGCTCTGGCTGCACCAAGAACAAACTGGAAACAATCACATTGCTACTGTCTTTCTCAAGATTCCCTTTGCCACAGATTAATACAAGTTGCTGTGCTGAGGGCTAATGTTTCAGTGGTACTCATGTTCTTTTTTTGTGCTCATCTGTCATCTTTCAGCCAAATTCTAAGATTTATAGGAAGGGAGTTCAGTGTTGTGATAATGGTGCTCAGAGCAAAGCAAATCGCTGCAGCCAGACACTTCTCTCTTTCAACATTGAAACTGTTGTTCAGTTTTTTCTCTAGGGTTTCTTTTTGTTGTGGTTGGTAAAGGCTTTCATCAAGCAGCTCTCTTCCTCTGATTCTTATTCGCAGTGAGTACAACTCACTGAAAAGCTTTTTCTCACCAAATTTCAAGTTACTATTCAATTCTTTATGCTTCGTGTCTCTTTTTCAGTATTTTTAATTTAATTTGGTTTCCAGGAATCTGAAACAGTATCCCTAAGCTTAGTGAACAGAAAGGTTTGTGGAACTGTTCCCACCTGAATCCTAAATCTTAAACAGTTGTTTATCTGTTACCAGGATCACACAAGTCTTCCAGGTTGGTTCTGAGAAAAAAAACCCCAAAACTATTGACTCCCCTCACTCCCTTCTGTGTGGGCTTCTGCTTCTTCATTTTTGGTGTCCACATTTATCTTTACAGTTTGTGTCCTCCTTCTACACAGGCAGAAAATAGTAAAAGTCACTTTGGATCCCTCCCAAGTCAATGCACAGATTTGATGTCCATGCAAATGAAGGTTTAATTCTCACTGTCAGTTCTTTTCCCTGCTACCAAGCTGTTACAGCACAGCTTGCCACTTTTGGAGAAGCACTAAATAATGTGCCAGCAGAGAGTTGATGGATATCCATGGTCCCAGCAGTGGCTTGCTTGTCCAGGACACCTGTAAGGGTCACAGCAGAGGGCTCTGGGGAACAGGCTCCTCATGCAGCTCTGGCAGCTCCCTGCTCTCTGTGGCCTTCAGGGGAGTTAGAAAATACCTCAGTTTAGGTGTCAGGCACCCAGGAGAGTGAGGTGAAGGAATAACCTGCAAAAACAGGAAGGGAAGGAAAGGGAGGAGAAGGGAAGGGAAAGCCCGGTCATTAAAACCCGACCCTGGGATTTTATAGATCTGTTACTCCTCTGAGGAAGATTTTTTTGGGGGAAATGATGGTGTTTTTTACTTTTTGCTTGACAGTTGTGGACTGTAAATGGCTTGGAACGTTCATAGACTAGAGATGGTTGATACCTAAAGTTTTGTTATTTAGCTAAAAGATGCAAAAGACATCTGTGATGCAAAACAGGAGTTGTCAGCATGTAGAAAGTCAGCACTTCTACTGCTGTAAATTTGGTACTGTTGGTTAAATTCAATTATACTCTGCATCATTGCAACAGGTGACAAACTAATCCAGAGGTTTTTAGTCTTTCTATTAGAAGAGATTACATGACCTAAGACTACAAAAACTTTCTTCCTCTCCTGCCCACTCCTTGCTTCCTTCCCATGAAATGTTTGGAAAAGCAGAACTGAACTCAAGAGTTGTCTTTGTGCTAAATTTTAGGGCACCAATATAATGGAAATCAGTGTAACAGCTAAAATGTTTTT
Source organism: Urocynchramus pylzowi (assembly GCA_013397555.1). Taxonomy (NCBI): domain Eukaryota; kingdom Metazoa; phylum Chordata; class Aves; order Passeriformes; family Fringillidae; genus Urocynchramus; species Urocynchramus pylzowi. Next base: position 1,884,531 of record VZRH01002850.1, on the reverse strand, counting down.
GTTTTCTAAAGTTTATTTTTAAACAAATATGAGTTGGGGCTATTCACTGTCTACCTCCATTATTGTATAGTTTTTCTGAAAACTTCCTTGCTTTGTCTCATTGTCTGCTTTTAAAGCTGTTGCTTATTTCCACTACTTTTATCTCTAGGCAGGGACAAAACAAGCCAAGTGAAAATTACTTAATTCATGGGCAGATGCATAGGTCAGCTCTTGGGGACTGCATTCAAATAACTGAAATATTTCATGTAGAAATACAGGGATTCCTTTTTGTGTAAAAGGTACTGTTACAGGAAAGTGCCTATGACTTCTGCCTCTCCCAGCTGCCACTCTTGCATCTCGCAGGATCAAGGGACACTCACCAGGCATTGCAGTGAGTCAGAGCTTACATTTATAAGCTGAAACAAATAACTTTGTAACATTTGCAAGTGTGAATGTTGTATCTTCAAGGACAGTCAGCATATTAAAAATGTTAATCACTCCCAAAGGATCCAGGATGTCAAAATGTATTTTACATTATTAGGCCAAGTTTTTGTTATTTGAGGGCTTAAGGCTGCTGTCAGATGTTAATTAATTGCAGGAGATCAGTACTTCTCCACTGAGATAACTTGTTTGCTTCTGAAGTTCCTCTGAGAAGATTTTATAAAGAAGAAATTTCATGTGAAGCCACCATTTTTTCAGATATGTGTTAACTGTTGCAGTGATATGTTGGCTGAAAACTGGCTTTGTTCTTTTCTGCAGGTGGTTGTCACATGAAGGTACATTTATAGGAAGCTGACAGATTTTTGCCATCATCTGTGAGTATCTACCTTCAAAGTAATATTTAAATGCATTTGTAAACTAGAACTGGCCTTTTTCATGTCTCTATACAATTCCTCAAAAATTTATACTATAGCGTTTTCGTAAAGTTTTCCATGCAAATCCTTAAAAATTGCCCAAGAAAAGGGCGTGAGGATCTCAAATGGGAATTCTGTTATTGTCTGCTTGTTTTCCTCATTGCTTTCACACAGCAGTAATTTTTTTTCCATTTCCTCTGGGTTCCTAAGTCAAAAAGGCAGTGCAATGCTTTTATTTTTCTGCTTTGCCTCTTGGGAGTCTCCCAGAGCAGAGCTGTTACTGCAGCAGTCTTAATGCTTAAGCTGCAGTGGGGAGGTGGTCCTTGAGAAGATTTCATGAAAAAAACAGGGTAAGATCTTACCTCTTTCTGTCTTCCAGGGTGAAGGAAATGAAACTGTTGTGAATCATATATCTGGTTAGTGGCAGAGCCAGGGGCAGAGCATGTGTTTTGTATTCATCACTTGGGCAGATTGCTCTCTGTAGAGAGGGAGGGCAGGCTGGCTGTGTGCACAGGGAGACTCCAGAGCAATGTAGCCTGGAAACCTCTAAATCTGCCAGATTTTAGAAGTATTGATCCCTACATTCACATGCTAGTCTTGAGAAGATGTGAAGGTGGTGGGTGATTTAAAGCCATAGATACACAGGTGATGGAAGGTGCCAGGCACAGGAGCAAGGTGGTATTTCTGGAGTCCAGGCAGTGATTGCCAGTTTGGGGAAGGCTGATGTGTGCCAACTGCACAGAGGACAGGCACTCTGCAGATTTTTGTGTGCTTGTTTGCTGCTGTTATGTCTTGGCATATGAGCCACACCTGTACACAGTCTTAGAGGTAATTTCACTGATATATTCAAAGTGATTTTTGCATGCAGCTCTCTACACATCACTTTGTTGACAGAGCAGACAGAGTACTTAACTGTTACTACTGTCGAAATGTCAGTCTTCCTCTTGATCTGCCCCTCTCAGAGTGCACTATCTGGTGGCAAACACCTTAATAAATGGAAAGATACTGTGCTGAGATTGGAGCTGAGTATAGATTTTTTGCTCCTTTTTTAATATTCATGGTTTTAACAGCAGGTGACCCTGGGGCTCTTTTGTTGAGCCGTGGCAGATATTATTGCCTGAAGGTTTCACAAAGCCTGTTTAGCACTCAGCAAATGAAATGCTTTTCTGTCATACAGTGCTGATGTATGTACAACTTATTATGCTTTGGGTTCTGTCATTCAGTTAGCCAGCAGAGGTGCAGGGTGGCAGTTCCAGTTTCCCCTGCCTGCGTGCTGTGCTGCGGCTGTTCACGAGGGACGGCTGAACCCAGCCCCTGGCTGAACCCAGCCCCTGGCTGAACCTGCCTTCTCTGCACAGCTCCCTTGTGCCCACAGCCCTTGGCCAGGCAGGTTTCTAACCCTCTGCTCTGTTTGGGCTTTGTTTGCACAGGTGCTGCCCCTGCCTCTGCACCCAGCTGCCAAGATGGTGTTTCGGAAGCCACCAGATGGAGGCTGGGGCTGGGTGATTGTGGTGGTTTCCTTCTTCACCCAGTTCCTGTGTTATGGATCACCGCTGGCGGTGGGAGTCTTGTATTTAGAGTGGCTGGATGCTTTTGGAGAAGGGAAAGGCAAGACTGCTTGGGTTGGATCGCTAGCAAATGGAATTGGATTGCTTGCCAGTAAGTGCAGAAGCAGTATCTGTCTTAAAATGAAACGTTTCCAATCGATGCTTTCGTCTGTGTGTGCTCTTGGAATTGTATCAAAGACAGCTGCAAATGAGGGTGCTGCATTTTTGTTTTAGGTCAGGATGGGTAAGAAGATTACATTTATAGTTTCACTATGCATAAACCAAAACAATATAATTATAAAAGAGCAATAACAATATTCCCTCTAGAAAATTCAAAATTATTGTATTTGAATGAAGTAGAAAAGCCACACTCTGAGAAGCCGAACAGTAATTTTGTTGATGCATTCTTTTTTAAATGAGACTTTAAAATTTACATTATTGTCTTAAAATCAGAGCAAGCTATTATTCTGAAATGGTTCAAGTGCTTTATGGGAAAAAAGTCAATAAACTAGTTACTAATTTTTCAGCTCTATCAATAAAACTACACGTGAAGGTGAGTGAGGGCTACTTTGTGTTCTCTCTTTGAGAAAAAACCCTTTGAAGGCTGGAAAGTTATGGATAACAGTAGCATTAAATAAAGCAACTTTACTGGAAGCTTTTCTGTAGTAAAACATTGTCACTTGGACAGTAATAGCAGAATTTTAGGGAAATAAAACCCCACCTTGAAATTTCCTACATTGTTATTGTTTTAATATCAGGAATGGGTATTTACTGGGTCATATCACTAACTTATGTTTTTAAAAGATTCACCATGGGAACTATTATCTATTTGCTGGATCTGGAAAAAATTTCTTGTCAGCAGGGCAGCTGCTATGGGCAAAAGCAATAATGTGATTTAATGGACAAAACATAGCTCAGGATCCTGAGGAAACTCTCCTCAAAAGAAAGTTGGTGTTCCTATAGCAATACAGATCTGAATCAAGAACACTGCTTTGTATGGCCCTGGTACTGATTAAATACTGGTGTCACACCTGTGTTAGGGTTTTTTACCACCAGGCAGAAGAGAAATGGGCAAAGGCAGGTAGATCACTAACCACAAGAAGACTATATTCAGTCTCAGGGTGTTATTGGATAAAGGACTGTAGATTGCTCTTCCATCATCCTTTTTTCATTTTCCTGTGTTATGGGTATTAACTCCTGCTGGTTATCAAGACCTCAATATACTTGAGGGACAGAGTGAAGTGGGAGGAAAATAATGATAAACAAGGTAATTACTGAAGGAAAAACTAGGCAGAAGGAAATTTCAAGAGAACACCCTTGTAGGAGACCAGAAGTCTCTGGCTTTTTTAAGAGCCTCAGTCCTCTTTCCCTTATGTCAACATTGTGCTGGTTTCCAGATTTTAGTGCCCTCTGTCTTGCTACTGTGAGCAATTCTCAGCAGTGTGCTTTGCAGCTGGCTGGGGTAGAGTTCATTTTCTTCTCAGAGGCTGTGTTTTGGATGTGTGCTGAATACAGGGTTGATAGTGTAGGGATGTTTTTCTTATTGGTGAGCAGTCTAACAGAGCTGAGGTCTTTCCTGCTCTTCCTGCTGCCAGGCTGGTGAGGAGTCTGGAGGTGCACAGGAGGAGCTGCACCCAGGACAGGTGACCCCAGCTGAGCAAAGGGATGTTCCATGCTGTGTGACATCACACTCAGTGTATAAACTGGGGGGAGAAGGAGGAAGGGGGGGGATCTTCTGAGAGATGGCATTTGTCTTCCCCAGTCACCATCACCTGTGATGGGGCCCTGCTGTCCTGGAGATGGCTGAACACCTGCCCTGCCATGGGAAGTAGTGAATGAATTCCTTGGTTTGCTTTGCCTGCATGCTAAGTGTGCTTTGCTTTCCCTATTAAACTGCCTTTATGTCAGCCCAAGAATTTTCCAGCTTTTACCCTTCTGAGTCTCCCTGTTCCTGCTGCTGGGGGAGTGAGATCGTGGCTGCGTGGGCTTGGTTGTGGCTGGGGGTAAACCATGACAGCAGCAAATGGAAACTCCTGTGATGAATAATACAAATCAAAGGTGCTCTTGTGACTGATTTTGGTATGGAATGATTAAATGAAGGTTTGACAGGTTAGGAGGAATGCTGTCTGTCCGTGTGATTTTATTCGTTCAGTTTGGCATTCAGAAGCTTAATAATCATTCCTACCTTTTATGCCTTCAAAAGAAAGTACAGGGAGGGTCTTTTAATTACACTGATGTTATCAGAGTTGACTGAAAACAAATTCTATGTTCCCAGCTTTACCTGAAATGAAAGATCCCACTTTTTGTCAAGTTGGGATCTGACCCTAATGATAAATGTACTAAATTTCCTCCTTAAAAGTATGCAATCTTGTGATACAAGTTGTTTAGTTTTAGTTTTCAGCTGATGAATAAGTGGTATATTTTAACTGGTAAAAGTGGTATATTTTGAACTGTCCCTTGATTAGTGTGATGGATGTCTAGAGAATGTAATCAAATTACTTCTAAATTTTCTTTAAAGCCTGTAATTTGATACAGTCTTTTTGCCAAGACTCCCACACTTTTAATTAAGGCTCTTCTGGAGAGCCATTAAGACTCTTCTGTGAGCTTTCTTCAACTTAACATCACCTTTCTGAAGCTGTAGATGCCAGACTGGAAAAGGAATGACAATTATGGTAGATTAGCAGCCACAGACAGGAAATAAATCAGAGTCCATTTTCTTAGGAAGACTTTTCTCATTGATAGCTCTGGCAATCAAATTCACCAGCTTCTGTAACAGAGAAAGTTAGGGCCAGTGACTCTGCTGTATTAGTGCTGTAATTTCACCAAACCCAAGAAAATGTACATGTCATCTGGCACAGAAAAAGGTTCTCTGTCTTCTTCCCTTCCTTCTGCTCGTGTAGTCTGAAACTTCTTTTTAAGCAGCTGATGCTGGTGAGCACGTTCATGTTTGCTGCATTGGTATCCTTTCTAAAATGTTTACTTCTGACTTATGTGAGAGCTAAACTTAGACTGGAGACATAGAAACCCAGTACAGCACCTTGTTTATTTGGATTCATTTCCTGGGCACCTGGTGTTTGATTTCTGTCCTTCTGCTCGCAGCACAGGCGCTGTTGCTGAGGCCAGTGTCCAGCCTGAGCTGGACTGTTCACCTCATCAGCTGGGAAGGGAGTGAGATGGGATCTGGTTGAGCTCCTCCTCACAGGATGGCTTGGGTTATGAATTTCTGTGATGAAACCTTACAGGGCAGTGCAAGAAATGTGCCTAGAACAGGGAAAGACAAGCATCAGTGTTACTGTAGAAGGCAGAGGTGAGAGCTGCCCTGCAGAACTAGGTGTTACAACATTGGTCAGGCTGTGGCAGATGGGGCATATGGCTCCAGGGCTTGTTCAACAGGAAGAAATTGAAAAAGCTTAGTAGGTTTCCCTTACTAAAACAGGCCAGAGGAGGATATTTATATATACTCTTGAACATCATGTGTCTCTTCTGCACCAAATGTTCTTAATTTTGCATCCATTTGGAGCCTGAAATTAAATTTAATCCGTGTTTCACTTGTTAAAAGCAAAACAAAGACCTTGGCGCCTGTAATTGGCACCACAGCTGTTTATAGTAAGAGTTGACTTCACAGTCCTTGGCGTAGGAGCAGACACCAGCACTGTCTCCAGTCCTACTTCCCTTCATTAATGGAGAGAGAGCAAAGGGAGGACTCTCTCTTGAAAGGCACGCCTTGATAATTTGATGGGATGTTTCTGCTGATCCGAGGCATTCAGTGATAGATGTTTAAAAAGCTTAATTTTGTGTTTTCAAGCAACAGTTTTGCTACTCTAGAACTGCTTTTGCAGCATCTACATACTTTTGAACACAAACCTCACACAGCCAGAGCCCCCACTGTAAAGTATGGATGCTGTAAATAGCTTGTGCGTAGGGGAGAATGGTGTCCCCAAGATTCCTCTGAAAAGAAGCCCCATTCATATAACAACCTTTTTCAGAAGGGAACTGTCTTTCCAATCAGTTGGGAGTGGGTTGCTTCCCAGTGTGGAAATGTTTTTTTTGTCTGATCTATGTTCATATCCAAAGTACAGGCATTTGGAGAATATTATATTTATTATAACCAGGTTTTAGAAATGCGCTTAATACACAAAACATGTTCTTGTACTCTGTCCAGTGGATTTTACGTGCAGTCCAGGACCATTTTTTCTACTCTACAGTTTCAACAGGTTCGGACAGATGCCCAGGTAGGGTGGGTCAGATTAATGCAGGTGATAAGAGAGAGAACTCTATTGTCCAATATAGTTTGTTTAGCAAAAGGTTTTGTGTATGAGGTGAAGGAAGGAGAACCTTTGAGATTAGTGAGTGGAGGGAGGGAGTGTTGTTTTGCAGGGTTTTTTTTTTTCACTTTATGTGAAAATATTGAGGAAGAAAGTGCTAGTTCTTGATGTCCATAAAACAAAACAACTTTGTAGTTCTCAGGAGGTCAGCACATTTCTGAAGGTTTAAGTTCCTGAGTGCAGCAGGTGGCTTGTTTTCATGTCTCAGGAAGGACTCACTGACACATCCTGGTCTCACTGAGGGTAAAATATTTAATTCAAAATAATCTTAATAAAAATACCAATGTACAAATGATCCCTCCTAGGTGTTCTTCCTCTTTGGTCTCTCTGTATGAAGATCTCATGTGAAAACCATTCTTCTTTCTGCTTCTGCTTCCCATTTTGTCTGGGGATCTTGTTGACTACTCCCCTGATAATTGTGTTGCTGACTGCGTGCTGTGACAGGTTGTGTGCAGAAGAGCAGAGTCTGTTCCTGTGCTGAGTCTTTCTTCCTAGAGTTAGCTGTCATTCCAATAAACTGTTCTGCTATCTTTTTTTTTGATTGAGTTTGGTCTAGTTTTAAGATACATCATTTGGAAAGGAAAAAGCCCTAGGGATTTTATTTGTAATAGAGGTAAATATTTATCAATGTCATAAAATTTGTACTAGTTCCAGTGCTAACCCCTGGAGCTGCTGGCATACTGAAAAAATGCTGGCTTAAAAGCTATTTTTCATGCTTTCTATTGAGGATTGCCACTGGGATTTTTTTATGTTGTTCATATTATGGTGAGAGTCAGCAAATGAAAAGTCTTATGCTGCCTGAAGATCTGTTTCCTATGTGGCTGTATGCAGACTCCTGCATTCTTCAGAATGCCCACTTTGAGCAAAATCCACAGGGCAGGTCTCAGTCCCACTCTGTGAAAGTTGGATTTTTACTAGAATTTACTGCCTTGAACCCATTGTGCTTCAAATATTTGTAAAGAATATCAAGTTTGTGTACAGTCAACTCCTGTGCAAATACCATGGTAACAAATGAAGGTGCTGTGCCTGGTGGAAAAAAAATGCCAGTGCTATGGGAAACAGAGAAAGGAAAGCAGTGCAAGGAGGCAGGAAAGGACAAAGATGCTGGCTATCAGGGGGATTTTCTTTTGTGACTCATTTTCTAGCAGTGTGATGAGTGTGAAAGTCGTGCCTAGTGTGAATGGGAAGATGGAGCTGTTTTTCTGCTCAACTCAGAGACCTATAATAATTATTTTAATGTTTACACTGGCGCTCCTTCTTATAAACAGGGCCATTGCTGAGTTGCCAGATGTCTTGCTGTGTGAGATGGCAGATTAAAACTGAGCTCACTGGAGCAGGTTCTTCAGTTTTGTGCAGGTTGTTTTCCATGTTAGGGCAAAAAGACCTCTTTGTACTCTTTGTTCTCCTTTGGGATTAGATTTTGTAAGTGGAGAGGCTGGAAGAGCATCTCCTTGGGCCTTGTCAGGGATGCTTCTGCTCATGTTCCAGTGGAGATGTCCTTGCCAGGTTATGAAGCCACATCCTTCAGCTCTGTGTCTCTCTTGTTCTGGCTTGGGGTCAGAGGGTCCAGTTTCACCTCGGATGCTCTAGTAGGGGTCAGTGATGTCTGTACCAGCACCACCACCTCAGACTGGACAGAGACATTCTGAGAGTAGCTGTGTCAAAATACAGAGAGCAGGTGGAAGGGAAATGCTGTTTGTTTTAACTAGGTGGTAGGTCAGAAATAAAGAAGAGTGCAAATTCCTCTGTTTAATTGTATTATGTTAACACTACCTTCTTTTAGTGTAGAAGAATTCTTTATATAATACAGAGTCAATCCTTTGTTCATTTTTTAAATCCTGTGGTTTTAGGAAACATACCAATCTTAATGTGCCAGTTCTAGTAATTAATTCTAAGAATCAGCAGCAATCTAATGTTCTTAGCTTTTGTTCTCAGCATGTTACTCTGCCCAGGTTATGCTGGCCAGCTTTCATTCCCACAGTGTGCTGACTCTTGAGAAGCAAAGAGTGCTTAGATCTTCCTTTTTCATTGCTTCCAAAATCCAGTTAAACCTTTCTTTCCTGGAATATTTTCTTGATTCCTTTGTAACTCTGACTCTTTGCCTGGATAAGCCCCAGCTCAGACTCACGCCCCTTTATGTTCCCTGAGCAGATAGCTCTAATGTAGGGCAAAAGTTCTGGCCTGCCTTGTCTTTGAGGATCATTTCACCTGCTGACGAATCTCTGCTCCTGCCTGCCTGGACTGCTTGTCCCATGGCTGGCAACCACAGGAAAACCTTGCCTGCATTCCCAGCTGCTCTCTCCTGTCTACAAACCTAGGCAAGCACCATCCCCAGGCTCCAACTGTTTACCTCATATCACCTTTCTGGGCTCACCTCCCATCTGCTGGGAATCTCAGTTAGGTGAGTCAGGGAGCACTAACCTTGACAAATGGCAGATCCAAAACTGCTCCTTTTGCAGATTGAATCGGCCATGGCGTGTATGGGTATCACTTCAAATGAGATGCAGATGTTGTAAGGTGGTTTTGTTTGTATTAAATAATGGCATTCATCTGTGTATCTAACATCTAATCTCAAAGTTGCTGAGTTTAGAAATGAGGCTAATATCTAAGTTTGTGTATGAAGGTTTGGAACTGCAGGGTTTCAGATAAGTTGTCTTTGCAAGCCGAGTCCCTTGCTGGTTGATTATTTATGCAGGGCACCAAGCTTGCACGCTACTTAAGACTCAAAGGTGTATTCCAGGTCACACAACTGAAAATAAGTGCTTGTTCTACAATTTCTGTGAGGAGAGAACTGGCTGAATGGAGGCAGGGTATGAATTCTGCCTCACTTTGTTCTTGTTTTGGAGATCTAAGAGAACTCAGAACCGGGAAATATTGGGGAGTCACCCCTCATGAACTTGAATGTTGTTCTGGCTGCTCCCAGTAAGTGACTTTTATTTTTTGTAGTTTTATAGGAGGGGCAGAGATAGGTAGTAAAGGGTTCCTTGGTAGGACACCTGACTAGTGGGCATTTAATTCCCTCAAAAATCAGGGAAGAGTGGTGTTTGTCCTGGCCTGGTATGCCAGCAGATGTTCCCTCTGTGTAAGCACCAGGTGGCATTCTTACTGCAACCATGATCCCAAGTTACTGTTTTTCCATTCCAGTTTTATAAATCACATACCAAGATTAATACAGATACTGCATTTCTGAAACACAGTTTTTGTGCTCTGTCAAAAAATACCAGCTTGTTTAAGGCCTGGCTGATGGTCTGCCTTGGTTTCGTGTTTCAAGAAGATTCTTTTCAGAGCCTTTGTACACCTTAGTTCTGTGGTGACAGTGTTACAGTCCAGTGTGTTTTGGATCTCCCTGTGTGTAAGGAATGTTTCACTTGCTCTTTCCCTCCTGGCCAGAGCACCCTTTCACGGCCTTGATGTTCTGTTTCTCCTTGGGAAAAATTTTCCAAGCCTGACCTTGAATATTTTTATAACAGACTGCTTCAGAGAAACCTGTGAAAATGAGCACTCTGAATTGTTATCTAATATATTTATACATTTAAATAGTTATCATACGAAACACTTCCACAGACTGATATTTTTTTAGAAGTTCTTTAGAAGTTAGGTGCTGGTGTTTACTGAGAATGTTTTTTCCTGTTTTTTTCCCTCTAGGTCCTGTCTGCAGTATATGTGTATCATCTTTTGGAGCAAGGCCAGTAGCTATCTTCAGTGGCTTTATGGTGGCTGGGGGCCTCATGATGAGCAGTTTTGCACCTAACATATACTTCCTCTATGTTTCATATGGGATAGTTGTTGGTAAGAAACACCTTCCCTTCATTTTGGGACTTAGTCTTCATTATTTTAAGTCTTGGTTTATGAATATGAAGTGGGAAACTGACTCAGAGAGGCAGTGGTAGTCTGGGACTTGATTTATCAAGGAATACTTTACTTTTGGGCAGAGAGGGATGTTGCATGGGCAGCCTGTTACCATGTAGTAAAAGATAAAAGCAATGTAAATGTTCAGAGGGTTTGAAAACAGTCTGTCCCCTGTTGACACAATTGTTAGAGATGGAGAAGCTGGTTTTACCTAAGGGCTGGAATCAAGCAGGTCTTCTGCTGGCATGAAATGCCAATCTTAAAGGAATAATATCTCTTCTGGAATTTTGTCACATAGTCATTCTAATTTGATAAATTGGGGATGATTAGGGAGCAATGCTGTTCTCCACATAACTGGACTGAACATAAAATGCTGTGCTGGAGGCAGGAAAACGCTGCTCCCCTGGCAGGTGGTGACCTGCCCTCTGTGCTGCCGTGGGTGGCTCATCACATTAACTGTGCCAGGCCTTTGGGCACCTCTCTGGGCAGCAGGGCACGGTGCCACGGGGAGGCAGCTCTGCCCAGCCCTGGGCTCAGAGCCCTGCAGCCCTTCCACAGAGCACAGAACTCGGCTGGGAGCTCCTCAAACCCAGCCTGCTCCAGCCAGGGGAAGGGAGGGGGGACAGTGCTGAGCCAGGGTCAAAGGGTACCTCGGTACCCAGGGTACAGGATGGCATCACCTGGGGGATAGCAAAGGGGCATTCATCTCCCAGAGGATGCAGCATGTTTTATATCTACCTCTTCTTATCCAGGTCTTGGATGTGGCCTTTTGTATACTGCCACAGTTACCATCACGTGCCAGTATTTTGACAAACGCAGAGGCCTTGCACTTGGTCTGATTTCAACAGGTAGGAGACTTTCAATTGTCATTCTCTCCAGCTTGTCAACTCTGATACAGCCACCATTACCCTGGAAATAAAAACCAGAAGATTATGTTTTTCTCAGTTACTGCTCAGTAACTTAAGAAAGTTACTACTTTCTTAAATCAAAATATCATTAGCAATGAAGGGAAAAACTGAGACTTCAGATAAAGTAGATAAAAACTACACCTGCAGGTTTTTGCTATGGGCCATCAATATAGATGAGGAAAGGATATTCACTGAGGTGAAAGCAGACTCATGTAGCTTGGGTTGTGTGCCATGGATAATGAGGGGAAACATTCCATAGAGTCCTCTTTTTTCTCTTTGCTCTTACCCAGGAGCAGAGGTGAGAAAGAGACTGGAGATGTAGGATATAAATGCTGCATCACCTCACATCAGCTGTACCTCTACACTTTTTAGTGGCCCAAGTAGGAGCAGTGACAGATGGCTCCTGTGCCATGCCTTGCTTTCTGAGTGCCATGGAGTGTCTGCTCTGACCTCTTTTCTCGGGTAGCTGCCAGTGAGGGGACACAGGATCAGTATAGTCAGTGTTGTGAGATACTAATACCACATCCACACCAGCTGAGTGAAGAGGAGCTTCTGCAGAAATGTTTCTTGGGATCATTTTCAGTGGCTTTGTTTTGGATTCCAGGTAGGTTGCCTTGAAGCCTGATATCTTACTGTGTCCTGGTTAATTTAAGTACCTGGAAGGCAAAATAAGCATGGATTTTGTAATTGATTTTTCCTCTGTTTAGCACCAGACAATTTTAAAGTTTGTCATATCAATTGACTTGAAAACCAATGTTCTATGTTTGTGAGAGGGCATCCACTAGTTAAAATGGATATGTGCTCACTTCAACCAAGAGCCTTTTTTTTAATTACTGGGATTGCATTAAATGCTCATGCTCCTAGTAATTTTTCACTCTTCAGTGTTTTCTTCTGAATGGCCAAATTTCTCAAATGCATGTTTAGTCCTGTATGGCTTCAGAAATGCCTTTGGAATAAACTTCCACCAGGCAAACCCTGCTCCTTAAACACCAGGCAGTCAAGGGCTGCTTCTGGGAGGGATCTTGGTGAACTCCTGGTCCGTTTCTGCCTGGGAGGAGGAAAGTGGCAGCAAAGAGAAGAAAGAGAAAAAGGTTGGAGTGGGAAATTCTAACTGTGCTAACTCAAAATGATACCTGAAGGGTTACATGTATATGAGAGCAGGGCAGAAGGGTGGCTTAATAGTTCTTTGATGTTTTTAATCAGATATAGTATTGATCCTACTTGTTTATAAAGTGTCTGCTAGTGTTATTTGTCACAAAGTGTTCAGATATTTTGGGAGACTTTTTTATGTCGTAGCTGCTCAACAAAGAAGCTGTAACTTCAGGAGCAATGATGACTTACTAGTTCATTAAACTTGGGAGAGAGGAGCACAAATAAATTACCATTCCTGTGGCAGTGTATTCATAGCTGCTGAATTGTGGAATTTTGTTAGAGTTGAAGAATGGTCTTGGTTCTTCAGTTTAAACCAAACTTATTTTTCTTTTATAGGTTCAAGTGTTGGACTCTTTATATATGCAGCACTGCAAAGAGAGCTTATTGAGCTGTATGGACTGGATGGGTGTCTGCTAATAGTTGGTGCCCTGTCTCTAAATATATTAGCATGTGGCAGCCTAATGAGACCTTTGGAATCATCCAGTTCTCCTCCACCAGAGAAAATGTTTGTAGACAAAGTCCCAGATCAATATTTTGTTTACCATGAAAAGGAAAAGACCGTTGAAGAAAACATTAGCATCCTTGAAAAGGGCTATATTGATGAAAAATGTGTGAACAATGGGCCTGATTGCAAACAGGATAGCATTTTAAATAAGAATGCATTGAGCTCAATAAATGTAAATGAGAAAGACACTTACAAAAAGAAAGTTGTAGAACAGACAAACTTCTGCAAGCAACTCGCCAAGAGGAAGTGGCAGCTCTATTTGACCTACTGGAAGGAGACCATGGTTCTTTTCAAGAACAAAGTGTTCTCAGCTCTCTTTGTTGCCATCTTGCTCTTTGATATTGGTGGATTTCCTCCTTCTCTGCTCATGGAAGATGTAGCAAGAAGTGCCAACATTAGTGAAGATGACTATTATATGCCCCTTATTTCCATTATTGGCATTATGACGACTGTTGGCAAACTTATTTTAGGAATACTGGCAGATTTTAAGTGGGTTAACACATTATATCTCTATGTAACTACTTTATTAATGACAGGAGTGGCCTTGTTTGCAATTCCATTCGCCAAAAGTTACCTTACATTAGCGATGCTTTCTGGGATTTTGGGTTTTCTGACTGGGAACTGGTCAATTTTTCCATATGTAACAACAAAGACTGTGGGAATTGAGAAACTGACTCATGCCTATGGGATATTGATGTTCTTCGCTGGACTTGGGAACAGCCTCGGACCACCAATTGTAGGTAAGGACAAGGAGCAGGTATAAACTGAACATGAGCTTGTCACAACCAGACACAATGCTCTTGCATGTCTAATAGTAATGGAAAGAGGAAATGAAAATCTGCAACAAAAAATAAAAGCTGTTTGGTTGATTATGTTTGTAATTTGCCTTTGAGGGAAAACACATTCCATGTCTAAGAGGTCAAACAGTATTTTAGGTTTGGCCTATTTAATTCAATTTTATTTTGTTGTTTGGGTTTTTTTTATTTGTTGTTTCTCTGTGTTACCAGTGCTGTGTTGCATTTCACTGATGAGCTTCTCTCTTATCCCACCCTCAGGCTGGTTTTACGACTGGACGCAGGAGTATGACACTGCTTTCTACTTCAGTGGCTTTTGTGTCCTGCTGGGGGGATTTCTCCTGCTGTTGGCAGCACTGCCCTGCTGGAATGCCTGCACCAGTCAGAGCTCCAAGCTGCCTCCAAATACTTACTCCTACAAAGTTGCATCTAACTCTTAGGTGACAACTGGAAAACACTTTGCGCCTTTTTATATTATATAGCAAACTATTTTAGTAATTTTCCACTTATTTATGAAGCCCACAAATCCTCTTTCCACTAGAAAAATTCCATTGTTGCTTGTTGTTTAGTTTCTTTTTCTTCTTCTATTTCTTTTTTTTTTAATGTTATTTTTAAAAACAGTCTTATTTTGTGTACTATGTGCCGTGTTTTCAGCCTTTATCTACTGTAATTTCCTTTCACCCTGTAAAGGGGATGTTCTGCTGTATTATCAGCTGTACTTTTTTTTAAGGGGGGGGTGATATGGAGGGGTGAACACTTTGAAGCAAAAATGAAGGCCTGTTCTTTATAGGAGAAGGCTGGCGTTTCTGCCTCCTTCCATAGATCTCCAAATTGCACAATTAGGCTTTACAAAACAAGAATTTGCCTTAATAAAATGTAATACTGTGGCAAGGTGCTTTTAACTTCATGCTTAGATTAACTTTTTTGTCTTTTTGAAGTTTCTTCAATTTATGATTAAGTGCCAATTGTGGTAGGGAGAAGAGGGGAAACAAAATCAACCTTGTGTTGAATAACTGAAGTGAACATTATGATGAAAGTAAAGATTCTTATTACCACTGCAACTAAAAACCATGTTTATAAATACTGCACATTTTGTGAAGCCTGTTTATAGAACTGTTGAACCAAAACCTTTTAAAACCAAGGAATAAATGTGATTGTTGAAACCGTGAAAGAAAATGCAGACTCGGTTATGCAAGTTCATGATCTTTCTATCAAGGTTGGAGAGATGGTCACTGAAGCCCACAGGTGAGTGTTTCTAAGCAAGGCCTGGTGATCCTGGGGGCCTCTCTTGTTACACAACCACAGTTCAGTAGATTGAAGCTGCTGCAGAAAGGTTAATAGTAGGGCTTTCAGCAAGGTAGACCTGATTGAAAAGGGGAAATTGTGACAGCAATGCCATCTCAGCTGTCCTTTTTTGGAATAGATATAGCAAGGAGAAAAGGCAGTAACAGAGAGCAAGAAAAAGCACGGGGGAGGGCTAGCAGAAGAGGTTCAGAGAAAGCTGATGGGGAAAGAGTTGCAACACTTGAACACCAAACAAGTCAGTGAGAGAGGGCCCTTGAAACCTCTTGTCTCTCTAGCTGCAGGCTACCCCTGTGTGCGTGCTGGATTTTGCTGGCGTGGCTGGGGGAGCGCCGTGTGATGATGCAGCCTTTCCTGAGCCAGGCAGGTGCTCCAGCAAAGGCAGGATGACTGGGCTGCCTCTGCCCTGCCCTGTGTGCCCTGTGCAATGGCTTTGCTTACAGAGCTGCTCTCATGCCAAGGCTGTGTCTGCGTAGCTGTGACAAATCCGTCCATGGGTGGCACGTCCCGTGCGCTTTGGCTTCTCGCTGTTGGTTTGGCGTTCTGTGGAGCGTGTTGCAAGGCTCGGGTGAGGTGGAAGCTCTGAGTCCTGAGTTACAGCCTGCAAATGCCCGAGTAGTTCTCAGCTTCAAGTGGGCTTCAAGTGTCTGATATGATTCTGGCTCATTAATGATTCTCAAGGTAAAAGCCAGGCATGTAAGGAGCAACCTGTGTTGTTGAAGTGCTGTGCACAGAGCTTCTGTGTTTGCACACCTCATTAAGCAAGAGGGATGCAACATCTGAGTGGGGCAGACCTACGTGCAGGTAATGTTCCCTCCTCTGGTCCAAGGCAGGAAAATCCAGCTTGGCTTCAAACAGTTTTTGCTGACTTTCTGGGATTCACTTATGTTTGTTTGTATTAAAACATGACAAAGATGCAGTTGGTTTGTCTTTTTTTTTTTTTTTTTTCTCTTCCATTTGTCAGCTGAGTGTAACTACTGTGTGGGTTTTCTTACTGGTTTGCTTATTCAATGCATGTGGAAAGAATATTGAGTATTCTGGACAGCCATAAATGCAACTCCAGTCCTCAATTGGAGTCCTGGGTATCTGATATGGATTTTGCACCCATTTTATGTGCTCTGATGGCAGCTGTAGTCATATTTCACCACATCTATATAAAAGTAATACCATGTTTTACACATCTTAAAGAAACTGTGGGGCTATCCTGGGTATGATCCGGGGCATGTATGCCTTCAGATTCATCTTTTAAAAGCTCACTTCCTGCCAACAATACATTCTGAGTTCTTTAAACATGAAACTGGTGTTAAATTAGTGGTCGGTCTGAAAAAACACAGCTGGAATTAATGCAAATGATTAGGTGGTATGTAGCACACTCTTGCAATGGAAATGGAGTCTATTATTAGGCAGCCTGATATGTGTGGAAATATGACTAGTGATCTGTAACAGTTTCCTGATGTAACCCTACCCAGCAGTGAGGAAAGAGCCCTGACTGTTAAAGGATTTTATTTGCCACTGCAAGCAATATGTGCTAGGACTCTTTGCCCCAGCCAGATGAGCACTGTGATTTTATTTATCTTGTCTTTAACTGGTAAACAAGTCCCAAGATTTTAATGTTTTGAGTTTTACTTTTCAAGTTTTGCAGGGCTCCTTTCCAAGAAGATATTTCCAGAGATGCTGGAACTTACGTTTTATCTGAGAGCCTTTCCTTCTGTCTTCATGCTTCATTCAAATAATGAACCCATAGGTTCAAATGTGTTTTAGAAGGTGGCAGGACAGTTAAAATGTGATAATCTGTGCCTTATTTGCTTGAAAAGTAGGTCACCAGTATTGACAGAGTGGTAGGGGTAGGTAGAGGTAGGTAAACAGTTCTGCCATGTAGAATTCTGGATTGTCTTGAGTTTTATAGTCCCTGACAAACAGATCTGGGACAGATGGAATGAGATACTTAAGGAATTACTCTTTATTGTACAAGACAAAGGTATTGTTTATTGCATAAATTATTCAGTTACTGTGGAATCAGTCATGAATAGAACATTTATCTTCTTCTTTGCAGATCCTATGAAAGTTTATCATAGTTGCTGAAACACAAGACAAATGAAACTGTGAAATAGTATTAGATTTAAAGTGTACTCTGAATTGATGGGCTTTATCATTAGCTGCAGAAAGAGATTACATTCCTTTGATAGCTGTTAATTTGTCTATATCATGCTGATCCTGGATTCCTGCATCCAGCACTGACATTGAACAATGTGCTGAGTAAGGGCTATAAAAATTGATGGAGATGTTTGCATAGCATTAAACTGACAGGGAGGTATTTTTTTATTGGAGAGATATTTCACTTCAGGTCATTCAGGAGGGCCTTTCACATATACATATGGTGAATATGTTTGGCTGAGCATGATACCAGCCAGATAAAAAATGGCAAAATTAGAAATTATACAGAAATCCAGTTGAACAGGACAAAGAAAGTAGAAAAAGTTGATTTCCTATGAAACAGAATTTCTCAAACTCAGAGGGTTCATTTCAGTGATGCTTTGCTGTAGACTCAATGAAGTTGAAGAGCAAAGTTAAAGACTTGTCAGTCTTCATACAAGAAAAAGTCTTTAGAGATGTGTCAATATGCTCCCTGATTACCAAAATCCTTTTTTTTTTTTTTTTGGATAAAGGTATTTTTTCTTTTAAATGTTGGCTTTTAAACAATCAAAGCAGTTCAGAGGTGATACACACATGCTCAGCTTGAACTGTTCTGCATCATGTAATGATTTTGTTGCAGGAACTAAATCACAGAATTATTTTAGTTGAAAGGGACCTTTCTAGATCCTCTTTAGAGTTTAAGCTCTCTGCCATGACACAGTGATTTCAAGTTTCTCAAAGTAGCTGCTGTTCCTGCCTTGTTGTCACTCCCATGGCTCTGTGGGGAAGGCTTGACTCCTTTCTTTTACATCCTCATTCGGTATGTCCTCACATTTTCTGGGACAGCATCTTGTGTTAGTTTTCTTTGCTGTGTCCATAGCTTCTTACAACAACTCTGTTGGTTAGCTTTAACCATCAGTGTTCAATGTGTGGAGTACTTGCTTGCTTGGGCTTTTTTCATTAGTATTAAATCACATCAGTCCAAGCAGACTTTATTAGCCCTAGTGCCATTTCATGTTTTCAGAAACTAGAGGCCCAGATGTCTGAAATGAGAGACTTGCTGAAATTCTTGGCCAGAGCTATATGAAGAGAATAAAATATGCCTGGTATGTACATAGACTTCTCTACTCTGTCTGCAGATGCTCAAGGCTTCATCTGCTGAGGAAAGGGTGTCTTGTGCATGTGTGATAAAGAGGAGCTGAGACAGGACAGATCCTGCAGCTCTGGGGTCTCACTGCTTTGCCTTCTTCTCTTTGGGTCTCCTGTGTCAGATGCAGGTGCTGTGCTGTGTTTGCTGCAGTTTTGAGAGGGAGGAGAGCACATGGCTGGAGTGTGAAGCTGAACACGCAGCCCCCTCCAGTCTGCTCACTTGGTGTGCAACAAGGAACATCATGGAATGCTCAGGTGTCCACTGTGTGCCTGAGGAGGCTTCAGGGGAGCAGCCCTGAGCCCATTCCTGACTGCATCCCTGTGCTGCTGTACAGAGATTAGGTACAGTGGTTTCCCAGGCCATACTTTTAAGTTGTGTTTTCTGCCAGTGCTTGCTTAAGGCATCCAAGTGCATTGTTGTGGGTGCATTGCTGTAAATGCACTCACAGAACCTCTGAAAATGTTTTTTTTCTTTTCTTTCCCCCAAGACCAGCTGGATGTTTCTGTGGTGTGAGCTCAGGTGTAACTGCTGGCACAACGTGCTGTAGTGTGCTGCATGGCTGGCAAGGAGCTCAGGGCAATTCCTTGAGAGCTGCTTTGCAGTCATGGCCCTGTGCAGTGTCACTGCAGCAAATGCTCTTCTCCTCTGCCTTTGGCTCCAACCTTAATCTCACCTGGTCACACTTAAACTTGCAAACTCAATTTCACTTAATTCAAATTAATATCTTTTCCTCCCTTGTTTCTCTCATTGCAGGCTGCAAAATTATCTGCCTAACCTCTTTTCTCCTTTCCTGTGTCACACACAGCTCATGTTGAAAAGTAAACACATTTTCAGTGATTAACAGCAAAGACCAGATGCAGCTGAGTAACAAGATGAATAACTACACCCTGTTTTGTAAATGGCCAGTGCTCTGACCAACTCTGTATTTACAGATTGTGTGGGTTTTTGTGGTTATAACTTTAAATTTTGATATGTGACATACATATCAGGTTGGATTAGGTAATGCTGTCTTTCATTGGAATCAAATTACTTTACTTTTTAATTAAAATGTCCCTGGGTTGGAGTGGCTATGTCCCTGCTTTGCATTACTTAGGGGACCATCCTCCCAAATTAGGATAACTGAAAGCATCTGGCATGTCTTTCTCAGATTCTGTGAATTACAATAAATGCTTTGTATGAGCTTGTGCAAGAGATCAGAAAAAATGCTTAATTAAATAACATTTGCTTCAAGTTAAACAGAGTCATGTGGAGGTGCTGGGAAAAAGTAGGGAACAAAAAATATATTTGTGAGACTAGGTTTGACAATCTGGTTCCTCCCTGGTGTATCCATGATATGAAATGATTAAGAAGTCACTCTTATGGGTGTATGAATTTTAGCTACCAAAAAGATTCCTGAGAGAGAGATGGGAAGAAGAAATTCCCACTGAGCAGACCATTACCTTGTTGCTTTAGAAACAGGAGACCTGAATTTTCACATGACAGACTGAGTAACTTCAAAAAGAGTTTTATGATATCTGAAACTGGGAAGCTTGATGGAGATGCTGCTGCCATCTCAGTTCCTCTGGGGTGGAAGAGCTGCATTTGAGAGTCTTTCTTTGAGTTTTCGCTAATTTTGTTCAAGAACTAGTAGACTGCATAAAGCAGAGCTTATTGAACTTAATAGGAGCAACTCTTTTGAAATGAACCAGTGAGGAGTGGTTCTATGCCATTGGAGAAATACAAAGGAAAAACTGCCTCTGCCTGACTTTTACATGGGCTAGGGCAGTGTCCATGGTGCAAGAGGATGCCTCTACTTAGTGCACTCCTCCTTTTCTTTTCTTATCCCCACCTCAGGTGCTGTGCAAGCTAGAGCCGGAGAGGAGGCAAGGACTAATCCTTGTCTTACTTCTTTACAGCTCTTCAAAGAGGCAATTTTGTGTTGAAACTGTATTATGTATGAAAAATGGTAGCATATGGTGCCAGAGATAATTGCTTAGGCAAGAGATTAATACCCCATGAGCTGTCTGGAGCTGAAGCTGGAAGCTGAGTTTCCCTTCAGCTGTGGGAAGCTGTCAGAAACCAGCAGCAGTTTGTGGATGGAGCCTCATGGGAGGTCTGTCTTCCTGGGAGGATGATTTGGGATGCAGAAACTGGCCTGGTACTTGCAACTTTTGCTGAAACGAATCCAACATTTCAAATTCCCTTTGAAAATGAGCAGACAGGGAGCAAACCATGATTGCAAAAACTTTGTGTTCCTTTGCGATTTTCTTTTCATCTTTCTGTTTCTTGGAGAAATAAACCTGGAATCAGCCAATTTCATTATATAGACTGAAATATAATAGAAATACAGACTTCAAATCATTTGTAGGGCCTGAAAAAGATCTCTACTTGCTTCATTACAATAGTTTTCAGCTTGTGGCTATTTTTGCTGGTGTTCTGCTCTTTAGCAACAACGGCATGATAGTGTCTTTAGATAATGCAGCAATACTGCATTTTGAATGCTGACTTGTTTTCCCTGGAACAGCATCAAGAAAATGAAGAGGTTTAAGTGCCAGGTGGAGATTAGAGGAAGAAAATGAAATTCAAAACAGGAAGCAGAGAGAGGCAGGCTCCAAAACAACCTTCATGACATTTCACTCCAAGAGAGGAATATTGGCAGTCGCCTGCCAGTCACTTTCAGTTCCACAAAACTGCCAAGGAATTGTGCAGCTTTCTGCAGGCTTTTCAAAAGCCTTTAAAAGAAAGATGATGCTAGAAGGTTTAAAGGGCTGGGAAGACAAAAAGAAAAAAAAAAAAAAAAAAGGGCCAGCAAGCAGTCTGAGCATTTGCCTCCCACTGTTTCATTGGGCAGTTCTCCACATGCCTGTAATTCAGCTGCCTGGAAACAGGCTCAGCTGAGCCACCTCAGGACACCAACACATCCCCTGCCAGAGATGGGTTCAGATAGAGAGAAGCAGCTCCAAGGCTGCCAGGTGCTGTGTCTCCAGTGGAAGGAGCCTTGCTGTGACTCAGGGGATATCTGCTCAGGCACAGCTCTGCACTCGTGTGTGCCTGGCTGGTGGAGAAGGGGCAGCTCCCGTGTGCCTGGCTAGCCCTGGCTCTGCAGGCACACCCATCTCTGTCCATGCACTTCCAGAGAAGACCACCTGAGCAGCTGGGAGCAGAAATCAGCTCAGAGGAGACGCTGCTGGGCTGACAAGGGCTTGCCTGGCAGGAGGTGTTGTGGCCTGCGTGCTCTTCCCATGGGCACAGTGAAAAGCAGTGCAAGTAGCAGCAGGGGAGAGCTGCTTTCTTGTCAGGACAGCAACTCTTCCTTCTTGATAATTTAACTTGGCGAGTAGGCACAGTTGGCAATCAGGTTGTTGTGATGAAGGATGTGTGGCAACCAGTCCTTACGTCTCTGCTGTGACTTTTACCAGCTAAAATGTAGGAAAACTTATAGTGATCCTGTAGTAATCAAGAGAGAGAGATGCCTCATTTCTTGCCAATGATTACCTAATATGAGATGCATCTTTCCATGTCTACTTCTGCCTTAGTTGTAGCTCTTATTTCCATTTTTTACTTTTTCTTGAGAAGCCCTATAGTTTATCTATCAGGTCCATGTACCATAAAACGTGCAAATTTTCAGAATTTACTAAGTTTACTGTTTAGAGTGGCTCCTGATGAATTGGGATAAAATATACAAATGCTGTGTGTGAGATGAAAACCTGCTTTGAAAGCCAGTAATACAGGTTTGTCTGACAGCATCTCAGCCATGTGTATCAGCCCTGACTGTTCCTCATGATAATTCAGGGATGCTTTTATGGGCTTAGCTCCCGAGGGTTCTCAAGGTTGAGGTGGTGCAACTGATGTATCATAGAATGACAGTGCCTTCTCAAAGCCTGCAGCTGGCATCAGCAGAGCTGCTTGCCCAGGTGTTTGCCTCTAATCCAGAGCCATCAGAGCCTCTCCAGCTGGGTGTGGGCCACGGCAGGACTGTCCACATCCCATCCCAGGGCAGCCTCCCTGCGGGGCACGCACTCCCTGCTCAGCTCCTGCCCACCAGCAAGGGCTTTCTTTCCTCCTCGGCTGGATGCTGGAGACTCCTGAAGCTGAGGCACAGATCAACAAGCTAGCAAAGCAGGCTGCTTGCAGCTTTGAAGAAAAACTTCAATGAACCATGAAGCCTCAGTTAATTATTTTTCCTGCTGCTGTTTTTTTTTTAACGCTGCCGACAGTGGATTTACCTCTGCCCTCTCTCACAGGGACCCTGCTGTTCCTAATGCTGCTGTAAAAACCTCGCTTTCTAAGGAGCAAAACTAAACTTTTCTGTTTTCCTTTTGTGTTTATTCTTTCTCTATCTTTGTGAAACACCAGCAACCCTCACAAGTAGACCATTCAGCAGCTGGAGGAGTGGCCCCAGTGGAGAGAGTACAAAGGCAGCCCCTGGTGCTCGTCCAGCCCCTCACACAGCCAGGCTGGGACACTGCCTTTCCTCACAAGCCTTCCCCTGGGCAGCAGGGTGCTGCGAGACCAAAAGCTTTGGTTTTAATTTAGACGTGGCCCTTGAAGTCAGGGTGGCTTCTCAAATCACCACACATCCTTTTCATACATCTGAGTCCTGCAGGGGCTGACTTTGATCCAGAGGTTGTGAAGGAAGGGTTGGAATTTCAGCTACCCGGTATGAGCAGTTACATGTTTAATTTGCGCTGCCTGCAGCCTCCTGCTCTTTGTACAACTGCGATGCTAGGAGAGATCATCCCTGCGGCCCGTGCTGTTCGGTACCGAAGGAAACCCTGCCCAGGGCTGGGGCTCCTTGCCGTGCCTGCACGGGGCTTGCAGGACCACCTCTCCGGCGAGCCTGGTGTGCCCTCTAGCTGCTGCGGGCTTCCAGGGAGCGGGGCTGGCTGCATCTTCCCTGAGCCGTGCCGGAGCTGGCAGGCAGCGCTTGAAAGAGAATTCTTCAATAATTGAAGTCACAGGAGAAGTCGAGAGCAAGGGGTTGATTGCAGTGGCTGCTGCCGTGTTTGCCCTGTCATGAGTCAACAGATAAAACTTGTGTTTGCTGCTCAGGTGGAGAATTTGTTGCTTTGAAAGGTGTTTGCCTACGGTTTACACGTTGAGCTGAAGCAGGGGGGAGTGACATGTCAGCAGGATGACTCCTGTGGCATCTAGTAAGATGGAAAATCCAAATGTGCTACATGGCAGGGAGCAAAGAGTTTAGAGAGCTGAATTTTTTTTTGTTTCAAACTAGTAGGTTTTGCAGAGGCCTTTTTGTGATGTGTTTCTCTGCAGAGTGCAGATTGCTGCAGGCTCCCAGGCATGGCTAGCTAAGGTGACTCTGAGTGCCTGGTGCTTTGGTCTGTCCCAAAGAGACCCAGCAAAGGTGGGGGGGCTGCTAGAGCTCCAACAGCCCTGCAAACACAGCCATAAAGGGTTTGAGGGCAGGGAGGCTGGGCAAGCACTGCTCCTGGTGGCTGCAGGGCAGAGGAGTGGAACACAGCAGGGATGGATGTCATTCCAGAATGCTCCCTGTACCTTCCCAGCCACGAGCACAGAACACCGTGCTGCTGGGAGAGGCCACTCACACTTCTTCTCTCTTTTATCACTCATTTTTAGCAGTGTTAGGGGTACAGCACCATCAGCCCCAGGACCTCCTGTGGGCCCAGCAGCTTGAACAGGCTGAGCAGCCACAGCTGTGGTGGTGGTGTCAGGAAAATTAATCCACGAACATCAGAGGTTTATGTCCAAAAAGGAGACAGAGGAGTCCTTTTATTTTATTTGAATAAAGGGAGAGGCCATGGGGCATTCCCCTGGGGTCTCTCAAAGTTTTGGAGGACACAGCCTCCTTTTTATCCTGATTTCCTGGCCACATTTCCCTTCTCTTTCACCATTGGCTGAGGTACAGACTTCCTGATACCAGAGATTTCCCTTCAATGTATAACCCTCCCTTTTAATTTTTAATTCTCATGGAATCTAGGGGTTTTCCCCCATTGTTTCCTTCATCTTTCAATGTCCAATTTAATTTATCAGCAACCCTAAAGTTTATTTGTAAAAGATTTGTAAATCTTTTTCCATTCATCAATCAGTGGAATCCTTCCCATTGTTTCTTTGATCTCTCAGTGCTGATTTTATCCACCAGCAGACCCACAGCTTGTTTGTAAAGACAAATCTGCCATGTCTCTCAGCGGGCACAGGTGGAGCTTGTCTGCAGAGATGAGGCCAGGCTGAACAGGCAGGGCTGTGGTGATGGGCACAGCATTTTTAACAGGCTAAAGGGCCACAGCTGTGGTGATGGGCACAGCATTTTTAACAGGTTAAATGGCCACAGCTGTGGTGATGGGCACAGCATTTTTAACAGGCTAAATGGCCACAGCTGTGGTGATGGGCACAGCATTTTTAACAGGCTAAATGGCCACAGCTGTGGTGATGGGCACAGGTGGAGCTTGTTTGCAGTGACAGGCCAGGCTGAGGCTGTGGGGTGGTGAGGTGGATGTGGATTTTTCTGGGGCCAATTCCATAGGTAGAGGGAGAAAGCCCTGAACCACAGCATTTTTCAGACCTTATCGTGGGATCTTGTATAGGGGTAAGTGGGCTAAATTTCTGCACTAGTTTTTAAGTGGTATTCCTTCTGCTAAGGAAAAGGGAACTATCTCTTGTTATCTGAGCTGTACCAGTGTGCTGCTGGAGTAACTCCTGTTTTTCTAGTACTCCACCAAGGGGGTCTGGCTCAGCACCTCTACCTTCTTTTGCTTTGTGTGTTTTGCTTTTTTTTCATGTGTACCTACTAAGTTTGTGTTAAATACCTCCCCTAATTAGATTTTTCTGCAACCTTACTTCTTCATGACCTATTTCCCAGGACAGGCTTTCTATCTGAAACAATTATAAAGAGTGTTTGGCTTAATCGCACCTTCAGATTTTAAAATAACTGGATGGGTCCTTGCCCATGTGTTGGCCAAAATGATTGTGCATGTGTTATACAAACAAGTAGCTATAATGTGTACACAGAGGGCCACCTCACAGTGTTGTTTGTAAAGACAAAGCAGGCAGGAGGGACAGCAGGCAGTAGGAATGTCTGCAAACCTGCTCTGCAAATATCATGCCCAGGATCAGTGTGGCTTGGGAAGCTGGGGCACTGTGTGTGGTAGGTGCCATGGAAACATCTCCTGGTGGTAACTCAGCCCTCAGCTTGTGCAAGGTGCCTCCACAGGGAAGTGCTGGCTGCAAGGAGTCCTCTTTTACTGAGTTAATTTCTACCTTCCACCAGAGCTCTGGAGGGAAACCACTGATTAAGGTGATGCCTAGCAATTATACTATGATAAGTTAATTGCAGAGGAGCAGCCCAATGGCTGCAGTGAGCTCTGGCCAGGCTGCACAGCTTTGTGGAGGGGAAGAAAGGTGATGGTGTCTCGGAGCAGCACCGCTGAAGCACTGGCACTCCGCTGCAGTCTAACATGGGAGCAGGCACCTCCCTTTCTATTTGCGTAAGTGAACTTAAATCTGGCTGCTTTGCTCCTTTCTCACACCCTCCCTCCTTCTGAGAAGGCTGAAGGTCTGCTGCATCTGAGAAGGAAAAAGGGAGGGATTTACAGTAATGGTGCACAGATATTTTACAGGCTTTTTGTAGCACCTCATAGCTTATATACAAAAATGCTGCAAAATATGTTTGGCACATGCTGATATTTGTTCTTTTTAGATAACTATTCATGGTGTAACACTAACATCACAGTCTAAGCTTTCCTATATACTGAAAGAGCAAAATGGCCTGGGGTGTTTCGAGTGCTGTGTGTGCTTTTGCCATGGCAGCAGGGCTGGCCTGGAGCTCCAGCTCATGGCTTTGCTGCAGGCATATGTGAAAAACAGCTTCACACAGCAGTTCAGCTTCAAACCCAAAGGGAAATCTTTCCCTTTTCCTTCTGAAAACTTAGTAATAAAAGCATTGAAGAAGAGGCTGGTTTGAGATAATGCTACCAAAAAAAAAAATTTAAAATCCCCTTTAGATATTGTTTAAATAGTCCTAGTGCAGAAATGGCAAATCCAGATGTTCCTGGTTTGGTCTTCTGCTCTCCTTGGCTGGTAGGAATGAGGACAAAATACAGCAATTACTGTGGGTCATGGCACCTGCCTGTAAGGTAAGCAAGGAGTTTTGGGGAGGTGGGAAAGAGGGCAGGGCAGCCAGGACTCCTTTTAGAGTGCTGGGCAGAATTTCCCCTTTTTAAAAACATTCCTGAGGGATATTATTATTAAATATATGGTTATTATATTTATTTTTAAATGTATCTAAGCATCTATTTAGAAATATATTTTCAAACACCCCCCAGGTGGCCCCGAGGGGTTGCAGAGCTGGCTGGGCCTCTCCAGGGCAGCCCCGTCCTCACAGAGCCCTTCAGCCACCCTCAGGGACAGGACCCCCACCAGAGCCCACAAACTTCCCAGGCCACGATTTGGTAGGATGGAAAAGCAGCTTCCTTCCTCAGACAGGATGAAAAGTGCAAGTTGTTTGTGATTTCTTATGCTTTTGCATCGGTTGTTGGGGTAAGAAATTTGGAATGAGTGGGTGAGCAGACAGGGACCTCTTCCGAGGCCTGTGCCATGGCTGCCCCGGAAATTCCACTTCCGGTTCCTTCATAGTCCTGCATTTTTTTTTTTTATCCTCAGGAATTAGGTAGAAATTCACAAATTTTGTGGAGTTGGAAGGCAGTGCACCAGCAGGGGGTCAGCTTTTTCCTGACTTTTGGGGCTTTTTTGAGGGGTAGTGACCCCTCTCTGTCCTGATCAGCCCATCTGCCTCAACACAAGGCCCCATTTCCCCTGACTGTAGGGGTGAGGGGGCTTTACTGGAGTTTACCCCATCACAGGTCTCAGCTCTACAGAAGATATTAATTTTCTAAGAATATACAGTAGAAATAAAATCTGTACTAAGATGCTACAAAGAAGACAATAATTTTACCAAAGTTGTAGATCTTTGGATGTTAAAATAATAAAAGCCAGTCACTGTTTGCCCCTTGCCTGTTTTTATTCCCCAGCAATCATTCTCTTCTATACAAGTTAGGCACACAACAAATAAAGTTTCACCAGAGCTACAGTTCAGCAGAGAAAGAAGCACATTTGGTGTTCCTCTGGAAACCCTTGTAGAGGATGCAAAGCAATGTGGGGTTCCTTCTCTTGTGACACAGATGGTGGAGTACCTGGAGGTATTTGGTAAGTTCATATTTTTCCTGCTCGGCTTCTGGAAAATTATATTCTTTGTTTAATCTTTACTTTTCAGCTATAAATGCTGGGAAATCCTTATTTGAAATTATTGTGCTTTCTTACAGGAGCTCTTGCTTTTTGAACTCCAGTTCTCATCACAAAGATGTGGTAAAGCAAGCACTGCTTACTGTTCTGTATTTCTTACACAGGTCTGGAGCGTGTCGGTATATTTCGAATTGGTGGCTCAGCAAATAAAATCAAAGAATTGAGGCAGAAGTACAACCAAGGGGAAAAAGTAGACCTTATTAATGATGGAGATGTTGATTCTGTGGCCAGTCTCCTGAAGCTCTTTCTGAAAGAACTACCAGTGGCTGTTTTTCCAGACAATATTTGTTCTGGCTTGCTAAAAACTTTCCAAGGTACAGAATGGGCACTTCCAAGCTTCTGTCCATTCTCTGATGGTGATAGATAATGTGTTCATCACACTTGCTATAAACAAGGTTTTGTGTTTCCTTACCCTGAAGCTGCTGTTTAATTGCTTTGGAGGGACCAGGCATCTATCAACTTATCTACAGTCTTTTTAAAATCTGTTAAGTCTTTTGGATTCCCTTCCTTCCTGTGGCAATGAATCCTGCAATCCAATCCTGTTTTCTTTGAGAAAGATCCTCTTCTGCATGCTTCCTTTTTTAAATTATATACCATACTAGTTACTGAGATAATATTTTTAGTTTGAATGTAATCACCACCATAATGCTGCTTGTGTCTTTATATAGCCACTGCCTCACTTCTCTCTTTTCTGAGCTGAAGCCTGTTTTTTTTTTATTTAACCTTCCCTGTTAAAGGAGGTTTATCTGCACATCACTCTTCTTATTTAGAATTGTATTTTTAGTTAGCATTTATTTTACCAGTCCTCTTATAATCTTGGGCAGCAGTGTGTGGAGCAGCATGCAAAGCCCAGACGAGCACCCCAGCAGCCCCCTGCCTGTTCCCCATCCATGCCTGCAATGGCTGAGCTCTGTTCTGAGTCTGCCCGGTGATTCTGGCTGGTAGCTAATTCAGGTGTTTGCATACAAATAAGTGGGTTTTGTGGGATACTTTGCAGGCTGCTTTTGTTCGAAGTGCCCGTGTAGGAGTTTACAAAGAAAGAGAAAGGAAGCGGTTTCATGATCTGTGAAGGTCTGTGCAGAACGACCTATGGGGTTTTTGCAAGAACCTTGTTTTTTCTACCCTGTTATTTTTTAAAGTTACTTTTTCCTCTTCATCCCTTTTTCCATTTCACTCATTAATCAGTTGAGCGCTGTGGGCCTTGGCCTGCACAGAATGTGTTTTTTAGGGCTAAAATTACCCTCAAGGGCATGATTTGCTTATAAGCAATGTCAGAGCTACGCAGATGTGTCCTGGTGATCTATGGCAAATTTGAGCATCAGCTGCCAATTATTGAGCAGTACTGTCATCTCAATTCTAGTAACCAGGAGAATTTATCCTACTGATACGGAACTGCTGATCAAATGCAGTTGTTTGTGAACCCATTTTCTGCCTTGTTACCATTCTTTGAAGAATAAGAACCAAGAAAATGTTAAGTATCCCCAATTTAGAATTTTAAGCATCTCTTGTGTAACTACAGTTGCATATTTATAGAGCAAAGATGTTTTGAGTCTGAGAGCTACCAATTAGTCAGGAAATGAAGATGATGTGGGGCTGAAAGGGTACAATCTCTCATTCCTCTTAATGAGAATCATGCAGCATGTGTAAAATCTCTTGGGAGAGTCAAGGCTGACAACCTTGTACTGTCTTTCAAGGCAGCTTTGAGGACTCAGGTACATGACTCCTGCCTGCGATTTCATTAGGAAAGCACTGAGTGCTGGATGATTCTGCCTTAAGAGGAAAAATATCAGAAACAGTGAGTGTAAAACTAAATATCTGGAAAATCCATGGTTCTTAAGTATTCAGAAGTGAAAAACATATGTCAAAATTTAGTGTACAAAATCCTTGTTTGAGATGTATTTATTCTTCCATTTGTTTTAATATATTTTAAAACATTCCTTCTTGCTTATATCTAATGTCTGTGATGAAATTGTGTTGGTATGAGGAATACCTATGTTATAAGTTTGGATTTTTTTTTTTTGTCCCCAGAGCACAAAATCAACACAACAGAATGCATAGAGAACCTGAGACAGTTGCTCAGCTGCCTGCCCAAAGCCCATCAAAACCTCCTTCAGTTCCTGTCTGCTTTCCTGTTAAAGGTGGCAACCTACAGCGCAGTGAATTTCATGACTCTGGAAAACCTGGCCATCGTGTTTGGACCTGCTCTGTTCAAGTGAGTCCTCTCTACTCTCTACTCAGCTGCCTCAAACAGCACAACAAGGTCACACCTCCCAGGGAGGCCTTTCTGTTGTAACTCTGTGTCCAATCGAGAGTGGGGTATTTTGTAAGTTCACTGTTTATACGGTGTATTATGGGCAGATGTGACAGGTTCTGAGCTGGCTGATCACTTTCCTTCTCTTGGGCACTGACTAGACAGGGCAAGCCTCAAGAAAGAAACCATATCTGAAGAGACATGAGGGATAGAGAGCTGTTTGATGACAACTACTTCTCTTTTCTGAGCCAAGATAAGTGCTGGCTGTGGAGGCTACTTAGTTGTTGGATTCGATTCTGAAAAGCTCACCCCCACTTTGACCTTGTGACAGCATTTGATATCAGAAAAATGAATCCCTGTTATCAAGAAAGAGAAGCAACTCGTTCTACCCTTGCCACTAAAATTCAGGTTGACATCCAAGCTGAGCTTGCAAGCAGTGAGTGCTTGGCTGGAGGAGTTATGTGTGGGGTGATGGTGAGTGGGCACAAAACTGGAAGCTAAAAGGGGGGGTGGGACAACATGTCATGCAATTCAAGGTGATAAGAAGGTATAGCCTAGTGTGATCAGATAATGGAGGATTTTCCCTTTCACTGTTGACACTAGAGGATGTTAAAATACTTATACCTGCTACAACTTGTAAATCTTTGTTCTAGTGGATCACAGCCATGCCAGCTTAACATGAGCTGTAAATCAATGGCACTTTACAAAATTTATTTATTAGCAGTTAATATCTTCTATGCAGTAAAAAACCCTTGTTATTCAGTTGGGTGTTTTATGGCAAGCCAAGTTAATTTTTAAAGTATATATTCAACAAAATTGGTGCCCAGCATCAATGACAGGCTTTGTTTTGTGGAACTGGACTTTTAAGCCTTGCTGCTGTTTCATAGGTCTCTATATGTGGTCTCTGTTTTCCTGCTCTGAGGGTTTATTAGCAGGTCTACCAGAATTTGACCTTTGGATGTGATACAAGTTTATATCTCTAATAAAAGCACAGCAAGGGAAGTGAATCTAACAAGATGCGGTGTGGCTGGAACTATGCCACTCTGTCCTCTGGGGAAAAAACCTCACCATGGAGGATATTCAGCAATGCAGTTTTGCAACCAGACCCCAAGTTCCTTAATATCTGAACACTAAAGTTAGTAAATGAGTGGAGACAGATGGGGTTTATTTATCAGTGTTTGGATTAGGTGTGTGGTAATACTTATGAGCATTGGCTGGTGCTAAAAGGCCTTCACCAAGGATCTATCCCTTGGCCCACACATTAACTCAAAAAACACTTCACTGACTGTCACTTTTCTGCCATCAGGGGACATTTGCTCTCACCTGGGGCTTCTGTGCATGCCACATGCGTGCAAGAAGACTTTGTTCCTTTGTCTGCATTCCCAAATTAACTCAATGTGTGCCCAGTGATTCCTGTATCTGCACATAAGAATCCAGTGTGCTCCCTTATTGATTGATGAGCTGCTTCAGTTTTTAAATATCTCCTCTTCTGGGACACGGCCCAGCTACTTCTGAACATGTGCCATTGCCTGGTTTTAAAGTACATTCAGTGCTAAACTGAGCACTTGTGGCAATGACCTGTCTGAGAAGCCTTGAAAGCAATCAGCACAGGGTTTCCCTGCCAGTGACCTGTCAAGACAACAGCTACCATAAATAGAAATATGTCTGCCCTATAAATGTTATCTTCACCTCTTTACAGTCATTCTGATCTCACCAGCTCTGGGAGACAGCCCAGTAAATCTGGAGCTCAGGGTTTTCTTTTTTTTTTTTAAACATTTAACACCATGGTGCTGTGCTTGTTGAGTTACCTCCTAAGGTTATGAAAAATCACCTTTTTGGTAGTTGGGTGGAGAGGAGAGCCTTGAAACTGGCACTGTCAGTGAGATTGCTCTATACCACTTCCATCTGAGTGACCTGGGGCCTTCAATGATTCAGAATAAATCATTGGTATTGTCCTGTACAGCAGCAAAATTCAAGGTAGTCAGCTGTGGCAAATCATGCATGCTGACACAGGGGAAAAAGTCATAAGTACCCTTTATGTCTTTCAGAGCAAGAATTAGTGCAATTATCTGGCACATTATGAAACATTTGGCAGCCAGAGTGCAGGAAATTGGGACATGTTGGGTAGTACTTGCTATAGTTGTTCAGCGTAAATGTGAAGGTTATGGAAAAAAACTGCTTCTGGACCTAATCTGCAGAAATGTGTGCTCCATGCAATTGCTGGAATTAACCTTCTGGAGGTAATGGCAGCTCCTCATGCAGCATAAATTCATTGCAGGTGTTAAAACTGTTCTTCATGTATTCTGGCAATCTGCATTTTTGTGAAATTACTTCTTCCTTCTTTGACACTGAACAACTAAACAAAGTTGTTTATGAGTCATTTTACTTTAAATTTCTTATCTATTTATATTCAAGTGTAAATTCTGTCTATGATTATCACCTATCTCAAAATTTTGGCACTTTTATTTGTGGAGACCTGTCATGTTTATAGTTTCACTGAAATGACTGAGTAGGAATACTCTGCAGGTAGAACATGGAACCCTCTTGGGCCTTGGGACCACAAAAGTTTAATATTCAACTTTGTACATTATAAGCCTAAGCTGCACGTACTCTGTGGTTTGTAGCTATTGTTATTGTAACACAAAAAATATAAGGCTTAGCACAGGTTGGAAGTCTAGTTAGAGGATCATGGAAGACTCCTGGTTTTGTCCTCCTAGTCTCTGTAAATGCCCAGGAGAACGTGTTGCTATGCTTTTATCAGAGATCTGACTGATGTTACCTAAATTTCCATGGATACTTTGTTATGCTCCATCTTCATAAAGAGATTTTTGGTTCTGGTCTCAGTAAGCAATTCTTGCATGAGTGCACAAGGACTCCAGCCAGCCAGTTGTTTGCTTCCACTCACTTTGACTCATTGTTTCTGTAAATTTGTAGCAAGCCTGTGGCAGCAGGGAACCTTGGCAGATCTCCTGGGCAAAGCCAAGACAAGGGACTTGCGTGGACTTCTTAGCCTGCACTTCGTGGCAAAGCAGCTTTGAAAGTTTTAGACTCACTCAAGAAAACCAGTAGCTAATTCCTGATGGTGGGGTTTTACTTGTTTTTTATTTGCAGTGAGTGTTCTCCTGGGATTTGTACTACAATTGGTTATGGGGCTTTTGTAGGGAAGTGCAGAATACACCTCACCTCTGCTCTTCCTAGGATCCCGTGCCTGGATTTTGCAGTGTAGGAACCTGGCTTCCCTTTACTGTCACCCCAATAATGCAGTTTCTGGTAGGAGCAGAAGTATCTGAATAGGCAGGAAGTGATTATTTCACAAAATTAATTGAAAATCGTTGTGGAAGGTGGCTGAAGAGAAAACTAGAAGTATATTCTCTATACTTGGAATGCACACCTGTTGCCACCCATGAATATCTGCTGATGAGACATTGATATTTGGAGTCAGCTGTCTCATCCCAGTCTGTAGTTTAGATCTGTTTTAGGATGAAATGAGAACTGGGCACTCAAACACAGGCTGCTAATAAGGGGAAGGAGGACTCAATGAATGGTCTGAGAGCCATTTATCTTCCTGAATAGCTTGTGCAGTGCTCCTTCTGGTAAGGAGTTAACAGCTGGTAGAGGTGGACTCAGGAACAGATGTCTAAGCTAATGAAAGAAGCTGAAAAAGAAGACAAAGGACTAAAAATATTGCTTGTCTGGCCTGTGAGCTGAGGGTGTTGATGTTTGGGTAAGTGATGAATAATCTCTTAGGATTGTTGTATGCAGCAAAGGCTATTGCTCAGTCAACCAGGTTTTACAAGCAGCCTTGTTTATTGTGGAGAAACTGAGTCTGTCCCAAGAAAAATGGGAATGCAAGAAAGAGAAATATTAACTAATCCTAAAGAAGGAACTGATGACACAGTGGTTCATCCTGTAAATCTCTCTATGTTGTACCTGGCTATAACTCTGCTTAAACCTTCTGCTTCCAAAAAGAGCCCAAACTTAAGTCCTTACAGAAACAACAGTAAGTTTACAAAAGAGGAACACGAATGAAAGCAATTGGACTGAGCCCAATGTGTATATTTGTACTTTAAAATTGCAAATGAATAATGAATGTACTCATTTGGCAAACAGAAGACTGGTGTATTCATGCTCCACATTAGTCTCCTGAGTTTATGAATTTCTTGTTTAAATATTAATATTGTGCTGGGTGTAACTGAGTTGGTGCAGCATGGCTGGAGAAGCTCCATTAAAGGCACAGCATTTATGTAAATGCTCTCCAAGCTTCCAAATAGTTGGCGGGGGGGATACACAAGTCCTTCAGGAGTTGAGATTAAAATCCTATATAAAGAATCCTTTTAATTAAGTTGATGGGGACAGTAAAAATTCAACTATATTCATAAAAAACCCAAAATATATGGGGAGATCAAGCAGGAAAGAAAAAAACCCAACCCAAACTCAACATGGTTAATGGTAACATCTGGAATTTCCACTTGCTGATATGTCTGATGTCTGTGGATTTATAAATTAATGCACTGAAGCAGTTTGTTACCTGTGGTAACCTGCGTACCTATTTCCAGACAGTTCTGGCAATAAGACATTCTAGTGATCGAAGGCACCACAAACTCCCTCTTTCCATCCCACCCCAATGCAACTGAGCAATGGCAGATTGACAGGGTGCTTTTTTTTGCCTGTCCTTTTCACCCTTGATTTTGTGACCCTCATGTCTGAGCTCCTGTCAGGTTCTAACTCCTTTGCTGTGGTGCCACAAAAATTCACTGTGTTGTGAAGCATTGCAGCAAAGCTGGGGCTCTGTCCCTGTCAAGGTCCCACTGTTGTGAACCCACCAAGCTCCAGCAGTCACTGTCCCAGCAATTGCTGCTTTGCTGAATTACCTTGGGTACTGGGAGGGCTCCTCCTCCCTAAATTAAAATCTTAAAATTAATCCATCTCCTCTTCCTTTAGGATTCCTGTCAGTCCCTTGGCTTGTGAAGAACAAAGGCTTTACAATGGCCTCCTGCTATATTTGCTTCAACACCAGGAGATGCTTTTTGTTGACCTGGACCCTTGCTCCTCACAGAGAAAAGCAGATGGCCTTCAGGTAAGAAAGTTACAGCAAGAAATCAGAAGTGCTTCATTAGGTTGAAACCCAGAACTGGGAATACATTTGCTTATACATAGCATAATTAATGACTGTAGCTTGTAGCCAGCAATGTAAATATTCATGATATACCTAAGCTGCAGAGGAAACATGAGTGTTAAAATTCTAATTTGGAAAAAAATGCAAGTGCAAAAGCTCCAGAAGAAAATCACAAGCTGTTCTACTTTAAATATATTAATGCCAAGCTTTTTTAGATCAAAGCCACTGGATTTTTTTCTCCAGTGAAGCATGTTTTATTTTGTGCGTGTTTTTGTCTATACATTGATGATGCAGGAAAGCAAAATCAGAAGGTCCGAAACCCCTCTCTTATTTTTCAGAACTCTCTTATTTTTCAGAACTGTTTATGTTCCAGCCTTTCTTTGGGCATTTTCTTTCCTAAAAACATTGTTAGCACTTTGATTTCTTTTTTGCCTCTTTGTTGAAAACCTTGTGGTGGAAGAAACATGATAGACAAATCCTGGTTTAGAGAGAGGGTCAATATAAGTCTTGTTTTCACTTTGTGATGTGGTGTATCATTGCTGGTTATCTTTAAATTGATTTTTGGAAAAAGACATGGAAGAAATGTAGCAAACCCTGCAGTTTAATACTTCACAGTGCAGTTTTGTGATCCTTGAGGTTCACGGTGAGGCTGGCAGCAGTGTGCCAGGTCAAGTGATGGACTGTGGAAGAGATTAGAGCTGCATGTAAATGTGGATTATGATATTTGTGTTTAGGACTCCTTAATTTTCTGGCTTCTTTCTCCAAGTATCCCTGTCAAGGAAAGCTAGCAGACTTTTAATACAAAGTCAAAGTCAGTATTTAGAACATGTTACATATCCTAAAGAGAACATTGAGGCTGTAATGCTCCTTGGAAACTTTCTTTGAAAACAAAGCCTGTACAGACACAAGTATAAAGAACAGACTATACTGATGAAAGGGTGTTTCTAAAATATTGCTTCAATGCCCTGAGACATGGCCCCAAATGTGACACTAGGATTGTTTCACACTAAGACAGTGTGGAGCCCATGCTCCCAACTCCCCTTCCTCTCTGAAGAAGTCCCATGTCACTACCACCTCTGGAAGTTTCTGAAACCAGTACTCAAATGAGCACACAAAATCAAAATATTAGCTGTCCCAAGACATCTGCTTCTGTTTGCAAAGCTAGAGGAAGCATCAACATCTAAAAGAAATTGGAAAAGTATTAGAGAAGCCAGGAAACCAGGCTTTCACTTGCAGTGCTTTTGTTTTAGCACCAGCTTCACTCCCTGTAATTCTGCAAAATGTCACAGTCTGTCTGGAATTGTGGTGATGTGGGAAAGAATTCTGCTGAAAAGCTGCTTTCAAGTTCTTTAATAAAGCCTCAAACAAGGCATAGCCATGGGGCTCTCTCCTGCTCTGAGGTAAGCTTATGAAAGAAATCCCATCTGTGGGTGAGAAGGGAATTCAGTATTCTGTGGCTGATCTTGTTTTTGTAATTTTTGGCAGGAAACCCAGCACATTGGATAGGTACCCTTCATCTTTCATAATATAACAATTGCTCAAGGTCCTCTAAACTAGAAACATCAAAGTTAGGTTTACAAACGAAGCATATTAAAAGTCCATGTTTTTCTTCCAGTAAAACAAGCAAAAAGTGAAATGGCAAACCTGGCTCAGATTCCTTGTTGTATCCTGGAAATGAAACTTGTTTTTACTGGCTTTTACACAGATACTTGCATTTGGACTNGTGTGTTTGTTTTTTTTTTCTTTTCAATGTTTGAAAGTTAACCTGAGCTCTGTCAAACTAAAGCCATGCCAATCTGAGAAGACTTAACCCTCAGCTGTGTTGTTTGTGGGCTGAAATGGGCAGATTGATTGTTCTGAGCAGAGTTCTTAGTCTCTCAAAGTTCCAAGAGCCATGCTACTGACACTGTGTGTGCTGGCTGATTCAGACTGACAGACTGGGAGAAGAATTTTTGGTTTTAAGTTTTTTGGTAGTTCAGAGCTATTACCCTAGGCTGGGCAGTAGGCAATTTAAAGCCACCAATTATATATAAAGATAGTGGTTTAAAGTTATATCCCAGCCATGATGTTTTCAACTTGTTCTTTTTTCCTGTGTGTTGTACTTATATTTTTCACCCTTAAATAGAGTCAGAATGCTGCAGAATCCTAGCAGGCTGGGGTTTTGTGTCTGTGTGTGGGGTTTTTTTAATGCATTTTTAAAAAATTTTGATTTTATCCCACTCCACTCCACTCCACTGCTCCTGAACATTCGCTAGCATATAAAGCTGTCTTAATCTTTTGTCCTAGCCCAAAAGCTGCACTGCTACTAAACTGATTTTCATGTTTGGATTAAGTAATTATTTAAAAAGAGGTTAGGCACCATGGTGTGGCCTTTCTAATAACTGTGTTCAACCCAAGGAATATCAATAGCTGTGTTGGAGGTGTGCAAGATTATCTTAACTTCTGTAGTGTAATTTAATTATGAACCAAACCTTGCTAATAGCAATTCATCATTTCTGCATCTCACATTCCAGATAAAAGATGAATATGGATTTTCTTTTTTTTTAATCTAGTCCAAGAATGTGTTTCTGTATCTCCTCTTTGTAGAGAAGTCATAGATAAATCCTTCCTGATTTAGGCATGCTACCTTTGTCTTGCAAACAAACAGGAGCATGACTTTATGGGTGCCTACAAGCCACTGCTTGTATCCCTATTAAAGCATGGGTTTGGTTAGGAGAAATGCCTACACCCTGAGGAGAGGAGTCTCATTTCTTGTTCTCTTCTCTTGCTTTGTCCTTTTATGCATTCTTCACTATATATCAGCAAGGCTGTCTCTACAATCTTAGAACCCCATTGTGAAGGGATTGCAGAGATCCAGGGAGAAGGGGAAGTGGAGCTGGACAGTATCCTGGATCTGCAGGTTGACCACAGACAACTCAGAATGAAACTCTGAAACTGTAGTGTGGTTTGGGGCTGGTCAGAAGAGTGCAACTAAATAATTCATGGATACTTTATCTGCTTGAATTATGGCTTTATTGGGAAGGCTTTTGTGGTCTGGAGAGCTTTGTTGATCTTGTGGGTTTAGCTTTTTTCACAGAGGATATGGATGTTGCAGCATTAACTCTGTTCTGTGAAAAAAAAAATATGGTGCCTCACTTGCATGGGAAGTTGTCACGAAATAGAATTGTGGTCTCTCAAATGGAATATCCTCAATGTGGAGGACTGCAGTAATTTAACTGATGTTTTACTTTGGTAATCCCATGACAATTCTTGTTGAATTAGCTGAAACCTTTCAGAACAAACGAACAACCAACCAACCAGACATTATCTCACTATCTGAAGTTTCCAGGTTAGACTAAATTGTCTTGTCAAAATAGTTTTTCCTGGATAGGAGAACATAGTTCCATTTCCTGTTTGTAGAAGTGTTAATTACTTTCTTTCATTTAAGTTTTTTTCTTAACAGTGGCATGTTTTAGTTGTTTTTAGGTGTGAACAAGCAAATGTGCCATGCGAAGTGACAGGAGATTTGCCAGTGTATCTGTGGGGATTGGTGTTGAGTTATAGAAGGACTTCTTAATATTATTTCCCATTCCACAGAAAAACTCTTTTTTCCCTAATTTTTGTAAACTTGCTAAAATATGGACTCATTAAACACTACACTTAAATTTTCTATTTAAGTACTGACCAAACCAGAAGACTGGATGAAAAATGCCTTTTGTAGAGACCAAAGCAGGCAGGCCCTATACCCCCACAAACATTGTGGCCAATAAATTGTAAAGATGTGTTTCTTCTCTTCTGGAAAAGCACAGCAGAGTACCTTACTGAGTGTGGGCATAAGGAGTTGATGAAAACTGCTGTAGGCTGGTGAAGTTTGAAACAGCTCAAGTGGATGTGGCTGGAGTACTCATTACTCCTTCTGGGGTTCAGTGCCAGAGCCTTGCTGCCTGTGGCTGGAAGGAATAGAGCTTTTCTGTGCTGTGCCTGTGGTCTGTAGCAGCCTGGCCTTTGTGCTGGAGATCTGTAACTTGGAAAGGATGAGTGTGCCTGCTCTCCCCTTGTGGAGTACTGCAGGGCCTGGAGGAAATGTCACTGATTTCATGTTTGCTCCAGCATTGCTGGGGGTTTCTCTTGGCTTGCTGGACAACTCCTCTGGGACGCTGCTGCCACACTTCAACCCCCTAGGTGGCTTGTGCTGCTATTTACTTTTCTCTCTTTTTCCCTTCCCAGTACACAGAAGTGTGAGGTTTTTTTGGTTGGTTGTGAGTTTTTTGGTTTTGGTGTGGTTTTTTTTTTTTTTTTTTTTTTTTTTTTTTTTTTTTTTTTTTTTTTTTTTTGGTAGATGGTTTTTTTTTGGTCTGGGCAAGGCTGCACTAGGAGAGAAGCTTGGCAAGCAGAGGGTGTGCCCTGTGTTACAAATGAGGACACTGCTGGCTGTGCTTTAGTGTAACAAGCAGCTCTCACACAGAGGAGGGGAGCTGCTCAAGCTGAAATGCTGAGGCTTTACTGCATTCAGAGTTCAGGCAGTGCCATGAGCTGCTCACACTGATCACTGGCTATTTTTTCTATCCATAAGGATACAAAGTGAATGAGATGGGAAGGTCTTTCTAAAACTGATAACTGATACAGGCTTTTCGTGGCTTGGAAAATGGTTTTGAAGGCAGTATGGGCATAGAAACCAATGCAGAGGAGTCTCACTTTGTTACTCATTCTGTGAATGCCCATTTTCAGCTTGGCTGAGAATGGAGCACATCCATAGTCAGAGTTACAGAGCCTGTACAGAGTGCAGGTGCAGGATGTTCATCTGCAGCCTGTGAAGGGTGTTCATCAGCAGTACCTGACGCGCTCACGGCAGCAGCAGCCAGTTGCTTTGCACACAAACATCAGCTACACTACAAAGAAGAGGATTATCATTAATCTGCTGCTGTACCCACTAGAATAACAGAAATCTCTGGTTTCAGAGGATGTGTGTGGTCTTCTTCTGATGCTTAAAACATTTACCTCAACTCCTGACCCAAGAAAGTTTTTCAGGCATCTCAAGTCAGCAGTAGAGGAAGGAGCCAGCAGCGTTTTCTTCCACGTGGTGTCAGCATTGTTCTCTCTCACTCCAGAGCTGTTCTTTCCTTTGGACATAACCTTTTCATGTGTTCCGAGAACCTGTCTTAAAATTAGGTATTACATTTCTATTTTTGTAGTGTATCGGAGCATCAGCCGGTTCCTTCCTTAGCTAATTAATTGATATCAGAGAGGCATGAAGGAAGGGTATGGATTCACCTCTAAACCATTATGAAATGCAAGCCTTTTTTATTTTATGCTTGTGTCACCTTCCTTACCTGAGCAGGACTGCCAATAAATTCTCTTATCACTTTTGTGTTCCTTTACTTTGGTGAACACGGGCAATTTGATTTGCTGATGTTAAAGACTTCTCACAAAAACCACCAGAAATTAAGTCTTTGAAAGGAAAACAAGCCCTGGGGAAATAAAATGTATTTTTACTGAAAGGCTTATGATATATAAGTATCAAATATTTCAGCATTTTGACTTATCTTTGGCTGTAACAGTCGGGGAGTGGAAAGGCATTATTTTAAACCCTTAGTAGCTTTTCATTTCATGCAAGGTTAGGGTCGGAAGTGAGCAATGTTTTCAGAAAATCAGGCAAGAAATGCAGAGTAAAATAAAAACCTGAAAAAATATTCACTGTCAAAAAAAAAAAAAAAAAGAAAAGAAAATAAGAAAATACAACTTTTTTTTTTTAACAGTAGTTAATTGTAGATCATTTAACTGTAGTGAGTTACAGAACCGTGCAACAGTGAATTTAACAGGCATATTCTGAATGCAGTTTCCTCTCACGCTGCCTCTCCCACACCCGACGGTTCCTAGACTGCTTTGTTCCTCTTTAATTAGTTTATTTCGCCTACTCCGGCAAGTACGCAAACATCCTTAAGCACTTAAACAACAGCGATCGAGAGAAGAATGGGGCTAGCACTTATCGCCTGGCATGCAGAAAGGCTCTGCTGAACCTTGAAAGGCCATTAGCATCTTAGAACCTAACGCAGTTTCCCTCTCGCCCAATTTATTTGGTTTTCTGTAGAGTAGAGTCTGCAGCGTGTAAATTTTATTTGCTTTATTTGCTTCAAGTAAAAATGGAAATGCATGTTCATGAGTCAGCATTTTTGCTAGATGGTTTCCAGTACTATCAAATGCTGGGTACCTTTTTATTCTGTTATGAGAAGGAAAGGGATGAAATATGCCTGTAGTAAAAATGCGAGTGCAATTGAGCCAAAAATTATGAGCAATGAAAGGAAATGTATGGTGAAGTTGTGTGCTACACCTGTTCCCTGGGGTCTGTGGTTAGAAAAGTTATGTCCGAGTTACTTTGATTTACTGATACATCTTTTTAAAATAAAATTGTGGAAAGAAACTGGGGAGGAATAAGTGAAAAAAACATTCCAAGGCCATTTTTGATTTAAGGAAATATTACTGCAATTGGCTTTGCATGCATGGGTTGGCTTTGCTGGCTGGTAATTTAAATGGATGCTTGAAGCCAAGGTTCTGCCAGCAACTTTAATCCTGACCTTTGAATTTTCACTGACCATCTGCTTTAATTAGATGTTGCCCTATTCCCAGGGGACTGCAGATGTGCTCACAAGGATTCTGCCCGGTGAAGGAATCACAGTGTGGGCCTTGGGCTGCTCTGCCAAGTGCTGGGGTAGTCAGCTGTGCCTGGAGAGGGTTTTGTGAAGAATGCTGCTCAGGACTGAGTTTTTCTGGAAGCTGCTAGGACAAGGAAATACTTGAGGGGTTGCTGGTCTGATCCACTGTTGCTTCCAGTGTGCAAGTGGCACTTTGCCTGGGAGCTGCCGTGTCACTGGCTGTGTGTGAGAGGAGCTTTAGGGTGGCTCTTCCACATGGGAAGCTGGGCAGAGCAGGGAGCCAGATCTACAGCTTGGAAATGACCTCTGCTCTTTCTTGCCCATGGGGGTGCCAAGAGAGACCAGGGTTAGCCAAGATGGGCAGTGCTGGGATCTCTGCCTGGCATGGCAGGAGAGGGGCTGGGGCAGGGAAAGGCTGATCCCTGTGCAAACCCTGCAGGCAGGGCAGTGGGAACGCTGCATGAGTAGAGGAGGACAGAAGATGTCACAGTGTGTCCTTTACAGGCACTAAGATCTGTAGCTCTAGGATTTTTTTATGCTCTTTTACCCTTCACCAAAGATTAAGATTAATGGGACTACATTGAAGGGAAAAATTACTTTAAAGAAAAAAAAAAAGAAACATTTTGGTCTATTAGTGATTTATACAATATCTTTGGTATTTTCATAGAGTTGTAGTGGAGATCAAGTGAAGAAATTGTGATTTAGAACTCTTTACTGTTATTTTTTAGTTCCCTGATTTCTAATTTTATTTCCAGACTCTCTGGGAATTCCATGGATAGATTTGACCTTCACAATCTTTTCCTTGGTCAATACAAGAGGACCGAACAGCAATAATAGAGAGTGAGCTGGATTTGGATACAGGGAGCACACTGTAACTCAAAACCATACAGTAGCTATAAAAATATGTTTGTGTTTTGCATATTTTCTCTAGGAAAGTATAGGAAGCAATCTACTACTTAATTGCAAAAAATGATGGATGAACGAGATATTTCCTTGGTTAAATAACTGATCTGCTGCTTTTCTTCTCTTCCAACTCTTGCTTTGATGTCGTTAATGTTTAGTCTAATTCCTGGCTATTTTGCTGCTCATTTATATTCCATGATGCCCTCCAAGCTTAACCAAAATTGGTTGGGGTAGAGGGTGGGAGAAGATGAAGATAAACTGTGTTTAAAATCAGTATTAGATGGGCTGCAGAATGGTAAAGAGCTGTATGTGTTTAATTAACCTTTGCAACCTCTAAGCACAGTTTATGTTAGAAAGCTAAAGAACTTGTGAAAACTGCTGTTTACAGACCTGCAAATTGCTGAATTCTAGATAACCAGTGAGCTGAGCTTTTCTCTCCTCAGTAAGTTATGTATTTTACCAAAATTTCCTTCTGGATCTGTCTGGAGCATGAGTTAAATATTAGCAGCAGCAAATGCTGTTGGCTTCTTTCCCAGTGTTTCTTATTCCCTGTATTCACATGGTAACAGTCATTGCACTTTCTGACCAGAGAGAGCATAAGCAGATGAAATCTAAAGTCAGATCCATGAAAATGCCATTCCTTGTAAAGTCTCCTTGTTTCCAATGTCTACAGCAAATCCAGATACCATGTAATTGTCATTCTTTATGAAGTCAGTTTGTTCATTATAGCAAAACCAGGAACAGACTAATTCATTTGTATGCTTAAAATTCACAGATATGCTGTTTCTGTGCTTAGGGATCTGCTAAACCATGATTTAGACAAAAACTCCAAACCAAACAACAAACCAAAACCCCAACAAAGCAACCAAATCCTCCACACAAATAACTTTGCAAAGCTTTGCTCTGATTTCTGTTTTTAAACCCTTTGCTGAGGACTTTTACCTGAGATGCACATTTCAAAGTTATTTATGTTTTTCTCCAATGAAACCTACTTCACTTTAAAATAGAGGAGTTCACTTTGAATGAAAATCAAAGAAAAAAATAAGGAGGCCTTTATGTGCAGCAAAGGAGGGCAGCATTTTTTATACTCTTATTAAGCTGTCTCTCCTGAGGAGCTTGGCACTGACACAGCCACTCCAGAAAGAGTAAAGAAACTCTTCAAAGTGGGATATGGTAACTTCAATTACAGGACAGGTCAGCTCCTAAGAATACTGAGGGGAATGATGGATCTCTTCAACTTCCTGCTTAATGGATTCTGCAGTATGTAATCTTTCTTTCTTTGAAATTTTTGTGTAGCTTTGGATTTCTTTTTTTTAGTCAAAATTAACTTCAGAGTTGAAGAGCTGCTGCTGTCCCTGCATACTCTTCCATTGTGGCTTTTCAATTAGTTGAAAGGGAGGGGAAAAAAAGGAAAGTAATGGAAAACAGAAGGAAAAATTAATTATTTCACAACAACCTGCACTTCAGTAAAGAAGTGGAGAGTGCTGTCCTCATCTCACCCTGTTGTAGCTTTTCTACTCTGAAGAAAATATTAATTCTGGAACAAGGTCTTTAGGTATTCCCTTTTCCTTATTCCCTTTAGCCTCCTCTACAAATCCTTTTTCTTGAAACTCAGGGTATTATATACCTCTTTGAAAACACTGATGTGATGAAGTAGTACAAATGCTTGGCAGGAGGGACATACCTTATTTTTATTTTAGAGAGATTTTTATTTCCTGTTCCTTGTTAAATTAAAACAAATGGGAGGAAGTTTTCACTACTCCAACTCACTTCACACTTTATAAACTATTGCTTCTTGGTCTAAAATGGCACTGAAACAAGGAGAAGTCACCTGTCTCTAAATTAGGTTTTATACTGATGGAGGTGATGTATATTGCTCCTTGTAGAAAGGGATGGCAAAATTTTTTCCCTACTTCAACACATCTCAGACTGGCTCTGCAGGTCTTGCTCTGAAGTGTGGTTTTGGGTTTTTGATTTGGCTTTTCTTCCCCTAAGAATGGTAACCTGTTCTCTTCCAGCTTGAAGCCATTCCCCCTTCTGTCCTATCACTACATGCTCTTGTAAGAAGTTTCCCTCTGTCTCTTCTGTGAGCTCCCTTCAGGTACTGGATGGCCATAATTAGGTCACCCCAAAACCTTCTCTTGAGAAAAAATAACAGATTAGTGTTTTCTTCTGCTCTGCACATCCAACAGGGAAATTC
The DNA here is from genome assembly GCA_013397555.1 of Urocynchramus pylzowi. NCBI lineage: Eukaryota > Metazoa > Chordata > Aves > Passeriformes > Fringillidae > Urocynchramus > Urocynchramus pylzowi. Next base: position 1,839,679 of record VZRH01002850.1, on the reverse strand, counting down.
TTACCACAGCAGAAGTGGAGCACAAGTTCCATTTTGAATAGAATCACAGAGTCATTAAGTTTGGAAAAGACCTCCAAGATCATGGAGTCCAGCCTTTAATAGTGCTGTGCCAGCCTCCCCACTCTAGGTGGTGCTTAGATATTATCATGGGCAGGTTGGAAGTTCTTCAGTGAAGTGGAATGCACAATTTGAATTATGTAATGGTGACTTTCTGACATTTTCACAGGGTGTCTCCCTTCTCTCCTCAAATAGACAAGAAGTCAACAAATTCCTACCAAAAATGCTCACCGTGCAGGTAGAACTGCATGAGGGTTTGAAGGCATGGTTGAGTCAGCCCAAGGGACTTGTGTTATTCCACAGTAATCCTTGGAGCACCTTGTGAACTAACCATGCATTGGGTTAATTCACCAAATAATAGTGTAGTAGGGGTGGTGCTATTTTTCTTTCAGAAATCTGATGCTCAACAGAAGCTGTGCAGAGGTTCCAGTGTGAGATCTGTGTTACTCAGGAGAGGGTTAAATCATGTTGGACTGGCTGTTTTGCTAGTGTGGCTGCTAATTAAAATGCTAATTTATCTAATGTAAGTGCTTTCAGTTCTTCTGGTGGTGTTCTCCCACACTGGATACATACATGTTCCTCAGTGTGTTATGTATGTACCAGCTGTTTTTAAGTGATGAAGGAAACAAGTTCAGAGCAACTCACTGCACTAGGGATGTGGTCTCTTTTTAATGAACATTTTTTTATTATTTGTCAGTAAGGTGGGCAGGAGTTCAAAAGGTGACTGCAGTCTCAGCTGAACCTCTGAATAAAAGCTCCTAAGTACCAGGAAAAATATTGGATGAGGTTTCTTTGATATATTCTTTCTTACTGAAGAGAATACTTTAAAAGTGAGAAGGAAAGAAAAAAGGTTTGTAGTGCTTAAAAATTTCTTCTTAATCTTGCCCTCACTTTTTTGGAGACTTAAAACCTGATCTGAGACGTAATCCAGAAGAACACATCGGAAGGATTTGTTCAAAAGCATAAAGTGTGTTGACATCAGCAAACTCTTATTATGGCTGTTCTCTATACTGAAGCCTCGTTCTAATCTCCTGGCAGCATTCAGGCCCAGTGTTTCCATTTTGATTGAATTAATTAGTGGAGTTTAGATGACTCTTCGAATCTGAAATTGTCAGAATTTTATAGCAGGGTGTTTTTGAAGGCTATTTTTGCCCTAAGCTAATAGCAAGCAGGACATCTGACTGCATTTCTGTATTGTTTAAATTGAAAATACATGGCCCATTTGAAAGCAGAGAAAATGGTAAACGAGAGCTATATTTATGTACTTATCTTGCCTTTAAAGTTAATCTCCTGTTACTAGTCTTGAGCCTTTCAGGTTGCCATAGAAACTGCCACAGCCTCCAACTGTGCTTCTCCCAAGACTTAATTGCATTCTGAGTTTCATGTGCTCTCTATTAACTACAGCACTGGCAGACACAGGCACGCTACAGAATGAGTTGAATTAATGGTTCAATATGATGTATGCATTTTTTAATACTATGTTTCCATATCCCTTTTCAAGTTTTTCTTCACCAGCTGGTTGAATTCTTCTGTAACACATAGTGATACCTCAGGGATGGATTCTCTCTGCTGCCACTATATTTGATGTTTTCAAGTCTTTGATGCTATCAAAGTAGCTGCAAGAGTCATTAGTTTTAAGGACTTGGGTTTTTTTTTCCCCCTTGGAGAAGTCAGATTACTCCTGAACTACCTTATCTCTGCTGAGGTTTTTGTGAGTCTTCTTCACCTCTGAAGGCAGCACTGAAGTGCTTACCTGCTGTCTCAGTAGCTCTGGTAAGCTTTTGCTGACTCAGTGCTCTTTTACAACATGATTTTAGCTTGATCAGTGTGGGTCAAAGGCTGTTGTTCAGCCAGGCCTGTTTTTAGGTGGGGAATATTAATTCATTAAAATAGGAAAGGAGTATGTCTGTATGCAAGGTTTGATAAGGCTTTTCTGGGAATTATTTATTATGTCCCTGATGAAGTTTCTTATCAGAACTGGACTGATAATGTGTCTCATTCAACCAGCAGAACAAAATCCCAGAGATTTGGTTTCCCACTTGGCTCTCGGCACAATGATGCTGTCAGTGCAAATACACAGCTCTACAGATGCCATTCTGCTTTCAGTGAGGGTGAACTCATGGAACCAGTGGTTAATATCACTTTGTGCTCATTTAACTCCAGAACTTCATAACTGAAAAAGCAATTCCCACTGTTCTTGTCATGTGCAAAAAGAGGAGAGAAAATGCATCCCTCTGTTAAGCCCTGTGCCTCAGCTCTGCTTTGCTTGGTGGATAAGAGATGGGGAATAGGACAGACACCCCGTGCACTGTTGCTCTTGGACCCAGGCTATTTCTGTACTTGTATTAATGCAGGCTCAGAGACGTGCTTTTATCATCAATAGAAAACACCCCACAAATGGGGAAAGAACAAAGGCAGTGATGCTGAGAAACAGGGTGAGGTGAGGATTTCCCCAACATGTCACTTCATGCATGTCAATTATGCTTTTAGACACTGGTGGGAAGGCAGCTCAAATATATCCATTGTAACTTTTAAATGTTTCAAATATCCTTTAAAATATCACACCTTTGCTTACATTTTTCCCTGTGGTTCATGTTGTTTACTCTTTTTGTAATTCTCCATGTGTGCTACTTTTCTTGAATTACATATTGGTGGTCCCCTATAAAAATCTTTGTAATTAGGTCAAGTAAGCAAGGCAGCTTGTCTGGCCTCAGCCTTACTATCAATATTTTTCTGTGAATTTGTCTGCTAGTTTTAGCTTTTTCAGCCAGAAAAAGGAATTGGGAAATGATGAAATTATGACAATATTGTCAGGATAAATCTGAAAGAGTGAAGACAATTTTCTAGCACTTCCCTCCCCCCCTCCCCCGACATTCTCTTTGTTTTTTTCCCCAGATTCCTTTTTTTTCATTAACTACCTACTTTACACTTATTGCCACAACACAGTGCACATTCTGTCTTAGAACTTAAATCTCTTCCAACCCATCTCAGCTTTCCTTTTTCTGTGCTCTGTGAGCCTGCACATTGAAGAGAGCTGGGTTTCTCTGCCAGCTTTGCTCACGTTACATTTCCCTGATTGCCCTACAGAATGCCAACCTATATCCTCAAAATCTGTGTGTGCTGGAGATCTTCCTCAAACATTCTAAAAGCACATGCTTTGGGATGGAATTCATTTGGATTTGAATAGAAAATAAGTATTGTTTGTTGGCTTCTTGTCATTCTTGAGAAGCCAAAGAGCTGCCATGTCTCCAAGTTGTCTGTCTCCATGAGCTCTTTCCAGCAGTACAGCACTTTCTTTGGAGAAAGCTCTGCTTGCACTGTCTCTGCAGGAATTCAGAACAAAGACCTTCCCCACCAGCTGGACAGCCCAATGTGTGAGCATGTGGAAGTCTTGACACCAATTATATGCAGCTCCCAGCAATCTCAAAAGAGAGGAAAGATTCATTAGAAGTCTGGGATGTGCCAATGGCAGTTTATTTTACCCCCCTGTGGAGTGTATTGCAAAAGCTTTTTCACACAAGCCGTAATTTCTTCTGATTTCTGTAGTTTATATTAATTTTAAGGTGTTCCCACAGTGAATTCCTAGCTGCTAGGCTTTTCTATGGGCAGATGGCCTCTTTGGAGTACAGGTGGCTGGATGTTTAGGGTATCCCTGGGGCCACATCAGCTCATGCTGTTCTGGTTGGGGATTGCAGTGCTTTGCTGCAGAGAGTCACTCATTGTGCTTTGCTTCTCCTGCCTTGCCAAACTTGTCCTCAGGTACCTATTGTTCATCCTTCCTTCCCTTCCACATCCTGTGGGAGAAAACTGACTCACACCTGGCTCTGTACATCACCCACAGGTGAGCAAAGAGTAGGATGCTGCTTTGTCCCAGCCTCTGTGCTCCTCTTGGTCAGACGAGGCGTGGTGCAGCCCCGGGATGTTTGGGTTGGAAGCCTGGCTGTTCCTGGGAGCAGGACAAGGAGCAGGGCAAGCTGCTGGCAGAGGTCAGGGAGACAGATTTGAGCCAGGCTGCTGGGTGGACAGGGGAAGGATTAAACCTCGTAACTGACTTGTTACTTTGAGTTCAGCTCCTAACCTTGCTCCTCAGTGTAAGAAAGGGTGGAGTCAAATTTGAGTTTTGACTAAGGAGGAGCACTGCTGAAGAGGTTCCTGCATATCTCAGGCAAATATTCCCACTGGAACATGGAGAAGCACTGGGAAGGGGAAGCACAGGTTTATTCATTAGTTCTCTTGAGTTCCTATCACTTTATTTTTTGTTTACTGCACTAAATACAGATTTCCTCTAACACATACTGAGCAAGATGGAAGGTGACACTGGGTAGTTCTGTGGGGCTAAACATCTAAAATTCTTGAAATCTAGGCCTACTGCTTACTTCCAGTGTGATTTACGTCTCTCTACTTCTCATTTGTGCCTCCAGAATCAATCCCCAGTGAAAGTTCTGTTTTCTGTTTTAACCCTGCTCACCTTGGTGGCCACTTAGCACAAGGTTTCACCTACGAGTCAGCTGAATGGGTCATTTTGTGTGTCCTTGCATGGCAGGCAGTGGAAACGTGCATGGGCTCTATTAATATCTGTTCTTACATAAACAGAACCAATTTTATTCATTTCTGCGGCTAATGAAGCACTGTGGGAACAAGACAGTCAAAAGCTTGGGAATTACTCTACAAGGAAGAATTTCAGTGCTTCTTGGCAAAAGCTGACTATGCTCAAGGCTTTCTTGGTAGGAGCCAACAGTGACAAGGTCTTATTCTGAACAGGAGTCTAAATAAACAGAATTTTTCTGCCTTTTCTGAAAGCTCACACACAGAAAGCCCAAAGTTTATTTCAAAGAAGGCTGAATTTTCATCTAGTTACAGCCAGATACTTAATTCTGGGGAGGGGCTCTAAAGAGGAAAGAGGAGTTGGAGTCCCAAATGGAGGTTTATGGAAAATTATCTTTTCTTTATTTACTTTGAAATACTTACAGGCTGGAAATATGTTTTTTTCTCAGTTCTCTGTTTGTTGATTTTCTTAACGTAGAAAGACAAAACTGAAAGTCATATGATGACTTACTTAGAAATAATTGGATTACTAGCATCAGTTACTATCAAAGTTTTATTAAAATAGCTACAGAGGCAGCTGAATTGTTGTGGATGATCATATATAAAGTGCCTTTTTGGAGGGTGATGGAGAGTATAATAGAAGCATTAGCTGGCATTAGATTTACAAAGTCCTAATTTCTAAATGCTTTTAATTTTTTTTATTTTTTATTTTTTAACATGTATATTGAATTTAAATGTTAAATTCAAACTTGTGTCAGGAAGGTCAGCATCTGCAATGCTGTGTCATGTGCAGGTGAGCCCACAGCCTCACCTGTCTGTCTGTCTGTCTGGCACTTCCCTGGTGCACACAGGTGCAGCAAGGTGGGGAGCTCTCTTTGCCAGTGGTTTCCTAGCTGGGCTGAGCACTGATAGCTCTGTGAATGTGCCATCAGCACCAGAGACTCTGCCTGCTAAGCTGGAACCAGCACAAATTCCATTTGATGCCGGTGCTGTGTCTCAAGGGGTGCTACTTCAAAGGTGTCTTTGGTTTCCAGAGACTGCCTCTGGCTGGATAATATTTCAGTATAGAGATAACATCGTCAGAGATAAGAATAAGGAAATGATGAATGATCCTGTTTATTCTTGGGTTATTGCTGTTTGTTTTCCCTGGGCTGGAAGACACAGTTAAGAGGAATTTCAGAATGAAATCTTGCATACTAAATCTGCTGCAGAGCTGGCAGGAACTGATACAAGAGAGGGCAGAGCTCTGCCTTAAATCCTTCTCTTTTGTGCATTTTTCTCTCCCTTCCTTGGTGAAATCCTGTCTTCAGCCACCTCTATCTTTCTGTTTTAATAACATGCTGCGGTAGGAATCTCAGACTGATGGGGAAAATGTGACCCAGTGTATCTGCAGTGCAGAAAAAGCAGGAGTCTCTTTCCCTTGGCCTGTTTTCCATTTGCCACTTCCCAGTATGTCTTTATATCATCAGTGGAAATATCAGTAGGAAACCAAGCAATCACTACTGAATGCACTGATCTGCACAATTAGCCTTCAAATAAATCAGGATAGCTGCTCAATCGTTTACATTCAGTGCACATGGCAAAAGCTGAGGTGTAACAAGGCCATTTGATGAGACCTGCACACAAAAGCAATAGTAAAGAAGACACCAATCTGCAGAATAAAACTGAAAAAATTCATACCATATGTTCAGCACCAGTGAGAAAAATGAGCCATTTAATCCCCAGTCCAAAAGTAAGTTTATAACTCTCTTTATGAACTTATTTTTCTGGATCCAAACATAATAAAATGCAACCCATAATTTGTTAACTGCTCACAATTGCACCTGACCGCATGAAAAATATTTCTGAGGTCTTGCAAGAGCCTGTAAGAATCAGAGAAGGACCAAAAAAGCACAAAGAAAATCACAATAATAAAACAATTAAAAGGCAATAACTTTTAAAATAATTGAGGAAGTATTTAAATTAAGAAATAATCTCGATTCCCATTTCCTGGGAATGTGCACTGTGCAAGGAAATAGAAGGTAATTATGCTAAGAAGACCTGTGGTAAAATCTTTAATTATAATCATTCAGAGAGAAGTTAATTAAAAGCACATCTTTAATGTAGCAGAATGGTTTTCCCCACGTGCCACCATTTGGGACTGACTCTCTTCTGCCCTCTCTGTTATTTAACTTAAATAGTTACAAATAGCTGTGAATGCAGTTCTAATTTTCTCTTATCTGCTGAACAATGGCTTGTGCAGAAGGCTGTAGCCTTTTCTTTCAGCAGGAAAAGAAATAGCCCCTCTCAATCCTTATTGCTGTGTAAAGAACTTACAGGAGTAACTGCAAAATTTGAATTTACAAGTTTCCTGGGAGCTGGCCTTAGCCATGCTCCCTTTTTGCTCCTGTTTTCCACCCCCATGTGGATCCCAGGTGTGCTGATGTGCCTGTTGGTGGTCAGTCTGCTGGCACACCTGGCTCCACAAGCTGCTGCTCTGGCACTGCACTCACAGCAGCTGCCACCCTGCCTGAGCTCCTTGGGGTGAGATGTTTGGCCTGGAAATAATGTAAGGAAATAGCAAGTGGGCATGAAGGTGTAAACACAGCTGTGCAGATGAAGTCTGGTGGTGAAGGTGGTTTTCAAGTGCCCAGCAGGTTAACACTGCTCTTCTTTAAAGGGGGAACTTTGGTAGCAGTGCCTACCTGCATGGAGAGCGATGTCAGGCTCCCACAGCCTTTTGGAAATTAAGCACAGATTATGAAGGACAGCAGAGAGGATTTTCTCCAGATTTTTTTTTTTTTTCAGAAGTGGTTTAAGAGTTTCTCAAAAGGTGGGGATGCTGACAGACAGTGCAATACCTTGAAAAAATCTGTGGGGTAGGAATGTACTCCCTGTCCAGACTCTTTTCTGCATGACGTGTCCATGCCCAAATACTTGGCATTTATGTTTTGGTGTTTGGTGGTTTTTGATTTTTAAGCAATGAAATTTGTTTCCAAAGCATTTCTGTATCTCTTTCCCAAACTAGGCTGCACTAAATTATTGCTAATGGGGAAACTGTTTCATTTAGCTACAGGCTTCCCAAATTAGACTTTAGCTTATGGTGTCCAAAACCAAATCAGCCCTTCCACTGTTGCAGTGTTCCATGTTTCTGGCTCACAAACCCAAACCAGTAGTGAAATGCATCCTCTTTCTGTCCCTTGCTCCCAAAAAGTCAGTGCTAATGAGCACAATAAGACAAATCAATTCTGAAGCTTCTAGGTGAGACATTAGGAAGAACTTTTGTGAAAAGAGATTGACTGAAAGAGAAGGATTAGAACTCCTGAGTCTTCAAAATGTTTGTCTGTCTGGCAGGCAGTGTGCCAAAGCAATTGTGTGCTCTGAGGCCACGTGTCAGCTGCAATTTGAGGGAGGTGGGAAGCTGACTTTGAGGCTGGCTCGAGCAGTAACTGAACAGGACAAACACTTCCACCCTGCCCAGGTTTTATTTTCAAGCTATTGTGCAGTAGGCACTTGAAAGCTGCTCACTAGAAGTCTGTGAAGAGCTGGAGGTGCTGGGATGATGCAACCAATTGATTTTATTGGGCAAAGCAAACCCTCTGAAGGTGCTTTCTGGGCACCAGAGGGAAGTGGCATCGCAGGGCTCTGTGTGGCAGCTCTGAGTTGGGGCAGGGAGGCAGGAGCCAGGCCAGAGCAGTGAGGTAACATATCCAAACTGAGGTTTTAATGTGCAGCAAACAACAGAACAAGTAAGAAATTGAAAAATTACTATAGACACATTTATTCAGGGTAATTGGAAAGCTTTTTTTAGGAGTTTAGTTTGTATTACCCAGCTCAGTGCACAGAAATGCTGAGTTCGTAGTCGTATCTGTTTCAAGAGTTGATAACACAGTGAGTGATTGCCTGGTTTTTATCAGCTCTCTGGGTGAAATTTTTCAAGTTAAAAGTAGTTGTTTCTGTTAAAATAATGAACATTTAAACATTTAGGCATATGGGAGTTTTTACTAAGTGTCCACAAAATTAAAAATAACAATATGTCATTAAATTTTTGTCAACTGAGGTAACCTCAGGCTGCTGGTAATTTCTGTTCTAGGAAAGCTGGGCTAATGTGTTCTGGCCATAGAATGAAGGAGAAAGCCCAGTCAAAACCTAACGTTCCTGCCTCTACTAATTTTTAATATTCTGTACAAAAGATCCATTAATAAATTCTGATATTAAAGAATTAACTAATTGTCATAGTGAATACTTAAATATCTTTCATTTCAAGATATGTTTGTACTAATCTGTTTCTATCATAGGGTTTTTCTTTGGTAAAATTATGTTTTTCAGCATTAAATATATTTATTAAGGATAAAATAATGAATATCTCTGCTCCAAATCTCCTAGGTTCTGTTTAGAAGGTGAGCTCTCAACAGCAAATAGCACACTAATTTTTCATTCTTCTTAAAACAGAGATAAAATATTTCAGTTGAGTAGTAGAGGTATAGGTTACGTTTGTGAGATATGCCTCACTTTCTTTCATGCTAAAACAATTCAGCTCAAAACTTCTTGCTGGTTCCCCAGCAAGGTATTTATTACCATTGTAAATTTATTTAGTACCTTCTTGATGTTACATGACCTCAGAACATTAAATGACTTATATTTCATATTAAATGAAATTTAATTTTAAAAATTACATTTTTAAAAAGTACTAGCTTATCTTGAAATACTCTTGCCACTGAAGAGGATGATTTTGGGGCTACAAGCTGGTGTTTTTGTAGAATTAGATGCTGTAAAAAAAGGTACCCTCAATGCACTGTGCTGATTGAAATTATCTTTTTGCATCGCAGTTTTTCACTTAGAACAGTACTGTCAAACAAATGGCTTTTCTTCAGCACATTTTACCCTCCATCAAAGACAAGTTTGGTCAAATGCAATATGCAACAAAAAGTCAAAAAGTTTAGACCCAAAGCTGAACTTTAAAATGGAAAGGAGAGAAAAAAACCCACTGTGTTTTTGTGTCTTTATCAGATACAAAATGTTTATTTTCTAGATGTGTTCTTTTCTGTGGCTCCAGATTCCTTGGCTGCAAGGGATGTATTTTAAATTTTGAGCGAATTGTTAATTACAGCAATTTCTTATGCTAACTGCAAAGATCCCTGGAGAAATCTCAGTTCTTCTGCAGAAACCCATGTGAGATTAAAACCCAGTGATGTGTGTTTAGGGTGCAGTGATGGTGTGTGTGCTGTGTGTTCATAGCAGTGCCACTTCACAGAGAGTTTATTTTCATTGTTAGTGTTGTAAAGTTCAGGAAGAAAACAGTGCCTTTTGTCAAAAAGGTTCCAGTGAAGACCATGCAGTTATTAAAAGCTGATCTTTCTAGAGGGAATTCGAACAAAAATAATGCTGACTCTCTAACCTAGGGGAACTGCAGACACTCAGGGGAAAGGGGAGGCCTAGCATAAGTCCTAGATGTTTAACAAAATTTTGGAGCACATCCAGAATAAAATAAAGCAGCTGGGTGGGGTGGGATGGGATAAAATGCACTCACTCACTGGAATTTGCAGGGGACATTCCCTGGTTTATGATTTTGGAATAATCCAAGACAGAAGAGTCCTCAGGAATTCCTGAGGAGGAGTTTTCCTTGCCCCAGAGTATCTGCAGTGCTCAGAGAGTAGTATTGGCTGGTAAATCCAGCACACTGTGGTGCTGGAAAGGGAGAAGTAGTACTTTTGGGTGACAGGATATAAAAAATTGCAATCTCTTATTTACAGTCAGGAAACATATAGTGAAACTGGGATTTATGTGCATGTATTAGGGTAGGAAAGCAAAGAAAGAAGATGAAGAGACTTGGTGTTCCAGGTGGGCATTCTCACATGCCAGCCCATTGATCTGAGAGCTCTTGAGCTCATTATCTTCCTTTTCAGCTGAGTATAATCAGCATTAGGCTTGTAAGTGAAGGGAAATTCTGTAGTTCAGCACTGTGCATGAAATTCCATTTGGCAGGCACTGAGTGCTTTGTGTGTGTGTAAGATTTGGGTCTTGCTGTATTTAACAAGGCAGTTCAGTGCTTGCCAGCCTGCTTAGTATACTGAAGCTCTTGGAATTAGGCATTTGCCTGTTTCCCTGACTTGGGACTAAACCAGAAGTCTTGCATTTCCATGATAATTATTCTAATTCTCCAGATGGCTTGATCAAGGTTGTTTGATCAAGGTTACTTGATCACTTTTTGTGCATGACAAGCTCCTCCTGAGCAGCTCTGAGTGGATAAGGCTTTTTCACTGCTCCGTGATAACCACACGGCAGATGTAATTACAAGAACACTTTTGTGTCTATACTTCAACCTGATGAATATTTGGAGTTTTCTATTTTTCTAGCAGAGTCAAGAAAAATCACAAGGAACAAAAGGATAAAAAGTGAAAAGGGTATCGAAACTAGAACAGATTTTCCATTTTACATGGTTTACTGTCTGGGGTTCAGATAACACAAGCTCTCATTCAAAACTCTATTATCTCTGAAATTTACAATAACATTACTGAGGTCCTTCAAAGGGAAAACGTAGCTTAATCTTAAATGACAAAATATCCAGTTGGTTTGGAGAGAGACTTTTTAATATGCTGTCCATTAGGCTACTTTGGTGTTTCTTATAGATGTCTCCTGTACTCAACTACAAGCTCTTGGTGTGTTATATTTGTATCTTCCATTTGCCAAAATATTTACCAATTACATGGTTATCACAGCTCTTATATTGTGTACACTTGTGGGTACTCGGAGCAGAAGGGAATTTAATACATGGAATGTATGATATTTTTGATGCCCTCTGCCCCTTGGGATGCCTGTAAGTGACTGCTTGACCTTTTCTGTGACCTCTGACCACATGGGTGACCTTTGAGCTCTGGGTGACTATAGCCAACAGGGTGACCCCTGGACCAGGGAATGATTGGTGTCTGACTCCAAGGCTTTGGAATGGTGAACACTCACCTTATTAAAACTATGCTATATTACATTACAACTATATTAAAGAGATACCAAAAGAATACTTACACTATACTATAGCATACTTACTACTAACTTACTTACTGAAAAACTTGTGACTGTCTGCAGACCGACAGTCCACACAGCTTGGACCTGGTAGGCTAATTAACATAAACAATGTCCACCAGAATCCAAATAGCAACTAACTTCAGGTAAATCACCTTCCCAACATATTCCACATGTGCAAAACACCAGGAACAGCATGCAGACATAAAAATTGTTTTCCCTCTGTGCTTCTTCAGGAAAAAACCTCGGAGAGAGAATTATGTCTCTCTCTGTTCAGACAGTGTGAATGCAACAGATGACCTCTGAACTTTTGGCAACATTTTGAGCCCATTCTGACCTTTCAGTGACCTTTGATCCTGGAGGACCATTTGTCCTCTTGCAGTGACCTGTGACCCAGGATGACATCAGAACTCTGGGGATGACCTTTGATGCCTGAATGACCTCTAGTATGTTTTCTATTACGATTCTGTTAGCATGTCCAGCTCCTTCCCCAGGGCTGAGGTCTTGACTATAAGAACATTGCAAATGCTTAGAGGAGCCAGAAGTGCTGTTTATCCTCCCAAAAATAGATAAGAAAGTACAAATGAGCAGTGACCAAACTGGTCTGGAATTGAAACCCAGCCTCATACATTCTGTTTCTCTCCTCTCTACACAGGCAAGCAACACAGAAGATGCAGGAGGGGACACACTCACACTGCTAAGGTAGGATGAAAGCATCTTTTGTTTTAACTGCTTCATGGAAACTTTTGATATCTCACAAAAAATTTTTGTAATATACTACTCTAATGTAATCACAGTTGGTTTGTTGGAGATTTGCTGGAGGAACAACCTAAAGAGTGAAATTTCTCTGAGTCTTAATGCTGATATGTATCAGCTATAGACAGGTAAATGCTGGCCACTGTCACCAGCTGACTCCTGAGAAAATGTATTGTTGACTCCTGGGTGGGTTGTTTGTGTGGAGTTTTTTTCTCTGTGTTCCTATAATGTTTTATTTTGCTTATAAATCTCTGTAATCATGGGTCACGTGTTGGTGTGACCTGAGTGGGCAGGAGGAACTGCCTGGTGTCAGGAAGCATTTAATGAATTTGCACTGGTGTGGATTTGCACCAGTTGGTGGAGATGTAATCAGTAAATATATCAATAACTGAAGTCCTTTGCTGTGTTTCTGTCAGAAAGACATGGCTTTTATGAAACTAGCATTTCTCTAAGCAAACAGCATTTTTTTATGCCCCAAAACTAGATTTTCTTGCATCATTTCTCCAGCAGACTTGTCTGACCACAGGGACATAACTTAGCAAAAAAATTCTGAAAGAAATATTTTACCCATAAAACTTAGAACCACAGTAATGTCTTCCAACCCATTTGCATTTTGGAGTAAAAAATACATGGACTAAGCTAATGGCCAAGCCACTGGAAAATCATGGTACATGTTCCAGTCTTTAAGGTACAGTGAGGTTTTTTTCCAGAGACCAAGTTTTTTGAATTCTCCAGTAAAACAGCTGAGGAAAAGATGTTATGGTTCAGAACAATTTCAAGTATTTCCCAGATATTTCATACTCCCAGATGCTGCTGAAGTATCCCACTTAATATTCTGTTTGCTTTGCCAGTAATGCAGCAGATTAATAAACCACATTAGGTAGGAAATAGCTTTTTGAGAGAACTAGGAAAGATAATTCAAGGTTTTAAACAAAGCCATTGAAGCAGAAACAGCCTGGCATTTCCCAAAAGCTAATCAAATACTAGCAGAGCAATGAGGGAGTGTAACACATCATTTGGAAGGCAAAAGTCAAGGGAGAAGATTTTAAAAGATACTTTAAAAAAGCTCTGCTTCCATTTACCAGCAGACTGTACCTCCCAATGTTAAGCCTCTATCACTATAGAAATTACCAAGTCCTGTGGAAACAATAATCTCTTCTGTGAAGGGGGCATCTTCCAAATCACAGTGATTGCTTTGGTGGTGGGGGAGCAGCACATGCTCCTCACTCATTGCTGGATCTGAGGCAGAAATTCTGGGGGTTTGATTTCTACATTTTTGATCAAACTCAAACAACTGGAAATTGTTTTATTCTGGTCACACTGAATTTAAGTTCTTCCTGTCATACTGTAAGCAATGGTCTGGATGTCCATCTAGGTTATAAAACAATTGAATTTCAGTAGCTGCAGTGAGAGGAGAAAAAAAAATGAAAAAAAAAGTGTGTAAATATATTTTATAAATGCTGGAGTGTATCATCAGGCTGTGACTGCTCAGCTTGAACAGTACTGAAGCTAGGGCAATCTTCTCAGGGATTTAAGATCAAATCCCTTCAGATAAAGACTGGAATTAAAGCCAATTTTTCTGTCTTGTATTTGTGCCATATATTTTGAATTAAAAAAAAATGTAATTCTCAAATATTTTTGGAAAATTCTTGTGCTATGGTTTTGCCTTCCTAACTGACATTTCTACAGAACCCTAAGTTCTGTATCCTTGAGACATCTAGATTCAAATTTCTCAGACAGCTTAAGTTCATGGGTGTGCATTCTTCTACAACCAAGGTCTGATGAAGGTCAGCAAAAGGCTTTATTTTTTTCCCCCAGGAACTTCACTTGAATATGCCATTCTTGAAAGCAATGATTTATTGTTTGTTTAAGAAGTATTGTCAAGTGGGCTAGTTGCTGATATGAATTTCCTCACTTGTTTGTATTCATTTCAGCAAAACTAAGTAAATGCTGTTGGTAAATATTCACTCTGCAAGCCCTTAGGCCAGTCAATAAAGCTGTAACCCCACCCATCTGTTACTGTCACTCTGCTGAAGTGACAATGCACAGTAATTTGTTTCTAGCAAAAAAAGGATGAACAAATCACTTGGCCATTTAGTCTGAGGTAGTGTCTTGTCTGAGCATGGACTGGAGCGCTGAGTGAAGTGAGCTGACCTCCAGCAAGCAGGGGCATTATTTACATGGAGCTCTACTGTTGGTCTAAAACAATTATCCAATGCCAAGGTCACTTCTGAAAACAGCTTTTAGATGTGATGGTCTCCCCAGAATATGCACAAAGACCAAAACCCATGAAATCAGTATATAGGACAGAGAGCTGTAGCCTCAGTCTGCTGTGATGGTTAAAAGTATTGCACTCAAGAAGCCTGCTGGGAGTATTGTGAAGCCTCCTGATTCTGAACCAAAATATTGGTATTTGATTGCCATAAAATCACCTTTTCATTAAATCTAAGCACAAGGAATCGCTGCCCAGTTTCTCAGTAAATATTTCAGCAAAGAATGGTGCTCTCAGGAGTACATGGTTGGGAAAGGACAGGAAGTCTATTTTAGCTTTCTCAAATTGATGGCCAGTTCTGAACTGAGAGCAAGGCCAGTTACCACACACCTTCTTTCACATCCCTGACGTGGAATTCTTTGTTGTTTGGAATGCCTTTGTGCTGCTGCTTTTCTAACAAAAGAGTTTCAGAGAAAACAGGATGATGCTTCCCTTTTTCAGTTACTTCAATCATGTGCTTTTATATTCCACAACTGAAACTTGTCCCAGTAATTTAACATTCATCAAATTCCTTTTATCGTGGAAAAGTGAGGACAACTCACTGTAGGTGAGCAAGTTACAGACTTCTGTAACTTTGGTTTTGAGTACCAAGAGCTGTCTTTCATTTACTGTTACACCCTGTTAAAGTAAACCAGTATGATGCCACAAGATCCCTGCCAACTGATTTTCTGTGATGTTTCATAGAGGCTTAACTTCGGGGCATATACCAATCTCTCAGCTTAGGAATCAGATACACAGAAATGTGTTTGATAGATGTCTACAGTGTGCTTAGCAGGCAGTTTTAAGCCCTGTATTGAGTTAGTTATTAAGGGCAAATAAAAGTGTCTGTCTTGAGGGACAGATTATTAGCATATTCAGGAATATTGAAATGCTGCAGGACGTTTTTCTTCTGGAAAAAAAATCAAGGCAGATCCATTGTGCTGGGCTTTGGTTTCTGTTACTGTTTTAATGTAAAAGCTAATTATTAAATTGAATTAGATTTACCTGCTCTGCTGGCTAAATTTGAGGGTATCTGGAGATACACCCCATGTCACTGTAACCAGGGCAGTGTCACCAGGCTGGCTGTTCACTCTGCTAAATGCTGCTGAATCAAGCAGGCTCAAATAGCACTGCTGTTGTTATGGGAAACTGGTCTTTTGTCCTGCCTATTCCAATGCCAGAATAATCATGTTGCCTTTTGGAAAGAGATGTGCAGAGTAACCAGAGTCCTTGGAGTACAAAATATTAGTGATACAAAGCTGACATACCTTGTCGCGGCTATCAAGGATGTTTTGTCAGAAACTGCCTATGGATTAACAAACTGGCAGGTCCACCAAGACAAGTCTGAAATGGATGAAGTGTATTTTGAAGGAAGGGATCATAAGGTTGATGTTTCTCTTCTCTCCTTTGCTTCTTTGCAAAAAATATGCAAAGGTGATGGCAATTTGTAGTGAAGACCAAAGATGGCAAAAAATAACAAGCAACGGCAAATGTGTGATAAAGATTTTCATGCTGTTTTTTCCTTTGATCTGATATTTTGTCTGTTCACACTTTATGTTTTAAACTGCTGGTTTTTTTTTTCTTTTTTTTTTTTTCTGTCTTTAAATTAGGAAGATTCACCAAGGTTTGGAAATCTGTGGTTACACAGTAAGCTTGAGATACTCATGCCTCTTGCAGAACAATGGGACTACTTTTAGGGTTTTGCTTATTTGTTTTATTTTGTTTTTTTCTATTTTTTTGTCATCTCACATACAAAATATAGAAAATTAACAGGCTGGTTTTCAGATTTCCTTGGTAATGAGGCCAATGATGAAGACTTATTAATCAGTAAAAGCTCTTGGCTTTTCATTAGTCTCCCCAAACCACTTTTTACATTTTCTAGGTGAGAATGTTAGAGCAATTCACTGTTTTGTATGTTTGTCCACATGCATACTTGTGTACATGGGATTACCTTGTGTTAGCTGAAGCAATGTAAAATTCTACATGAAGCTTCCTTTCCTTTGGTTTTAAGAGGCTTTTTTTGCTGCTTGATACTAATTTAACCCAAATAAACCTGGTTAAAGGGCAATACATCCATATTATTTTGCTCTAGCTTGACTATATCAGCCTAATATTAGTTCCCCACGGTGTGCCTACACAGCCTTACAACAGAGTGGTGTGAGATGAGGTGTGGCAGCTCATCTCACATCCCTTTAAAATTACTGGGTTGGCTCCCTCACATCCCTTTAAAATTACCTGTTTTCACCACTCTTACTGCTACTCCACTGCTTGCATTGACCTTTTGAAGTTTTGGGGATTTGTTTGCTTGTTTTTGTTGTGTGGTGGTTTTGTTTTTCCTGCAGTGATGTTTGTAACAGGATTTCTTTGTGCTATGCAATCGGGCTGGTCAAGAGAAAGCAAGTGCAGTCATTTTGGGCACTGCCTGTGGGCATGGAGGGATGGATAGATCCAGGCTTAGCAGACACAGTCACATCTTCTCTGACAGATGAATGATTATGGGGAATGTGATCCACTGTCCAGAGCCAGCTCAGCTCTGCTGGATACTGACACAGGGGATGCCACAGGGAATTTTTGAAGTGGTTTAGATGGGGATGCAGACAGAAATTATGGAACTACACTTTCTAAGCAAGCATTGTGCCAAAGATCAAGCTTTCATTTATAAATTTCACTGTTAGAAAGGATAGAAATTAGAAAAAATAAATTAGAAAGGAAAGAACTTTTGAGTATTTTCCAAACAAAAGAGAATAGTTTTCATCCAGTCTAGTAAAATTAAATCCAGTAACAAGTGACATGTGCAAAATCCTTGGAAAGTGTTGCTGGCAGTCATCGTAAATTGTGGCTCAGTGGATTCTTTTCCAGCTTTGAGACTTTGAGAGTAAAACTCCACAGAAGTTTTAGGTTACCAGATTTTAATCTGCAAGTATAATTCTCTGAATATCCCTCATTTTCCCTTAAGAGCAGTCATTAAAATTTGCTAACATCTTACCCTTTCTTCAGAGAGCATGACAGACTGAGGAAATAGCAGTTTTCCAGACTTTATGCCAAAGCAAAGTTTTACCTTAATTGCTGTTAAGCAGTTTGTTTGTCTCACAGCTGTAAAGCAGGTGTCTGTGTCACAGCAGAACACTGCCATGGTAAATCGAATGAGGCAGGCACTAATACATATCCCTGAGAGCTGAAGCTGCTTTGAGGATCATGAGTCAGTCATATCAGGCTGGAGCTGAAGAAGTAGAATTACAGAAACTGTTTTCCTGTTGGTTTCTTATGAAAATAGAAATTACATAACTTAAGAGCTTTGGGTAGTCTATGTAAAAAGTCAGTCTTGTTTACATCAGGGACTATTTTGAGCTAGAAAATTCGTAATTCCTCTGAAGGTTGAGGTTGGGCTTGCTTTGCTTCACACTTAGAGTCTGTCCCTCCTGTCAAAGAGCAAGGTTTCATCACTGGCATAGCTGTGCACCTGCCTAAACCCCTCTGGAATGACAGGGCTGCATCTCTGATCCAGATGGTGACATATCTTGACTGGGAACTGAGTAGAATTACCTTGGGCAGTAGAAACTTTAGGGGTGAAAGATGTACAAAGCACCACAGGGAAACATTGTGTGATGTGGCTGTCCCTCAAGGAGGGCTCTTTCACCCAGCATTTAAGAACCAATCAACACAGTGACCTGAGATATTTGGTGTTCTTGTCATTCTGCAGGATGGGGTGCCAGGCATCACTCATTTCAGGATGCAAGCACAGCCTTTTATACAAAAAGGTAACAAAGAATGGTACAGAAACAGGTGATTTCGTCACTCAGTTTATATAACAAAATTCACAATGTGTACGTGGTGGTCTGGGTCCAGTTCATTATACTATCATTTCCATGCACAAATTCCCCTAGGAGTGTAATTCTTAGCTTTATAATAGTCTAAGCTAACTTGAGATCTTATTTTCAGCCTATCTACTGCCATGAAGTTATTACTTAACCTTATACTCTGTTATAGTTTTGGTTTGAATCTATTTGAACAATTTATTGACAATGAAATTAGGATTTCCAGTAATCTGTTCCTGGGGCTCATCATTACTCTGTTGCTCTGGCACCTTGTTCTCATGGTTTCAAGACCAGCTCACAGTCCCTGTGAACTTTTTGTGGACTTTTTTTAATATCATCTGTGACATCAATATAAACCCAGGGGTTTTCCTACCTGGAGTTAATTGGTAACTCTCATTTGAGTGTTACTTTTGCCATGTGTAGCCGCTGATTGTATTTCTATTCAGAAATATTTTATGGTGGCATGCAACTTGCTATGGTAAAGTTGCATATTCTCTTAGCTCTTGGTGGTTCCTGTGGGATAAAATTCTCTTCCCGAGATACCAGTTATGTTAATGAGGGAAAAACTTCCAGAGAATGGGTTCAAGAGGCATGTTCCCAAGTCAGAGCCCTTGTTGAGGAGAATAGATTTCCAACATGTGTTAAATATACTTTAAATTAGAGACTTGGATTCCTCTGGAACTTCACATACCTTTGAGCCTTTTTTCTTTCTAAATTTTTCTTTCTTTTACTGTTGCTGAATCAAACAAAATCTGCCGGTGGTGTGAGAATTGCTAATTGGGCTTTTCAATTACCATAAAATTTGTCAGTGCTTTATAAATTGTGTTGCTGTTGTGTGCTTTAGTGATAGCGTAATTAAAGCAGATGCAAAATATATAAATAGCCAGCTCTTTCTGCATGTGCCATTCCCCCAGGCTGTGTGTGGAGCAGCCCTTGGCTCCAGGGAACGGGGTCGTTCTCATGTTAATGGCAGCACATTATGCCAGCCTCAGCAACAGCGGGAACTGGGCTCTGCTCTTGGAGCTGCTCCTCAGCTTCAGAGGGAGTTAATGAGCAAATCGTTCTTCACATAGGCAGGGGATGAAAGAAAGCATCTCAAAGCTGATTTTGTTTGCTGCTGAAACAAAGTTAGAGAGCAGAACTCTTCAACTACTTGAATTCATTTTAGCTTTCTACCCTAACTTTAGCATTTTCCATTTTTCATGACTCAGACTGCATGGGAAAGATGGCATGCAAAGATTTTTTCCTAAAATGACAGCTGTCAATATGGACTATTTTAGGTTTTGTTCTTATGGTCAAATATGTTTTTCTTTTACTCTTTGTGTGATTTGTTATTCTGAGCAATATTGAAGAGCTGTGTTGTCCATTGACTTTGTTACTCTCCTGCAGGTACGTCTTTTAAAATGGCCTAGCCTGGGAAATAACAGATAATGAATTTTACAAACTCCTTTCTCAGAAATGGCACTTAAGATCTGTGGTTTTCTTCTAGTGTGACATTAATGCTGTTTGTGGCACAGGAGGACTGTCAAGAGAATTCGAAAATTAGAGATATGAATCATCATGAAAACAGTGATAATGTTATTTTCCATGGCTACTGGTCTGTGATGTAACTCTGGATCAGATCTTGCTTTATTACTGAGAATAGAAATTCAGTCGGATGGGAAAGAAGTTCCCTGATCCTTCTTGATGATTTCTTTGATACCACAAGCCATCTAGCTGTTTAATTCCATTTAATTCTTTTGGAGTAATTTAGTAATTGAGAGCAATGGCAAAAAAACCCAAAAACCTCTCTGCACAGGAGGATGAGAATGCCAGTTATTTACTGCAACAAATTTCAAAACATTTCCAGAGAGGATGAGCACGGCCAGAAAGGTGTTTCTGTTATTTCTCTGAGATTGGTGAAGAGGGGATTATTAGGCCAATAAATTAATTTCCAAGTTTCATGAAATGCTCTCAACCCAGAATTAAAGACAATTTTACAGCATTAGCAATGTAGTGCTGTACAAATATAGAAAGCCTCTGATTTTGCCTTATATTTTATGAAATAATTAATCATTTGCTCTAGTATTTCAACTTCCTGAATCCCCAGTGTATTGGGTTGAAATGCTGTCCGTTTTGCTTTGGCTTTATTGTGATCTGAAGATTGAATTGTGGTTAACTCCAATAAAGTAATTCAATTAAGTTTTTGACTCTTTATGAAGTAATGAAATAATTTTGGTGGCTAACAAAAATAATATTTGGCATTGCTTTTCACTGTATTACAGTACTGGACATTTGTGATAAAACGTTTCTGAGGGTAATTAAAAGGATGAAGTCTAAAAGCTTTTGGTGTGACCAATGGGAATTGCTGTGGAGGCCCTTTCTAATTAACAGGGCAACATTTTGCTTTTACTACTCAGCTGGTTTGATGGCAAAGTTTTTATTCTGCAGAGAAGGCTCAAAAAATTTTTGTTACTAAGAAAATGTCTCAATAACCTCCCCTCACATGCCACAGGCTCTTGCCTGGATAGAATGAGGGAAAGCACTGGTAAAAGCCCAGATTCCTGGTGAAGAAGAAGGAATTCTTTCTTTCCATTTGACTTGTGCATGGAATATTTTAAGTGTTTTAATATTTATGGTTAAATGTGTTTTGAATTTTATGTCGTCTATAATTCTGAGAAACAGCTGTGAAACTTTTCTTCCATATGGCCAGTACCATAAATTAATTAGAAACTGTGCCCTTAAATATGATGCATTTTTGCATCATATACATTGCATGTATTTTTCTTCCAAGTAACACAGCAATATAGAAAAATAAGAGTATCTCTCAAAACTGGTGATTATTTACTTTCCATTTCCTATATAAGGGGTTCATAAGGAATAACTTAAAAAAACCCCAAAAACAAACCCAAAACTTCACACTGCTACTACTTCATACTATAACTGCTGTAAAAGTGAACTTTCTGAATTTCTGTTTTGGTTTTATCTTAATATGTTGAAATGGATATGTCAGCAGGGGCATTTTTCTTCCTAGATTCGAAGTTCAGTAGTTTTCCAGACAAATAGCATATTCCTGGGTTGTTGGAAAATTCATGCTGAGCTATTTCACATTGGCTAACTTTGCATGTCACCTCTGATATTTCTGTTGGCTGGCAAAAAAATGGCTTTTATTTGCAATTTCTATTTTCTATTCTATTATTTCTACTTCTTTTGACTCTTTCTTTGCAAAGGACTTAATCTAGTGGGCTGAAATTGGGAGACTTTAAATATTAAAAGGAAAAGACAACGGTTACATTGAATGCAGGCAAACATCCAATCATGCTGCTAAGGTGTTTAAAATCAATGGTGATACATAACTTGTTTGATGATTTTGAGAAATATTTTAATCTCTGAGAAGACTGATAAGTGGATAATTTATTCTTTTGTGAGCACAAATGAACAAATGCATTTTGTATTTTTTATCTTGGCAGTTCTATGAAGCAGAAAATACATGATTGCAACCTTGTTGGGGTTCAGATTCAGTGTGGAAAATCCTAAGGTGTCTTCAGAGAAAGTTCTGAAAAGTTTGCTATTTATGCTTCTCACTTGGTTGTTCTGGAGACTGTAATAAAGTGGTCACAGGAAAGACAATATCCTCACTGAAATTCAGAGAATAGGTTTATTTTTGCTGACTTATGACTATATATTCCTTCTCTACAAAATAAAATCTGAGAAAAAGTTTTAGTTAAGCCCTTACAATAGTCAGCTTTCAACCTTTACCATTTGTAGGTTAAAAATGTAATTTAGTGACAGAGAACCTTATTAGAAGTGTGTGCTGCAGATGTTTTCTCATGGATAAGTCTTTCCAGTAAAATCCTCAATGTACCAAAATACTGGTTTTTTAAATGCTCCTCCCTTAAAAAAATCAAATCAATGACCCTTTCACCAGCTGTCCTGAAGAGAATTAAATTGACAGAAGCTTTCAGAGCAGTAGCCAGAATGCCTTTCTCTCTCCCAGTCATGTTTTGAATTCTGTATATTGCATTTCTTCTTAATTTTAAGTTTACTACTTTTTTTCAAAATTAGAATTTTGTATAAAAAGTGCTTCCATTTTTCTCAGCTGTTCAAACAACTGCATCCCTTCATAGTCCATATCCTCCTGTTGGAATGGTCTGTGTCATGGTTTCTAGTTTTTCTTGTGGGTTTCATTTTAAAGGATTTGTTCATATGAGCAAGGACTGCCCCGAAAGGTGGTAACCGATTTTTAAAGAAGCTGTATATAATTAAAATGGTAAATAGGAAAATTTGCTGCAATGTCATTTGAGAATATTTTAAGCCCTCAGTCTGGTCACATCTGAGCGCCTCGGAAGACCACAGAAGATTTTACCAGGCTTGTAAAAGTGTAAAGTGGCTCTGCTGGGAAAGCAGATGGTGCAGGAACACAGTGGGTGGGCTCCTGGATAATATCCACCCAAAGCACAGCCTCAGGTGTCACAGAGCTCCAGGGAACACACAGGGTGGCTTTGCCGTGGAACTGTCGATATTTTTGGGCTGACAGGTAAGGGCTGAGGTTGCACCTTGCTCCTGCCAGGGCTGAGATGAGGTTAAGGAAGGGTTGCAGGAGCCAGAGGTGCATCATCAAACTTATGGGTTCTCAAAGCACACAGGCTCCAGGATGGGAGGAGGTACCTTGTCCTGCAATTTAATATGGGTTGGACACCTTGTTCAGTCTCTCTTCAGTGGAGCTGAAAGGTGTGAGGCAGGCTAATGAAAGTATTATGAAGTGGTCACCAAGGAAATATGAGCTTCTTCACACTTCATTCTCCCTCTTTGAACTAGATTCATCTGTCCATTTCAGTCTTTTTCCAAGGAGTTTGCTCAGATTGATGACAAAAACTTCATTTTAAAATGCACCTTAAAGCAGCAAGGCATTTTCTTTTGTTTATAGAGTGTGTCCATGACTTGATTTACAGGAGATTTTTGTTCTAAATGTTTCTGTTCTATGTGTCTACTTGTCTACTGCAGTCTGGTAACTGGAAATGCTGTGAAATGTAAGGAAAATGACAGTTAAGGATTAGTGCAGCTGTAGAGACTCACATAAGTTATAAAAATTAAGTTAGGAGCTGCTTAAACACTGGAAAAAGGAGCCCATGCTGAGCTCTGGCCTCACTACAGCAACGTAAGAAGTGCCTGTAGTTGTGTTAACCAGTTTAAAATTAACTTTATCTACCCACTGTATTAGAGTTGCAGCACTGACCACAGCAGGTGTGGTTGCAAGTTTCCAGGAGATGTATGTTAGAAATCCTTGGAAATAGCCCAAATTATAAACCCTTATGGGTTATTTGCGTTATTCTGTAAAAATTGTCTTCTTTTGTCAGACTACAAATATTTTCATATTAATTGAGTGAAAAGTCAAACATGTACCAGTAACATAATTTTCTCTGCTTCACAATGCTTATGTTAGATTTGAAAGCAGCACTCTGAAAACATTTCAGAGGGTGGTAAGCTTTTCTTGGGAAAGCTAATTACCTATATGTTGTTTATTTTATTAGCAGTAGTCTCTCTCAGTTCAATTTCAATTTGGCTGAACTATATTAGCTTGTTATAGCCTGGACATGAGACTGAGATATTCATGTTTATCTGAAAGTGAGTACTCACATAAATATCCATACCTAGATCACCATATTTTTATGAGAAGGTTGCCATTTTTGCTTAATTTTAGAGTGGACATTTGATGCTTAGGCTGTTCTTTGTCATCTGAAATGCTTCTGGAATACCCCAAGTGTCCATCTTACCTGCCTGGTCAGCACAGGCACCTGAGTTGGTCACTGTTGGTTTTCTCTCTCTGTCCATCAAATAAGAATGTTCAGGGGAATTTAAATTTCCCATGAGGAGATGGCATTTTTGTTGCTTAATAGCCAGATATTTCAAAATTCTATTTAATCTTTATTTTTGACTGCACAGGAGCTCTGGGCTCTTCCTAAAGTCTCCCTTTCATATCCTGACATAGATCACAAGGATAGATTTATCCATCTATGTCTATCTTGGACTTCTTGTTTTGGGTGTTCTTGATGTCATTATATCTTGCTGGTCAGGACAAAAATAGTTTTTTTTGTCAGAGAGATTCTTTCTCATGCTCCTGCTGACTAGGAAGGAACAGTTTTATTGGGGAGAGAGAGGGTTTCACTGTCTTTTTTGTCTAATTTGAGAGATGACATTGACATTTCTGAGCAATGATCAGTTCTGGCATTTGTTATGCTACTGTTTCTTATGTTAAATATTGGCATTTAAACATATGTCAATACCTTCGGTTTATTTGGAGCTTTGTGTTTATTAAGATGGAGATAATATTTCAGCTTTTAGTGAAGCCTTAAAAATTGTTTACATGTTCAAGCCATGTTTTACTGTAGCATCTTTTCTAATGCTGTTAACATTGCTGTGGTTGGCTGAAGTACAAATTCCATTAAGAACAACAGCAAGTTCCCACCTCGGGCATTGGTTCAACCTTTCAGGGGATCAGTGCATCAGCTCACACTGGAAGTGTGATCCAGGTGGCCAGAGCTGAGCAATCTCCTCTTTCCTCTGCATTATTTTCAAGGAGTTCAGAAACCAGTGCACCAGGGGACCCTTGGGTGGACAATTGTCCTGTGGAAACAGATAAATAGATGCTATTATTTATTATTTATCATGGCCCACCTCAGCAGTGCTGAGGGGAAAACTGTGCATGTTTTACTGCTGGGCTCAGTGGCTTGCTCTGCCTGGCCACTGCCTTTCAGAGAGGGCCATGGCAGTGGTGGGGGAGGAAGGCTGGGTTACTTCTTCTACTGGCTGGCTTTTGAACCACTTGGAAAATGCAGGAAATGAAATTTTTAGGGACAAGGTTTTGAGGGGTTACGTTTCCTGCTTCTCAGAGGCTGAGCTCCGTTTGGTGAGTGTTTCCACTGAGAGATATGATATGTTTCTCACTCATATGAGAAACAGATTGGAGAAAAGGAAAGATTTCTGATATGCCTATTTTTAGGCAGTTTCCTATCCTGATTGAGGCAATATTTTGTCTGGTTTTCTTAAGACGTAAAAATAATCTCTCCATGGCATGGTTGCCCCCAGCAAAGACTCTTTCTGTACTGTTTCAAGCTCAAGGAGTTCACAACCTTCTGAAAGTTTCTAAAATGCTATCTAAAACTAAGGCAATAAAACAGCTTCTCATTAAAAAACCAGACATGTAATAGCACAGTGGGGCAGGAATGTCTGATATAGGTGTCTGTCAGCTGGAGGATGTTAAATCACCCTTGATACCAAAAGGGGCCCAAAGTCACTGAATTAATGAGAATCATTTCAGTATCCTCGGGCCACACACAGAAAATACGTGTGGGGGCCTCACTGGGCCAGGCTGGTGAGTGGCAGCAATTTACCCATGCACATCATTCTCTGATTTCCTGCCAATGCAATTTCAAGGAATATTTAGTACATGCTATCAATTATTGTATTTCTGTCTTTCTTAAGAAAGAAATACAGAGGCAAACTTAATTTAGCCTATGAATTGCCCAAGACAAGAAATGAAAACAATATTCTATCCTGCCAATAAATAAATAGAAAACAGGAGGCTGAAGACACAGAGGGTGTCAGCACCTTCAGGTGAGCCTGCATA
Source organism: Urocynchramus pylzowi (assembly GCA_013397555.1). Classification (NCBI taxonomy): domain Eukaryota; kingdom Metazoa; phylum Chordata; class Aves; order Passeriformes; family Fringillidae; genus Urocynchramus; species Urocynchramus pylzowi. The sequence goes on along the minus strand of VZRH01002850.1, from coordinate 1,813,650 downwards.
GAGGGGTCCATAAACCCATGGCTAATTGTGGGCTGCTTTGCTGAAGGGTTGAAGTGCCTCAGATACATTTGTTGGGGTACTTATCACGAGATATTCCACAGAAACAAAACAAAAAAAAAAAAAACCAAATATTTGTGGGGTGATTTTCTTTAAAGATTACTGGGTTCATCATTGCCATATGAAGTTTTATTTTCTATAACTGAATATGGCAATAACTACAGAGATTCTCAAAAGAAACAAGACTTAGAAGGTCACTCTTCAAAAAGCAAAACACAAAATGCACTGAAATATGGTAGTATATTTCATTATGGTGTGTGGGATTTAATATGCAGATTAATACATAAGAATAAATTAAATAATTAAATTAATATCTAAAATATTAAATTAATACCTAAAATAAATTAAAAACTGTAGGCAAAATAAATAAATAAAGCCACCCAAACTTAGAGACTTTAATTCTGTCAAAGCTAGAACTGCCAAAAATCTGTTACACATACCTATATTTTAGCTGTATGTACTTTTTCTGAGTGGTTGCTAATCTTTGATTCCTTTCTGGATTTGAACATGAGACAAATTGAATTAGGGGTTCCTGACATAAGAACTCAGGAACTCTTCTCATTTCCTTGACCCATTTTTCAGTACTGCCTTGGGGTAGTGGTGGTTTTTTTTATCTGCTAACTTCACTGTAAATCCTGCTCTTTCTTGAGATGAGGTGGATGTAAGTTGGCTGAATAATTCATGAGCTGTAAAATTAACAATCTATAAATTGTTTCTTTAATATTTGGGGTGCAATGAAACCTCAAATTGATCTATAATAAACATAAGATAAGGAAAAATGTATACTTGTACCCAGGTTGTCCTGGCTTGTCCTCAAACAATGCATGATTTCTAGTTTTGGTAAAACTAAAATATCATCAAGGCCTGTGATTTTTGCTGAGAAACACAAGGGCTGAAAGTGAAAAACAAATAATTCATGTTGGGGTAGTTCCTTTTGTCATTTCATGCTCCTTTTCTATTGATTTCTGAACACTCCAGTGTCTTGCCAGGTGCATTTCTCACATAGAGGAGCAGCCTGTGCAGGGGACTAATGGAAAAATCAAGAGCGGTAGTGGTGGCGTGGGAGAGTCTTTTCCCTGGAAACAGAAGGGCACAATTCTGTAGGAACTGTATTTGTAGTGGTACTTTTGGACAATGAACACATAAAAAACAAACTGGTAGAACAAATGCTTCTCTTGTTATTGTAAACATTTTGTGCATGCAGTTGCACTCCTGTATTTACATAGAAATGAAATTGATTAAGGGCCAGAATGTGAATATGTAAAGGTCAAATTCAGAAAATATCAGTTTTTAGAAACTGCAAGGGAGAAGAAGTTTCTCAAATAGTTTAGGAAGGTTCATTTTGCTTGGCAGAAGGAGTTGTTTTAAAGAGTTTTTATTGTTTTGTCTCATGGTGGAATTGGTGAGGCTGTAATTGTAGGACAGTCACCACTCTGGCTTCCACTTAAAGGATAAAAAATTTACTTTCTTCATGGTACTGCTAATGGAGAATGATACACTTTTTAAAATTTTCATAATTTAAATACAGCAGTAGTTTTTCTTTTCCACAAAAGAAAGTGATTTATTTCTAGTGTCATATTTCATGTTCTCTGGTACAAATATAATAACTAACAAGCTGAGGGGTGCATGTAAGACTATCACAAGGTATCAGGAAAATATAAGTAAAGTCTGATTTTATTAGGTCAGCCAGAGATTAATGACTCCAGGACAACTGCAAAGGTCTCAAGATGTCAATACTTATTCTTTTTTTAAACAATGAGAAGAGGAAAAAAAAAAAAGCCAGCACCAAGCCATTAACGACAGTACTGCTGCAGTTCAAATGCATTTCTTTGTCTATTTTTAATGAGGGGCCTTGTCGTAATACTTGAAAATGTGCAAAATAAATATCTGCATAATTCTAGTGTAGATTTAGACAACTGAGATACTTTAGAAGTTCCATTATTTTGCTTTGTTTTTAAGTTTGGCATAAACCCTAACATCTGAATTAGATGGCAACAGGATGCCCTTGATATGTGTTCCTACTGTTTAGAAAATCTCAGATTGTTTTGCCACTCATCATGACTATTGATGTGCCATAGGGATGACCCTACTATTGATGACCCCCTCAAACTTCCCTGAGGATGTTTGCTCCCAGGATGCGTTAGGACTCTGCTGTGCACAGTGACACACTATGCAAGGTGATTTCTTTCAACATTTTCCAAAGTACTACTGTAACACGTTACATATATAGGTATTTAGAATCCAAAATCTTAAAGACAGATCAACGGATCTGAAAATTTAGCTCACTTATGAGCTACTGAATTTCATATCATCTGCTGTGAAGCTCTTTGATCCTAAAGGTACTCATCACCTGAATAATTTTTATATCCTGAATTCATTTATATGCTCCAGTGATGCAAAACTCAATGAGAAATACATTTTATTCCACTTCAGTGATGTAGCACAGGTCCTACTGGTGATCATGGTAGCTTTTAATGAAAAATTAGGTAATAAGTAAGTGGAATGGAACTCTGACTTTATCAGTGGGGTTAAAAATAAAAATATCAAAAGGCAGGGAGAATACCTGTAAGAAACAAAACTGTATCTCTGTGTATGTCTGTACATATAAATAAAATAGGGGGAGGTTTTGTTTTTTTTTTTTTTTAATCAGGTACCAAAGGTACTGTGATGAATTTCCAGAATAGTGAAATAATTTTGGTCATTTTATTGCAGGCTGAGGAACTTGCATTCTGTTTTCATTTGGCATAATGCTTTTAGGTATTTTATTTCATGATATTGAAAGAATTGCTTTATATTACTCTCTGTTAGAATGCCATCTATGTTCCTTTTCAAAGTGCGTATTCTACTTTTTATGTATTTCCTCAGATGATGGCATCCTAAGTAATGCTGAAAAAAATTGCTCCTAGTCGACTTTTGCCTTTTATTGCATTTATAGTAATAGTGGTTGTCCTGATATAATACTGGTCACAGATTTTGCAAACAAATCTATGCCAAAAAAACCCTATTTTTTTTTCAAAGAGATTTTATGAAGCTCTGAAATTCTTGGGAATGGATTGACCTAAGTCTCGAAAATGTGAAAAGTAATAAAACCTTTCTGATATTCATATTAATGAGACATCAATTACAGAATAGATTTTGCATTTGTTGGTTTGAGAAAGCAGCTGCTGCTTTGGCCTCTGTTGCCAAAGGATGGCAGCGCTTCCCTTAGTGCAGGATGTGCTGTTGTCTTCTTCCCCCAACATTTGGGGCTAATCAGCTCTTAAAAACTGGAATAAGACTCTCCTAACAAAAAGGACTTCATTTTCCCATGGAAAAAGGCCACCATTTCCTTGCACTGGCACTGGCCAATACTAGGGTGCCAAGCGAGAAATTCACCAACTTTGCTGCATTTCTCCAAAACTGAGGCTGCCAGCAACTGGGGCTCTGCAAGTCCTTTCAGCCCCAAAGGCCACCTCTGAGCTGACATCCAGACCCTGGGGAAATTACTTCATTTTCCCATGCAAAATGGCCTCCTTTTGCAGGCACTTCCACTGGACAATTATGGTGGGCCAACCGAAAAATTTCCCAATCTTGCAGGATTTCTCCAAAACTACAGTGGTCAGAAATAACTCTCCTAACAAAAATGTATGCTGCTGCTCTGTTCTGACAGTTCATCATGCTTCAGGCAAGTGCTCACTTGAAAGCCAAAGAATGAAATGCAAGTACAGTCTTGTTCTCTCTGAATTGCTCCCTGTTTACTTCTCCAGATATGTTATGGTATTTTTCTGTTTTATCAGTGTCGTTTATTTGAGGTGTATGGTAAAAAAAGGAAAAAAAACCCCTCTGTAAATGCTTTCTCCTGTGGTTTTCCTATTACATTTCAAGGCATATTTTAGGTATAATTGAATGAATAGTTTCAGGATAAGAAATTACTTCAAAACATTCCCATTTTCCCCCAAAGTGCACAAGGGTTTCGCTATCAGTTTCTGTCTGCTTGCTCCACAAAGACACTGCCTGTGTCTCTGGATTTTTTGCTTGCACAGAACTGTGTGTTCCTGTAACAGGCCTGCTGTGGGTGCCAAAAGGGAAATTGAAAACCTGTTTCTGACCTGGAGATACTGGGCAGTGAGGAGGTGATAAAAATGGATGCCTGGCTTTCATGGAGGTATTGCCATCCTTTAGCTTCTACTAAGGGAACTTTAAAATAGAAAGCATTATTTTAGTTTGTGTGGTGACAGGATTTTGAGAAGAAGTGTAAGTGCCCCGAAGCAGAACAGGAAAAAAAAAAAATTAATACATTGAATGTATAAATCTCTCCTTCCCACAGGTTTTTGCACAGATGGTCTTGGGGCAGTGCCAGGAACCTGCAGGTGCAGGAGGCCTTCCCTTAGTCCTCATTCCTTTCAAGCAGCTCTCAAACTCACAACTTTTTGAACCCTGAAAGTACATTGCTTTTTCCTTCTCACCAGATGAGATATAAAGGTTTTGCCAGCCAACTAGAAAGCCTGCTGCTTGAAATGCTTTAGAACACTTTGTCTTACCGGTTAAGACACGGGCAGCTGAAGGAGGAGATGACAGTCATAGCAGGTGTCAGAAGTGTTACTGATTGCCAGTGCTTTGCCCTGCAGAAGGAGGTGAAGCAGCTCTGTGGTGCTGCTGCAGAAGCTGCAGCTCCTGAGCATCATCCTGGGAGACACAAGGGCCAGGAAGGCCACTGCAAAGACAGTGATTGATGCTGCTGTGCTTGTAAACTAATTCCTCACTGACCTGAAGGAAGCCTCAGGAGGTCATCTAGTCCATAATTCTGCCTGAAGGAAAGGTGAACTCCACTTAAACCATTCCTTACAGACATTTGTCTCACCTGATCTCCCCACCAGGGATGGAGAGTGAGCAACACCCCTGAAGGATTTACTCCAGCACTTAGCTAATTTCCCTCTCTGTCTCTCTCTCTCTTTGATTTTTCAGCTACACATTGCCTTTTGTTATGTCATAGTTCCTTAGCTTTTGTGATGTCCATATTTGTAAGGCCTGAACTGAAAGTAAATTAGGGTGATTTGGACCTCTTAGATTAATTTAAAATGTGAATGTGAGGACCAAAAACTTATTTCTTTTGCTTATTATTAACCAAATGAGCTCTGCTAGTGTGTGGAATGGGTTAAATAGAGCTACAGTGCTTCCAACTATCTAAAGAGATATGAACAAATTCTTCTTCTGAAGCACATCATGATGAATAATTTAGGGACTCTGGGACTGCATACTGTACATAAAGGTATTACAGGGCATAATATATCATTAGAATGTATAGAGGCTCTCTGTAATTTGAAATAGAGAATATATACAGTATCCTAGCAGGAAATAATGTGGGCTTCATGAAAATTTTCAGTCTGAGAATTAATATCTTTGTCAAAATGAGAGATCAAAACTCTAATGTGAAATTTGTATTTCAATAAAATTAATGGAGCCCATCACTAGGACTTGAGAAAGCAGCTCCTGATTCTCTGACAGTGTAGTGGTCATAAATAAGCTGGATCAATTTCCCACAGAGCATCTAGACAGAACAAGTCTGCATTGCAGCACCTGGCAGCCTGGAGGGTGCTGGGCATGCTGGAGCAGAGGGGCCTGGCAGCAGCCCTGCTCTGCTGCTCTGAGATGTGCATGCACACGTTGCATTTGGGATGCAGCTCCTAATGCACAGAGCTGCACAGCTTGGGGCCTGAGCAGCATCAGCTGGCCTGCCACAACCCTCCACAGGTGTGCTGGGCACAGCTTGCTGTAACTTGGAGTGTTTTCAGGCCATGCTGCTTATGGCTTCGTTATTTTAAACAAATATTCCCTTGAAAATATTTATATCTGCTAATAAGCCAATCAGTTTTGTGTTCCTCAGTGCTTGTTGCTTATAGGAATGTTATGCTAAGGTTTCTAGTAGAGGCTGGGAAGATGAGTCAAGGTTTTCCATGAGGGAAGATCAAGACTCATGTGGTTCACCCATTCCATTACTGAGTGAAAATGCATATTGATCTTCTGGTAATTTGTTGGTACTCTAGAATTGAAAATATTCTATTGAGTACAGTTTATAACAACCTCTGCGAGTTTGAAAAAGCTAGAAATAGTTACAAACTGACTGATAACCTGGTACACCAGGTAGGAAGAACATCTCATTTGTTTAACTCCCTGGGAATAAACCATTCACCAACACTTCCAACTTATGTCAGTCAAAACTAAACTTCCATCCTGAGCTGGTTCTCACTTTATGACCTTTCTATTCCTTGATGTATGCTGGATTTGACCTTAAAGCATCTTTATGCACACTTATTATTCAATGCTACTGAGTTCCATTAGAATTCTAATGAAATACTGTAAAATTACCTGTAAAATGATGTTGGTCCTGAAAGTTATTGCAAGCAGTCAGAATATTAAACTTAGTGCCACTGAGTTCTGGTACCAGTTTTAAATCTTTGATGCTTTTAACGGTGAATATTAGAAAAACTGGATGCATCTATATTCATAGCTCTTTTTGTGACATCCTCTTGTCAGCCTGTGCAATGAGCAGACTTGAAGCAATACACTTCCACTGGTAACCTGGACTTCTTACTACTTTCTATGTCACTGCTCTAAATAAAGAACTTCTCTCAAATGAAAATAATAATCTTGGATTTCTGTGCAAAACACTTTATAAATATCTGTTTACTAACCTGGTGAGGGAGGGCATTGGCTGCTTTGTGCTGTCTCTGTTGAATGGCACTGGGTTTTTCATTCTGTCAGACATAGTTGTTGTGGGGAAAGGTTGGCACACCTTTCCCTCATCCTCCAGAGGAGTATCTACTTGTTTCATTGGTGTGTTAAGACTAGGACAGGAGCTCAGGGCATGACATTCCCCCCATGAATGATGAACACATTTATTGAACACACTGATATGCCAGGATGCCTTCAGAAAGCAGGAACGGCACCAGAGCTCCTGAACAACTCTTTCAGTTTGGGGTCATCTCCAGCCAGAGGATGACTTGGCTGTGTTTCTGTTCAGCAATGTGTGTCTTTGAGCTTGACTGTGCCTTGCAAAAAGAATGAGAGACTGACTGGAAAATGCAGCTTTATGCAGGTTGCATTTGGTGCAAAGATTAGTCCCTAATTTCCCAGGTAATTTTTATTTTCTAAGATATTGAAGCATTTCTGTAGTGTTTAGGTTTGGGGAATGGGATTCGTGAGGGCAATTGGGTGTCACTAAACCAAGAGATGCATCCAGAGGCCTAATCCTGCCTTGTGTGGAATTGTGGTACAAACTGGAGCAGTTTAACAGGAGAGGTCAGGAGTGATTAGATCTCTGTAGCCCAGAGTTTGGGGCAGTCTTTGGAATGAACAGCTGAAGTTCATATTCACACTCCAGGGCAGACAGATCGAGCTGTGGTTCCTGGTATGATTTGTGCATGAATTATAGTAGGAATAGTAGGATGTTGAGGGGCTGAAAAGAGAAAGAGAGGGTAACCATCTCTTTTCTTACTTTTTCCTTGAAAATCCCTGCATGGACTATTTAGTATTTTTTCTCTTTAAAAAAATCTGCAAATGGAAATATTTTTTTTTTTTTTGATAAAAATAGGTACTGTGTTGGTACTTTTCACTTCTTTTTTCATCAGTTTGTCACTGATGACTAAGTGATGGAGTTCTCAGAAGTGTGGTTTTGCATTAGCTCTAGAAACCTATGCAAGTTTTCTCTTTAGCAGGTAACATCAAGACATAATTTATTTCTGTCCCCTGGATTTGTCTGCCCATCTGTCCTATCTGTTTAGCCTCTATCATTGCAGATATGAATTTTTTCCAAACAATGAACATGCCAAAATTTCTGCTTCTGTTTTAGGCTGAAAGCCTACAACATCTGCAAATTAGAGCTGGCAATAGGAGAGAATTAATTAAAATGGAAATCTCTCTGTGGCTGATGTAAATCACAGTATGCATCTTATACCCATCTGAGGTAGTTTCACATGAAAAAGTCTTCATACAATTCTGTTAATAAATGACTTTTTTTTGAAGTCAAACTGGTTTTGATCACATCCAGAAAGGAAAATGGGTACAAAAATAAGTTTTTAATTTTATGATAATTCTAATTTTAATTTTAATTCTTATCAGTCAGTTTGTAACTATTTCTAGCTTTTTCAAACTCGCAGAGGTTGTTATCAACTGTACTTAGTAGAATATTCTCAATCCTAGAGTACCAGCAAGCTACCAGAAGATCAAAATTGGTACACACACAAAAAAGTCATTTTTCCATACAATTGGCATTAGTTTTATCATGATTTGATCTATATAAGAATAGCTTTCATAATTACACAACCAACTGATAATTTGCAGATGCAGAAATGCAGTTTGATGAATATCGAAACAAAGGAGAAATGCAGATTGTATTTTCCTGCTTGCATATGCTGCTGTCTGTGTATCTGTTTCCTGGGCTTTGAGTCCTTTCTCTGTGGGGTGCTGAGGTTAAAGAGCAGTCCCTGGGCTTAGCTCCATAGCTGGAATTTCCAGATGGCTTTTTGTGCTTGAGCATCAATTCCATGAAAAAGATGGCATAACATCCCTGATTTTTTTGAATGGAATGCAAAACAAATGAAGCATATTTACCAGTCCAAACTTCTGCCTTGGAATAATTAGGTTTGCAAATTTTCAGAGATCTGACAGACTATTTTTAGCTATAGCAGGAAAAGATGTCAAGCATGGCAGTGTCTTTACACTGCACAGTAAGAATAGGTCATTCACAAGAAGTCTCATCTAAACAGTTTGGTTTGCAGGACTTTATTACAGGTTTTGGAGGAAAAAAAAAAAGAGGATTTCTGTGTCTCTATAAGCACTGGAAAGATAAATTACTTTGGCTCTTATCAGTACTTTTTATTCTTGTCTAATATTTCTGTTATCATAATTAATTCATTCTGGGCTTATGGGAAACTTTCAAGATTCAATCTTTTCACTTCTTCTCTGTCTTTTCTTTTTCAAGTTCAACACCACACTAATTCCCCTCTCCTCTGTTTTCTTTCAGTGTCTCTTCCCAGTCCACTTGACCAATTCAGTTTCTGTCAGTCTTCTTGCCATCCATGACCTGAGGTACTTGTGCTCTTTGCGATATTTTAATGGGTTTATTTTCTGCTCACACTCAACAATTCATTAACTTCCAATTTTTTTTTTTTTCACATGTGAGAGCAGTGCTGTTTCTCCTTTTTTTATCTTGTCCTTAGCCTGGCTCTGATTCCACAAGTCAAAAGGCTTGTTAACATGCATAGTGTGTGGAAAAAGGAGGATTTAGCAGGTTACTGACCTGATGTCAGTAAACCAGAGAGCATCAGCAGGTCCCTGCCAGGCAATCACCTTTCTTCTGTCCCCTTCAGTTTTCTTAGACTGATTTTTAAAAAAGCAACACCACTTTCTTTTCATCCCTTCACTTGTGACTCCAGTCATTTCCAGTTTTCATCTTACTTTGAATAGCAATTGTAAAATAAGATTCAAGATCATATTTAATGTCTAGGGATTTAGCAAAGTCATGCTAGAAACAGTTCAAAGTAGCTCCATATGAAGTTGGATTCAAATGGTACTGATATATTTTTAATTTATGTTTGTGTGAGTAATAGAAGGAAGGCACTTTATTATGCAGGTGCTGGTATCTGAAATGGATTTACATGGATGTTTTAGTAGATAAATGACAGGTTTTCAGATACTCATAGTTGTGTGGTTGTTTCTAATTTCACAACTGGGTGAATTCTGAGGTCTTGTTGACCTAAGCAGCAGCAAAAATTATATTCTGAAAACTGCACACTGTGGAACCTTATATAGAAACCCAGATGTCTGGATGGTGGGTTGAATTATGGGAATTATGTGATTCTTCAGATTCCTAGGGTGTTTCATGGCATGGATGGCTGTTCTGTACCAAGAAAAGGATTGTGCTGTCTACATCAATGTTACAGTGACAATTTAAAATGATGGCAATGAGCCTAGGTTGGAAGCAGACATGCTGCTCATCTCCTTTTGACTTGTGGAAGAACGAGGCAGTCTGCTTATATATGAGAAGTTTTGAGAATATTTCCTTGAAATCTTTAATTGCAGAGGGGACACCTTAAGTAACATCATCTAAGATTTGTCCTCCTGAGAGCCTGAGGAGACCAGCAGCTTTGCAAGTGGGAGATGAGGCAGGTGAAGAAAATACAATGACAGTGTAGGAGATAGCAAGGCAAATGTGGGGTGTCTGTGCAGCCCAGCAGAACTTTCTGCTGCAGAAGGCAATTCCAGCTCTGCATCTCCTGGGAGCTCCATGGGGAGGAGTCCCCCATCTAAAACATGAATGACTTTCCAGGGAAATGCCTGGGTGAGGCCTGGGGCTGAGTGCTGCTGGATATTCTGTGCAAATCTCTGAGCTTTGGGAGCAGGGGAGCTGCACTGCTGGTGGTGAATTCCTCTGTAACTCTCTGTATGACAGAGATCAAGAGTTAACAGCAAGGGTAGCTGCTGGGACGTTTCCTTTGCAGGTTTTACAGACTGTTGCAATGCAGCCAGGTAATAAAACCCTGTTTGGGTAGCTGGCTGAGGTCTTCAGGAATTCCTCATTATCCCTCTGAAATGCATAGTAATTCTTTTGTATGTGGGTACATAATATTCTGTGTGTCATTTCACTGCCATGGCAGGGAGTGAGCTTGTCCTGGTGTTATTCTGCTTGTGCACTTTGTGAAAGCAGATTGCTTTGAATGAAATAATAAATATTTCATTTTGTTAAGACTACTTTTAAAAATATCAGAAAAGGTCACTATTTTTGAGATTATATCTGAAACATATGCTTCCAGTTTTGTCAAACTTTTCCTATTTAAGTGGAAAGTTATTTTTTGCACAGATCAGAGGACATTATGAAAAATGTTGATGATAATGACTTATTTCAAGTGGCAGCAGTGTGTGACTCACTCTTTCATGGGCATCATTCCCTACATTCATAATGGATTTTGAAAATTTGAGCTGGCTTCTGCCAACAAATGGAATATTAATGGATGCAGGGTTGCATCATATAGTTTTTGCATAGTGTAATTTTTCCAGGGAAATGAAATGACCACCTCTTACAAATAAACTGGGGGAAATGCTTTATAGCTTTATATTGCTGTGAATCAAAAGGTGTGTAAGTATTTGTGCATTGGCATATTTGTTGTATGCAGAGGCTCTGCAGCTTTGATGCATCAGATGAAACTCTTAAAGGTGGAGTGAATGGTTTATTACAATGACTGCTGCATTGGTTGTAATCACTTAATCACACTTTTGAGTGTGGAACAGTTCCAGATCTGTTTAAATGTATACACTGCACAAGCAAGAGAGTGAGGATGCTGAGGACAGTGGAAAATCAGGAGGTCATCAGCACACATAAGTAAACATTTTCTGAAAAAAATTACATGGAAACATTCTTCCAGGCAGCAGAAAGACAGCTTGAGTGGTCCTCAGCACTTGTCAATCAATCCGTGCATCAATCAAATTGTACTTTTAGTATGAATTAAATTTAATCTGTGCTTGGTTACTGCCTAACCCTTGAAATAACATAATTTCTGTTTGTTGTTACCTAAGGCTGTAAGCAGGGATTTGGGTCAAGGCATTCAGCAACAACTTGGGGAAAACAACTGGATTTTCTCCAGTCAAGGGGCGGGAAATAAATAATAGCAAAGCCCATTAATCCTCTTTTCCATTAGTGGCAATGTCAGATAAAGCTGCTTAGTGACTCTTGAGGAATGTTACATGGATGATTTATTGCATGTGTAGTTTTAGATGTTAAGTGTAATTTTGAAATGTGGTACCTCTGCAGACTCTCCAAGAGATAGAGTAGAACACCAGATGAATTACAGCAACATATAAGGGGCAATTTCTATAAGTCTCCTCAGCTGATTTCCCAGCCTTTTCAGTTAGTTCTAGCTGCTTTGAGTGGATATGAGCCTCATTTGCTGCAGAGGACAGGACAGGACACTTTGGGGTAACAGTGAATTTAGAAAACCCCTCTGATGATGCACTTGAAGAATGGGCTTCATTTGGTTACTTTTCTCCTGCCTGTTTCCTGTTTGACATATGACTATTTATAAGAATGAGCTATTAATAAATTAATTTGTATACTCTGCATTATAGATGCAAAGAGTAGTTATGGTTTTATAGACATTTTTAATAGTGGGGATTCATTTTAATAGTGTATAAGGAGGATATTTACCCTGTATTGAAGAGTGGGCTAATACTGAATGAACTCTAAATTTCCATCTCTGTTACAAGATCCCTATTGATTTAAAAATGCAAACTGCTTTATGCTGGGAGGTGACTATTCCTCAAGTTTTCCTTAAAAGCTTTGCTGTTCCTGACCCCAGCTGCATTTTCTTTTGGGGGAGGACTCAGCTACTTTTTCATTGTGCTGGAAATTCACTGCACAAAGCAGGAATGTGAGGAGTACAGTGCACCTGCAGGCTGGATACAGGCACTTGGCAGAGCATGACTCAACCCTCTGTCCTCCCAGCCTGGCATTCAGCTGGATTTGCCTTACGATTGACTAAGAAATAATCTGCTAGGTTCTAGACAAATACATCTGCCTAGCACTTATTTACTAGATGTTTTATTTAAAGCTTTAAGATACATTTATGCATCGTTGTGGTTTGCTTAGGTCTGCACTGCGATTGTGCTTTGGCAATCACTTTAAAACAGTGCAGTGGAAGGCAATTGAGGAAGAACACACAGAAATTATTTCAAAAGTAGTTCTTTTTAAAAAGAACTGTTAAGCAGGTTAGTCAGAACTGTGAGTCACTCCAATTGAGTCATGCTTAGTTTTTGGTGGCTATAGATGATCAGGTTTTCCTGTTTCTCCACGCAGCTATGAGTAATGCTGTGGTAAGAACTGTACTGCTTTGGAGAATGGCTTTTCCCTGCTCTGCCTGAACACATTTACCCATTGGGCAGCTTATAAAGTCATTTTTCAGCCCATTCTCTCAAAACACTTGAATGGCTGGTTGCATGATACAAGTGATGTGAAATCTGCCAAGTCTTGCATTAAGGGGAGAGAAAAGAGAGCCAGGGCCCTCACTACCAACCCATGTCTGGCACCATCTCTGTGGGGCTGGTAGGAAATCCCCAGAGTTACCCTGGTTGGCATTATCCCTTGTGCACCCACAGGGGCTGAGACAGGAACTTTGGGGTAGTTAATGAGAGCTGAGAAGATCTATGAGGAACAGAAAAAAAGAGGGGGTGGGAGAGAAGAGCAAATATGCCCTGAGATGGTAACTGGGTTGGTGCCTTAATAACTGTTGGAGCTGAGTTTGGGTGTGTTGGAGGATTTTTTTTCTATATTTGTAGAGAGCATGCATCAACACAGCTGTAGTGTTAGGCATAATCCCAGAGCCTTTACAACCATCATCCCAGACACTGAATTAGCAGTCTGTGTAATGGCCAAGTGTTTTCAGCTTGGTGGCTACCTAAAATTAGTCTGAAACTGTGTAGGTGCTTAAATGTGGGTTTGAGAGCCTGGATTTTGGTTAGAAAGTGTAGGCTGCAGTTCTTCAAGCTTCAGCAAAGAGAGGGAAGATATTGTAGCTCTGAATATTCCTGAATATGCCTACATTTAGACTAAAGTATTCATTGCTCTTTTTAATAAGTACTGTCAACATTTTTGTTAATATAAAGGCAAGATGTCCTTTCCTTGTGATCTTAAAAAAAAAAATAAAATATATTACAGTCAGATTTTAAAGGATTTGTTGTTGTTTTTCACTGACTCTGCTTCTGAGAATTTTTATAAAGACTCTAATTCTCTCTAAAAATGGATAGCTCACCTAGAAATAGAACTTTTTTCTGTGATTGGTATCTTTCTGATTGATGCTGCAGAACTGCTAGACGGAAAATATCATTAAAATTAGAATGAAAATGTCTCTTAGATTTACAACTCTCTGAGTAGGGTAAACCAAAACTAATTTTCTTTAGTTTATCAAAGAGTCAGAAGACTTACAATTTGTGATAGAAGATGTGATCGTGTCATTAAGAACACTTGATGTGCTTTACAACAAAGGATTTAAATGATTCAAAAGGGAGAAGTAATGTACACTGCCCTTCTGCAATAGATAGCAAAGTGGTGAAGCTGCTTTCTGCATAAATTTCTTTCCCACATGGTTCTGTTCCCTTTCAGCAGATCCATACAGGAAATATCCAAGTCACAAACAGTTTGCATTGGGACCAAATTTATGTGAAAGAGGTCATTTGTTCAGTGTCAGCAGCTGTTGTAAAGTGGCACAAGGTCTTCCCAGAGAAGCTTACTGCTTTCAGATTCTTTTTGAACCTTAAAATCTGTGGCAAACATGAGACAAGGACATATTCAAACAAATAATGTACTGAAAAGGAGAATATAGGGAATGCACAACCGAAGGGCTAAGTGCTGCCCTCTGTGAGCTACAGCACTTCAGAGAGCTGATTGTGGAGACCCCTGTGAGATGCTCTGAGAAGGAAAAGAAAGCTCTTCTGCAAAATATTGTTCAGTGAGGTTTGTCCTGGTCCTTGGAAGAACATCTCCTCATAGGAGTTGGAAACAACAGCCAAACTTATCCCCATGAAGATAATTGGCTGTTGGTAGAACCTTTCTGTGGTGCCATGGATGGTAAATCACCTGTGGCCTGGCTTTGCCAGGGCTCAGATCCTGGTGTCTGGGGCAAGAGACTCCATTCCCTAAGGAAAGGACATGTCCTGGTGGCCCTGGCATGGGACACGTCTGCAGACAGGCTTGGGCTCGGTGCTACCTGACAGAACCCCTGAGCCAGGCAGCCCAGGCAGCCCACCAGATAAACACAGCACATTAAGCAGGAGGCAGTGCAGCAGGAGAATAAAAAGGCAAGAGCACAGATGGTGTGTGGTTATGTGGATATTTCCACAGCTTTGTAAAGAAATTTGGTCCTTGTTCCAGTGACTGCCACAGGTTCCTCTCCTCCCCAAACTACCACTGTGCAAAAGAAAATTCTTCTAAGTCTTCTCTTCTAATGAGAAAATAGATTTGAATATGTGTATAAGACATTTATGCTTTATAACATGTGCCATTTTCTTATATTTTCTGTGGGGTTCTGATTTGATGCCACAAAGTTGAATATTATGTAACAGGATTGTATTATTTAGTTTCTACAGAGTGTTGTGACCAGTTCTGGCTGTTTTACTGTGTTGTAAGACACAATTTGCTGAGAATGGACATTTGGGTGAAATACAGTTTCCTCTGTCTTTCCCTCAATAAAAGAAAAAATACTGGGAAAAAAACCCCCAAAAACAAGTCCAGCAAAACCAAACCAACCCAAAATGTATTGAAAGTTAGAAATAGTCTCAGACTTTGGAAGGACAAACTTATGTCTGTGCTGAAGAGCTGTGGATTGTGCTGATAAATTAAAACAGTGCATGGTAGGACACAAGCACAGATCATGAGCCTGCATAGAAATAAAAGCCAAACAGAGGAGGACTATTTGCTAGCAGAAGAAATTAAAGCAGCAAGGTAAAGCTGAACAGGAATTGACCACTGACTGTGGCTGCTAATATTTGGTGGCTTATTCACAGCATTTCAGTGAAATACAAGTGCAGGGGAATGTGGTATAACTGATGAGATGTTTCTGATGTCAATGGATCATGATATTAGAAAAGTTAATGGCCTGAATACGTGGGTTTCAACTGTCACTGACTACACATTTAGTGAATAGTAATTCAGAAAACAACTTGGAAAAAATTGTAAGATTTGTTACCATGCACTTTTCATGGCAGAAATGAGAATGAGCAACTGGAGCTTTATAAGCCCCCACAAAAATGGATGAGTTAATGCCCAGAATACCTCCCTCAGCTGCCCATCATAACTGTGTTTTACATTGGGACTGTTTGCTTATATTTGCTGGATTTATTCTGAATTTTGCTTGTGCCTTCTTATTATATTCTCCAATGTGAGTTTTCTTTCTGTTGTCTACCACATTATTTTTTTTTTTCCTGACATGTGGGCAGTTTTTCCTTTCTATGAGATTAAGAAGGCTGGGAAGAAATATTATATCTGAATTGACAGCTAGGAATAAGTTGACTAAATGCAGTTCCTTGTAGGATTTTTCCATGCCTCAGAATGGGCTCCAGAGGGGCCTGTGAGAAGTTGGATCTGTCTTGGGTTTATATTTATTGATGCATGTAGCAAGTTCAGAAAAGATCATATAAATAAACACATTACATCCATTTTGACTTAATGCCATCAGCTTCTTCTCTGATGATACTAACCCCTGAAATTAATGAGCATTTGGCAAAAGAGTAACAAGATTTATATGTATAGAAACTGACAGCAGTGAATGGGGTTAAAAAGCTCTCTGTGGGATCCCATCTCTTGTACAGTTGTATCTGATGTGTGAAAATGGAGACTCCTTGCTTTTCCCTGTTTTTAATGTAGGAAGGAATATTATCTTTAGATTTTCAGACATTTCAAGTGTTCAGAGTAATGCAGAATAAACCCAAATCCAGTACTAGGCATACATGTGTTACTGTCTGTATTTCCCTTTGTTTCCAAAAGGAAAGTAGTTCTGGTTATTTAAGATGACACAGGAGACTTAAGTTACAGGTTATACTTTTATAACTGCATTTATTGCTGTTCTCTTTCTCAACTTTAGTCAGCACTCCTGGTGTCACACAAACAGTAGTGATTATTCAGAGTTCTCTGAATGTGATCTAAATGCAAAAAGTAGTTAAGTGGCATAAGCTTCTTATAATGGTGTAGTTTTAAATTTCATGTCCTGGGTGACTTTATACATTAATAGTTCATAATCTGTATCAGATTTTTCTGCAGTGCAACAAAAATAGAAAATAGGAAGTAAGCTCTCAAGAAAGAAAATATTGAAGGGCTTGGAGGGTCTGTCTTCATAACTAAAATTCAGGCACATGAGGTCACAGGGATCAGTCCTACTGGGCTATAAGTAATGTGGGCAACATCCTTGGGTGGTGAAATTAGCAAAGCTTTGCATGGCCCCCTGATGCAGCTGCCCAGCCCTCTGAGAGCAACCTGTGGGTGCTTTCTGCTGGTGGTCAGAGGGTAGAGACACCCAACCACAGGTGTTGTAAACTAGAAAGAGGCTTAGAGAGGATTCATGGCAAATCTGTTTTTGATGTTACCTGGCCTGTCCCTCAGATATCAGTAGGATTAACCAGTGAGTGTCACATGGTGCACAGTAATGCCTGGGGGCAAGGCCAGGTGTCCTCTGGAAACACATAATTGCTGATAATGGAACTCCTGGCCAATGGTAATTAAAGAGGTGCTTCTGTATGTCACTGAGAATAAGCTCTGAACTTAGACAGCAATTGCTTTAGGTTGGTTTTGATACATGTCCTCTAGATTGGTATAGATTTTGTTTTATATCATTCTGGCTTCTCTGCTGCTGGGAAGACAAAGCTACAGGTGATGAAAGGTAGTATGAACTGGTCTGCTAGTTGCATGGAGGAGAGGCAGTGAGATCTGCAAAGTACCTCAGAGGTGAGTGCACTGCTACAGGCAGATGTGAAAAAAGACAAATACTGAAGCCTTTCAGGTATGTGATTCTGTGAATAGATGTTTGGAATGAACATAAACATAAAAATTAAATATATGCAGGTGGTTTTCCTCTTGCAATATTGAGAGGAAAAACTGGTTATGAATTAGTACTGTGTTGAGCCTAGCCTGACTATGGTGTAAACCTGCTGGAAATAGTTTTGTCATCTGTGATGGTATTAAATTATCTGCAGAGAATCACTGCAGCTGAGTAGGAGCTCAGTCAGTAGCACCACTTGGGCTGGTACAGCTGGGCTTATCGTGCAGCCCTGTGAGTGCTGGGTAATGACTCTTGGCCATCTCTACAGAGATCTTCAGCAGAGCTGATGGGACTCCATGAAACAACTTGTTCTTTAATGACATAATTGGAGGCATTCATTTCTGTATTGTATGGTTCTGTATTTCCAGCTTAGCACTCTTCCTCAGACCAGAGGCCTGTATGAATCAGCTGATGCTGTTTGAGCAGGGCACCAGGAGTGATGTGACCTTCCAGCAGAGCTTGCTGTGGGCTCCCTGCCCCAGCAGTTCCCTGTGCTGGTGGCAGCTCTCCCCCTGCCACTGCTGGTGCTTGCTCAGGTATGTGCACCTGGGCTGCAGAAATGTGATCAACTTATGGGACTGCAGTGGTCCACAATCAGCACAAAATTGTGTAGGTCCATGATATTTTCCCCTTTAAGAGAGCAGAGATCTGTGCCTTTTGAGCTACAGGGTAGATGTGCCCCCTTGATCCCCTACAAACTTGGATGTATCATGGGAGTGTGTATGGGGTTCATGGGCCTACTGCTTAAAAGGCTTGAGCCAGGAATTATGTGCAGTTTTATTGCCCATTAAAATATCTTCATAAAAATATATATATATTCATACCCTGAAGGTCTGTGCAGGTGCACCAAGTTTTACCCAGCCCAACAGAAAGGCACCTTATGGAATTTCCCTGGACTGGATTATGATAACTGTGTCTGTACCTATGCTCAGCTGGAGTCTCTTCCTGCATGAGCCTGTCAGTTCATTCTGAGACACACAGCAAGGTCAGCTGAGTGCTGTTTCCCCCAGGTTGCCCCTCTCAGGTGACGTCCTAATTAGGTCACAGAGAAAATCAAAGATGTAGAAGCTGGATTGAGTGCTCACCAGTCAGCTCCTACATGTAACTGCTGTATTTTGGTTTATTTTCTCCTGAGATGGTTGCTGGTGTCTTGGAGAATGTTGCCCATAAAAAGGCAGGCTGCTCATCAAGAAAGCAAGTTGGTGAACACATGAATATTTTGAGCTGCAGCATGTAGCACTCAGTATTTATCACTACAGGAGAGAGCATGTGACTCCTCTCTCACATGGCAGCTCCTTGGTTCATGCCTCACAGATTGGAAAATAGCAAAAGTATCCTGCAGGATCACTTTTGAAGAAAGGGCAAGGCACTGGAGCCATCCCCAGTGCTAACATTTTGCTGCAGAATGATTCCTGCCTTCACCCCTCAAGAAAATCCTGTGTGTGGGAAGACAACAGACTTGCTAAAGTCAGAAATGAGTTACTGCTCTGCTGCCTAAAGAAAAGTCAGAAGGGTGGCCTCAGAAGTAGCAGGGTGACCTGCCAAGGAAGCATATTTAACTGCTCCTCAGAGCAGTGGAGATGAAGGTGCTCTGCTCGTGGCAGCAAAGGCTGTGCATGCAAACAGGAGGGACTCAGTGCACCTCCTTGTGGGTACAGCTCGCAGAGAGAGGGAGGGGAAGGACAGCTGGAGCACTTCAGGGTATTGTTTCTTGGCAGGAGCACACAAGCTCCAAGAAAAACAAATTTGCTCAGTATTTTTATGAGTCTCTGAGCTCAGCCAGGTCTGGCAGGGATGACTTGACTTCATCCAGAGAGACAGTAGTGGGGAGATCATTCCAAGTTTCCCTTTATTTGAGTAGTGGAACATGAGTAACTCCTTCCCCAAGCTGGAGGGCGTTGCCCCGGGCTCCTCATCCTGCAGTGTGTGTGTCACACTGTGCCTCTCACATCCTTCCACGGGGCCAGCTCCCTTGTATGGCCTGACTTTTGCAAAATTATATTTTGCACTGCAAAATATAATTGTCTTTGATGCAGGAATTCCAGCACAGGCACTTTGGACTCTCTGGAATAATAAATAATAATGAAGAAAATAGTCTGGCAATAAATGCTAATCACACCCTATAGGCTTACACTGAGTTTTTCATTAGGTAGTAGATATTACATGCAAAATAGTAACTTTCCCAGAACCTTAGAGAGCTTAGAGTTCTTTGTAAATGTGTAATTTCCCCTTTAAAATACAGTTTATTTCCCAGTACAAATTCTTCATTATTCTGTAGTTAGGGTTGAAAGGCCTCATCATTTGTCTGAGTCAGAAACACCCTGAAAAGAAAACAGTCATTTAGTGAGATGAGCAAATTTGGGGAATTGAGGCAAAGGATCTCTTCTGCAGGTGAACCCAAAGATCCACAAAGCCTGCAGGGATGTGGGCGTGGGGGGTGTGTGGCTTTTTTAGACAACTGCAGCTTGGAGAGCATCACTGTTCCTCCTTCTTTTTTGTGACATTTTGATTGTTTTTCTCTCCTGTTCTGCTGAAGCCAGAACTATTTCTGCCCACTTTTGCCTCACTACCTCTTTTGCAGACTTACACTGCCTTTGTAAGGCACTCACTGCCAGCTAATGCTGTTCTGAGCTTATGAACGTATAATTTATTTTGAATATGTGTCTCTGTTACGTGCAAAACCCAGCTGGATGCTGTGATTCCTGTTTCATTCTCCTTCCTGACCTAGCAGTAATCCTCCTGGATGGTACAAACCAAATAAAGAATGGAATTTCTATGCCAATCTATTTTTCAGCCATAAATATATTAGTCAAACTTCCAGAAGTGAATAGCAACATATTTCTGAATCTTGGTATCTCCAAAATGTATGTAGATGTTTGCTTTGGGGATCTCTGGCATTTTTGTCGTCATCTAAGGGCTGTCATGTGATGTTTATGTTGGCTAGAGCAACACTTGGCAAAAGAGGGTAAGAACAAAACTGGGTGTAAAATGTGAAGCTTTTCTGCAGAGAAAGTGTCTTTTCCAAGACATAGGATTTGCAAAAATATGAATCACTGAAGCTGTTCAGAAGAAAAAAGGAAGAACTGATTTAAAAGCCTTTATTTTCAGAATTTCAGAAATACATATTCTGATGAATTCAAGATAAAAAGTCCTTAAAAGTTTATCTGTTATTCTGTGGGGAAGTTCAAAGCTTGCTTCACACATAGGTGTAACTTTATTTTCATTGAGACTTCAGGACAATGAGAAGCCAGGCACATCATCTGAATGTGATGATGAAATACATCTGGCACTGAGAATTTCAGTGTGCTGAAGAGTGATGTTTTATAGCATTATGGACCTCACTGGCTTGCATGTCACTATTGAAAATAAGGAGCTAACAGCAGTTTTAGGTTTCCTCTGTGCCTGGCACTTAGAAGGAAGCAGAGATGCAGGTTCAAGCACCTTTGGCCCTCCCTTGTGAGGGCAAAGGCTCTTTGCCTGCTCTTGTCTTGCCCCTAGCACATGGATGGAGCAGGTGGAAGGAGATGGGGTCAGCCAAGAAGGCCCAAGCCAACATTGCTGTTGAAATGGGTGTTTGCCCCTAAAGAAAATTACTTCCATCTGGTAAAAGAAGAAAAGTTTCTGTGAGTCTACTGTGTAGTTCCTCTCTTGTGTTCCCCAGGAGCAGGGTGGCTCCATTTATCTGACAGGGGCATTGCTCTGAAACAGGCTCCTGAGTTTGCCTGCCCTTTACTTATGTAAATGTGTTATTATTATGCCTGTTTTATGTGAAATTTCGTTTTGTTGAAAGGTTTCACAACCTTACAGGAAGAGACTCTCCACTTACACTGATCACTGCTGTCTTTAAAACTAGTGGAAGTCTGGCAGTGAGCTGCAATGTAAAGTGCTTCCCTAAAGGAGATTTAGCAATTGCTGCTCAGCACCAAAGTTCAGACAAACAACAGAAAAGTGATGATGCTTCAAACTTGGCCTCAGTCCAAAGCATCCCTGCCTTACAAAGGGCTCTTCAGTCCTGTTATCTTCCCAGGAATAACATCAAAGCGCCGCAGTGCGTTTGCGCAGGGAATGAATTCGCAGAGAATTAGACCTTGACTTGTGCACCCACAAATGGAGAAGTCATGTTTGTAAGAGCATCCTTTCTTGTGGGGTGTCTGTAGCTACCCAGTCCTTTAAATTCTACTCTAGCCAAGCTGTGATGCTTATCAGTGTGATTTTGTGATAAAATGTTGTGATTCCTCCATGACACACTTGAAGTGCTAGCTGTGAACCCAGCCTAACCATTCCAAATAAGAGTCAAGCATTCACTTAAGCATTCTGGAATATATTCCTTAAGAAAAAGTCACCTTTTTTTTAATGGCAGTCTACTTATTGAGCATGTAAATTAAGCTTTTACTTCCCACATCATCTAGAAGAACACCTTTGTTCAGTTCCTGTCCTGCAAATTGAGTAGCAATAAAGAAATTTGTATTTGTATGGTCAGAGCAATAGAACTGGAAAAAGGAGGAAAAAAAAATTGAAATTTCAGTTTTAAGGCAGGATTTAATTCCTAACCATTAAATTCAGCTTTTCTGTTCATCCTGCTCTCGCAAAACCTGCTCTCTGAAGGGCAGAGGTCTCTGCAGACTGGCTGTGATGTAACTCATGCCATTATCCAGTTGATCTGTATGTACAAACATAAGAAAGAACAGAGGGGCAGTGTGTGTGAGAGGTAGGGAGGCTGGGACGGGGGAAGATGCCATGCATTGTCGGTGCTGCTGGTGGAAGGAAAGCGATTGTCAGGCTGTGATTCCTGGCTGCCACTGCTGCCTGGGAAATGTGTGTCAACACCACGCAGAGGCACAAGCTGCTGCTGCGGGGAGGAGGAGGAGGAGGTGCCTCTCTTTATCCCTTCTCGGCTTGATGCTGGCGTCTCTGAGATGCCTTTGTCACAAACAGGAGCGCTCACAAGGCGTTGTCTGCTTTGCTTTCTCTCCCCAGCCCAAACAACAACAACAACAACAACAACAAAATCCCATCTCTGCTATGTAGCAGTGAGATTGTTTGCTGGTCGGGTTGGT